>OZ008370.1:252259970-252787470 GCA_963931995.1 Phaonia tiefii | reverse complement strand
TAAATTAAATTGCATTGAATTGAATTGAATTGAATTGAATTGAATTGAATTGAACTGAATTGAATTGAATTGAATTGAATTGAGTTGAATTGAATTGAATTGAATTGAATTGAATTGAATTGAATTGAATTGAATTGAATTGAATTGAATTGAATTGAATTGAGTTGAATTGAATTGAATTGAATTGAATTGAATTGAATTGAATTGAATTGAATTGAATTGAATTGAATTGAATTGAATTGAATTGAATTGAATTGAATTGAATTGAATTGAATTGAATTGAATTGAATTGAATTGAATTGAATTGAATTGAATTGAACTGAATTGAATTGAATTGAATTGAATTGAATTGAATTGAATTGAAGTCAATTAAATTAAGTTGAATTGAACTGAATTGGATTGAATTGAATTGAATTGAATTAAATTAAATTGAATTGAATTGAATTGAATTAAATTAAATTGAATTGAATTGAACTGAATTGAATTGAATGAAAAGTCCGGTATTTCGATGTTTTGGAAAAATCGGCAAACACTTATTATTAATTACACCAAAAACCAGGATTTGCCGGTTTTTGTGTTTCGGTTTCGAACACCCTAGTGATGATGCAGGAAATGTGAACGTTATGCGCAGATTGTGTATGCTGACGAAAGATCTGACGGGTAAAAGAAAATAACTCGTATTACAGTAAGGTTTGGTTAAACTCTTTAGACTAATTTCGATGGATCGACGGCAAAACGTTGTATCTCCACCAAACAATATTTTAAAAAATAGTGACTAAGTAATTTACATGTAATAGTAGATTTTTTTCTATTCCCTACTGTTTAACTTAAAAAATTTATCAAAATGGGAATTCCAGGGTTTGCGTGAAAGTCATTCTTTTAAAGTAATCCAACTTTCTCTCAGAGAGTAAATCAAACAAAATAATCACTTTTTTGCAAAAATGGCAAAAATGAAGGTTGGGCCCAAAAAAAAGTCCATGACTTTGGGCAAAACTGGGAGTCTTTTTTTTCTTTATTACGTAGTGGTGTCCGCACATGATTATGTTTCCATGATTTAAAAAATTACACAAAGTGAAATTAAAAAAATTTCGGGAAATTTTTCAATTTTTCGGCTACCTAAACGGTGTTAAGAATCATTCCTAGGAAGTTCATATGTTCTAGAAAGTTTTTTACTGAGATCTTAGGTACATTTCTGTAGTTGATTATTTCCTTGAATTTTGAACGGTTTGCTTCCTATGGACCTGAACAGGGATAAAAGGTAAAAAAATATACATTTTTTTAACGTTGTCTGCGATTTTGACCTTGAAGATGAAGTTTTTTTGATTTTATATGTTGACAATTGTTGTTCTTTATGACAAGAGCTACAATTTTCCCTCAGAGAGTAAAAAAAGTTCGAAACGGTTTGCTAGATATAGACCTGACAAAATGATCACTTTATTGCAAATATGACACCGAGCCCCAAACCTTTTGGGGCCCATACAAAAAAAGGCATGACGTTGGGCAAAACTGGGAGTCACTGGTCTTTTTTTTTGGTCTTTTATCACGTAGTGGTGTCCGCTTATGGTTATATTTTTTCGTTATCAATCAAGATGTGTAGATTGTATGTGCCGGATTTTATCAAAGTTTAAGCTCGTGTTTGAAAAAATACGAATTTCGAGAAATTTGCTCTTCTATTTTCGAGTCCAAAGCTCAGCATAAATCCCTGTGTAAATTTTAATTTTTTCTCCAATATACCATCCAACACATTTCGTTCTCATTCTAATGACATGATTCATTTGTTGTGGTTTGATTTGTGTTCTGTTTTTCATTTCTATTCTCCTCATTTCACTCAATGACAGTCACAAGTAATTTAATGACATTTCAGCAAATTGCAGTTACATCTATCAATGGAGATGGAAAAAATCAACAACCAAGAGAGAGAAAAAAGTGTTGTAACACGGATGATGTAACAACATTCTTGACAGCACACAGCAACAGCAACAACAAACATCAATAACATTACAAGATAATAAATAATAATGTTAACAAACTAACAAACACTTTGATATACAAGATGTTAGCAGTGTTGGTTTAAGTCTTGGACTAACAACGAACATCCGAAGTACAAGAGTGTCGATAGATTTTCCACTTGATCAAATGTGGACGTCAGGAATAACTAAAGCATTCCAGCAGGCCAGGCCGGCCGTACGGCTTTAAATGGCACACAAAACAGCGATTACAATAAGCGCCAATGATGATTAGCCAACATAATGATGATGACGCTGACGCTGATGCTGATGATGATGGCGACGTTATTAGTGAATCTTGGTTCTGGAGTACCCACCGTAGACGAAGAACGTGCCGCCATTAAAACGCCATAGCATAGAATGAAACCAATAGCCAGCAGTTAGTTAGCCAGTTCGCTAGTTTAGATGCTCTTTTAACTGTGCGCTCTGCTCTTCGGGTATTCTGTAATAATGTGTTGCTGATGCTCATACTGTTGTTCCTGTTGTTGTTGTCGTTGCTGTTGTGGCCATTGAGATTGTATTGGCTGTTTGGAAGATGGGGCAATTTGCTTTTAGCCACCAACGGTCCATTGATTACTTACTTTCTAAGATTCTAACATGAGAACGTTTTCAACTTTCGAATGAAACGCAACGTGATTCTAACGTTCAGTTGTGCGCGAGCGCTTAAATGTCGTTGACAAACAAAGAAAAGAATTTCTAAAACGACAGCGATTTTACGATTTCAATTAAAACAAAAGAAATTTACAAAAAATTGTTTCCAACAATTGAAATTAGAATTCCTATAAACTTTGCAAAGAAATAACAACAAAAGCTTAAATGAAAAAACAAAATTTTATGTGAAATAATCTGAAATATAAAATCTTAACAAAAAGTTTGTGTCTTAAGTCTTTTGTTTTGCTTCACAAATCTTGAGTGTGTGTGTTGTTGTGATATTACTATAAAAGTCTATTGTTTTGTAGCCAGTACGACAATTGTTAAGAAATTCTTAAATAACTCTGGCAAAAAGTGGTTTCACAGTGGTTCCATCTACAGCAAGTGTCCATTGTTATTTAAGTAACACTTATTAACCTGGTGGTGTCCAAAGAAAAAGTTATTTCAAATGAAAATGTTGGCCGACACACAAGCCATATGTTATCTAATGAAATTGGAGCAAATGGTAAGAAATGAAAGCAAAATATCTACACAGAAGCTGGTGAAGTACTCGTAGCTGCTGTGTAATAACTAAGAATAAAAGAAAATCCAAAATAACCGCTATAAAATAGAGTAATTACTGAAACACTATTCCAGGAGGGGAAGAAGGCGGGCAAAAGTAGGAACGCTACCAATGTTTGTAATAAAATATGCGCTCAGGGCAATTACACAGTAGGATGGTCAAATTATAATTGTATGCTACAATTCAAAACTGTTATTCCTAATTTGTGATATTGGGACAATTTTATAGGATTGTAAATTGTATTTAAAGAAGATTTAGTTTTAACATTTGCAAGGAAACGACAGATACATACACGCTGAAAAATATTGGTCCCAGCAACATATTGCAGGAACAATATACATGTTTCCAAGCATTGTTTTCGGATGCCCTTTTGTTTCTTTGTTGTCTCTCTCGTTTTTGTTTTCAGCGGTTTTCAACAAACAAAACCACATTTAGGTCCCAAAAACATATATTATAGGCTATAGATCATTGTGTCTGAAACATATTATGTTCAATAGCAAACACAATGTGTTTGGGCACAAGTGTAATATATTTGCGACAAACTACAAACACGTTGTATTTGCATCCAAACTACAAAACAAGATAGATTTTGCAGCGTGTAGGTGATTCATTAAGACCGCAGATGAACCACGTCAAAATTTGTCTAAATTATTTTTCTTTTCATGTTTTGCATCATGGTTTTTCGTATATAACATGTTTGCATGGAACATAATATCCCTTAAATGTCCATCGTGACTTTTCTGCCAACACTGCATCAGCTTATCAAAATTGTCCATGACTTCTTGGCATAGTTCGGGCTGTATATCATTTATAACGCATACATGCTGAAAACCCCGTTCCTGTAACATATTATCTCAAACACGTTCTGCAGAAACCACGTATATGTTTAGAACACGCTCCAAATATTCATATATTTTCAAGTTCTAAACTCACTCATATTTAAATGCAAACATTAGCATGTTAACTTGCAAGGGTGCATACTTTTACGTGGAACCATATAAGTGTTTCATCACAAACATCCATATACTTACGTCTAAGTATTCACGTGTTTCCTCCCAAACGAACAATTGACGACTGAATGCATGAAACTGCAATGCAACAGATCAGTCAACATAAGAAAAGCTCAGTTCGTTTACACACGCATTTAGGAATATTTATAAATCACTGACTGAAAGAAGGATACGAAAATACAGTTATAAACTTATAATAACAACAACTTAGGCTGAGAAGAATCTCTCTTTGTCCCTCTTTTATTATTTTGATCTCGACAGAGCATAGCGGCAAAAAAAAGTAATCAGTTCACTAAACACAGTTGTATTTGTATCACAAACAAAGCTGTACTTGAATCACAAACACATATATTATAACATATTAATCGTTGTGTCTCAAACATGTTACATTGAATAGCAAACACAATATTTTTGGACACAAGTATACTATATTTGCGACAAGCAGCAAACACTCGTTATATTTGCATCCGAACAACACAAAAAGACAGATTTTTCAGCGTGCAGACACGGATAAGGGTTTGAAGATTTACAAAACCCACTCCTTTAAGAATTGAAACCGCTAGACTTGAATTTACACATTAATTTCAGTCAATGGGCTGTGAAACAGCTCAATGAAGATCCGCTGTTTTCTCGCCGAATTCTGTTCATTGGCGAGGCACATTTCTCTCTAAATAGATACGTAAATATACAAATTGCCGCATTTGGGCTGATGAGCAACCCGAAGAGATTCTCGAACAAACATGCACTGTTTGGTGTGATTTATGGGCTGGTGGAATCATCGGTCCGTATTTACTTAAAAGTGCGGCTGGATAGAACATAATGGCCAGCGCTACGGCACCATGATAACGGATGTTTCGTTACCTGTAATTGAAGCCCATGATGCCTGCGACATTTTTCATTTGTAGGAACCACGTTTAATGTGGTTGTGACAACCTCTAAATTCAGTTACGGCTACTTATGTAATTTTTCCTGTGGCTGTACTCATATAACTAATAGTTTGAGAAGAGGTTGTAGCAACCGTATTTGGCTGTTGCCACAACTGGATTACAGTTGCCACAACTGAGTTAAGATTGTCACAACTGAATTGAATCAAGCGAATCGAGGTCGCCGCTACTGAATTTAGTCCCCACAACGGAAATTCGGATGAAGCAATTCCTAATAGGTTGTGACAATCTCTAATGCGATTGTGACAACCTCTGATTCGGATGTGATGACATGTTGGGACAAACTCTAAATTCGCAGAACTAATTGTTTTAGTAGAGGTTCTAGCAACCGCAGATTTGGCTGTTGCCAACGACTTGAAGTCGCCATAACCAAATTGAGGTTGCCACGACTGAATTTAGTCTCCACAACTGCAGTTCGGTTGAAGCAAACTCTAATAGGTTATGACAACCTCTAAATCGGATGTGATGACATGTAATGTGGTTGTGACAACCTCTAAATTCTGTTACGGGAAATTCGGTTATATTTGCTGCGGGTATGATTGTGACATCGTCTACCTTCGATTGCGGCCAATTTTTATATTTTTTCTGTGGGTGCACTCGCAGAACTAATTGTTTGAAAAGAGGTTGTAGCAGCCGTAAATTCGTCAGATGCCACAACCATATTGCAGTTGCCACAAACGAATTGAGATTGTCGCGACTGAATGTATTCCTCCCAATTGAAGTTCGATTGAAACAACCTCTAATAGGTTGTGACAACCTCTAATGCGGTTGTGACAACCTCTAAATCAGATGTTATGACATGTAATTTGGTTGTGACAACGTCTAAATTGTTTGCGGATAATTCGGTTATTTTTTGGAAAGGGATTGCAACAATCGTAAATTTGGTTTTTGCCAACGAATAACTGTTCACAAGCGAATTGAGGTTGCCGCGATTGAATTTAGTCCCCACAACAGAAATTCGGTTGAAGTAATTCCTAACGGGTCGTGACAACCTCTCAGTCACATGTTATGACATGTAATGAGGTTGTGACAATCTCTAAATTCGGTTACAGGTAATTCGATTATTTTTCTGTAGATGCAACCGTATATTTGGTTATTGCCACAACTAAGTTTAGTCTGTCACAGCCGAATTGAGGTTGTGACAACCGAATTGAGGTAGTCACAACCGAATTAAAGTGTTCACGCCTAAATTTTGTCTCCACAACAGAAATTCGGTTGAAACAACCGCAAATGCGTTGTTATAACTCCAAATGCGGTTGTGACAACCTCTAGTTTGGATGTGATGACAACTAATGTGGTTGAGACAACCTCTAAATTCGATTATGGATAATTCGTTGTTTTCTGTGGGTGCAATCACAGAACTAATTGTTTGTTAACAGGTTGCAACAATCGTAAATTCGGCTTTTGCCAACGAATTGCTCTTGCCGCAAGCAAATTGAGGTTTCCGCGACTGAATTTAGTCCCGACAACAGAAATTCGATTGAAACAACCTCGAATAGATTGCGACAACCTCTCAGTTGAATGTTATGACATGTAATGTGGTTGTAACAAACTCTAGTTTCGGTTACAGGTTACCGTAAATTTGGTTATTGCCACAACTGAATTTAGTCTGTCACAACCGAATAGAGGTTGTCACAATCGAATTGAGGTTACCACAACCAAATTGAGGTTTTCACAACCGAATTGCAGTTGAGGTTGTCGCTCCTGAATTTTGTCTCCACAAAGAAATTCGGTTGAAGCAATCTCGAATAGGTTGTGGCAACCTCTAATGCAGTTGTGACAACTTCTAATGCGGTTGTGACGACCTCTAATGCAGTTGTGACAACCTATAATGTGGTTATGGCAACCTCTAACGCGGTTGTGACAACCTATAATGTGGTTATGGCAACCTATAACGCGGTTGTGACAACTTATAATGCGGTTGTGACAACCTATAATGTGGTTATAACAACCTCTAATGCGGTTGTGACATCCTATAATGTGGTTATGACAACCTCTGATGCGGTTGTGACAACCTCTAATGCGGATGTGGCAACCTCTAATGCGGTTGTGACTACCTCTAATGTGATTGTGACAACCTCTAGATTCGATTTGATGACATTTAATGTGTTTGTGAAAGCCTCTAAATTCTGTTACGGCTAATTTGAATATTTTTTCTGTGGGTGCATGAACTATTTTTGGGTCTCGCACTAGTTTTGTATGAGAATATATAGAAGTCCCACATGTCTTTTCCAATTTGTTCCCATTTTGTTTTGTGGAGTTAGATTAAGTGGCCCCTGAGTAGTTCATTTCTCATACGATAATTTTTCATGACTGTTCATTGGAAAATTGTGCAGCAGATGAAATTAGAAAAGGGTTAATATTTTGTCTTGGCTCTGCCATTTTGGAACATCCAGCGTTGGCTATGATGGATCGCATAGTTTTTGTTACGCTATCTGTGGTGCTGAAGGGCTAGGGAAGCTTTTTTGTACTTGGGTTAATCAAACCCACTGAAAAATCGGTATTTTTTGTAGTTTGCCAACATAACGTGTACATGCTGAAAAATAACGGCCCAGCAACATATTGCAGGAACAATGTACATGTTTGCAATGTTTGAATTGAAGACCTGCTGCATTTTTGTTTCTTCGATGTATGCCATGTTTTTTACAGCTGTTTTCAACAAACAAAGCCACATTTCAGCCACAAAAACATATATTATAACCTATTAATCATTGTATCTCAAACATGTACTATTGAATAGCAAACACAATATTTTTGGACACAAGTATGCTATATTTGCGACAAGCTACATACACGTCATATTTGCATCCAAACAACAACAAATTACATAATTTTCAGCGTGTATGTAGCTTGTCGCAAATATAGTATACTTGTGTCTAAACACAATGTGTTTGCTATTCAATATTACATGTTGGAGACACAATGATTAATATTTTAAAATATATGTTTTTGTGACCAAGGTATGGGTTTTTTTGTTGAAAACTACTCAAATCAAAAACATGGCAAAGGAACAAAAGAGCAGCAGATATTCAATTCATGGAAACAATGCTTGCCCGTAAGTATGTGGATGTTCCAAACATATTCATGGTTCCTGCATAATTTTTAAAGGCCAGTTTTTCATCGTGTATGTCCTCTGTTCTAGAAAAGCGTCGGGAAACTGATTTCCAGGCTATTCACATATTTGTGTTGTTTTTTTCCTGGAATCTAGACGAACTAGACTTGAAATGTTAAATACTGTAGCAAAATCAGTCTTTTTTTTTTGTTTGTTGTCGGTTTTGTTAAAAGGGCCACTATAGCAAATTCTGTGTAAAATTGTTTAGTTTCCACTGTAAAACAAATTCTTTTCTTTTAAATTTAAAACAAATTTCTCAGTTATTAATTATGTTTAAAGCGTGTAATTGCAATTGTTCCACGATTATTATTTTTTTTGGATATAACCATGAATATTTTCATAGACTATTAAGTTTTTTAAGAACATTGTTTTCCTGTTGCTCTTTGGATACAATATTTTTTTCTTGTATTTTTAGTAAATGGTTATTTTTTCAAAATCGTATTAAACGAATCATTCTATTGTTCTTTATTGTTATCAAGCCGGCATTTAAGTTCAAATTTACTGTGAAAATTGTGATTTTCTTAATGATTTACGTTATGTTAACTGACTTGGAAACTAAGTGACTTGGAAACTAATTTGAAATCTGACTTGGAATCTAACTGACTTGGAAATGTCATTGTTCTGTCTGTTCTTTCATTCATTTATTTATATTTATTTTTTGATTGGACATTTAAGATTTGAGTATTATGACAAATGTTAATTGACACCCTATCAGTGTTAATAATGATAATTTGTTTTTTTTTCTTCTGACACTCATGTTACACATTAAGAAATGTTAAAGAATATGGTTAATATTGTACCAAGTTTAACCTGGAAGACATGTATTATTTATGATCAGATTTTTTTTTGACAACGAACTCGGGTAAATTATCTTTAAATTTTTTTGTCGGACTGTTTTTAATTTTTTGTGAAGTGGAATCTAAGGAAATTATTATTTCCTGAAATGGAAATAATATAATGTACAGGGTGATTTAACAATACCGCAGATTTTCTTTTGTAAATAAAACCCAACAAAATATGTCGGCGTGGTTTGTTTTATTTCATCATGTTTTTTAATCTATGGCATTTACGTATGAAACACAACATCAGTTAAATTCCGACCACGACTGCTGTGGCAACACTGGATAAGCGTATCAAAATTTTCCATGAGTTTTTGCCACAGTTTGGGTTGTATATCATTTACAACACGTATGATTTCATTTTTCAGCTCTGGAATCGTTTCGAGCATACACATTGACGTTGACGTACACGTAACCCCACACATTGGCATTGATACATTTCACGTAACCCCAGAGAATGAAGTCCAATGATGTAAAATCGCAAGATCTCGGCGGCCATTTGACCTCGTTGTTTCATGAGTTAATGCGTCCGGAGAACTTCGTTTGCAATATGGCCATTGTTTCATGCGCTGTGTGACAAGTGGCTCCGTCATATTGTCCAAGTCCATGGCATCTAATTCAGTCCATAAAACGTTTGTTCACCGTAACATCGTTACCGGCATCATTTTCCAAGAAGTGCGGTCCGATGTCTGCGGCAACCTAGAAACGCCACCGAATAGTGACTTGTTGTGGGTGCATACACTCACAGAACTAGTTGTTTCAAAAGTGCTAGTACCAGCCGTTAATTCGACAGTTGCCACCGAATTACAGTTGCCACAAGCGAATCAAGGTTGTCACAACTTAATTTAGTCCCCACAACTGAATTTCTGCTCAAGCAATTTCGAAAAGGTTGTGACAACCTCTAGTGCGGTTGTGGTGGCATCTAATATGGTTGTGACAACCTGTATTTCGGTTACGGCTATTTCGTTTACTGTTTCTGTGGGTGTAATTGTTTCTTGAATGACAAGAGGATTTTCAGTACCCCATATGCGACATTTTAGCTTGTTAACCTGCCCGTTTAGGCGAAAAGACAAATCGTAAAATACACTTCTTGCAGAACGACAATTTTCATAAAATATTTGGATCACATTTATCGCTCCATGATTGACTAACTATATCAAACCCTATAGTACCAATTGCCTGAACAATTACAAAAAAAAACATAAACATATCACAAATAATTGTTGTCAAAGATGTGCATTATAGTTGAATCACCCTGTAATTCTACACGCTGAAAAATCGCCTTTGTAACATATTCTCTCAAACATATTCTGCGGTACCGTTCGGATCCGGTGTAAAACTATAGGTCCCAATCAGTGAGTGTAAAACTCACAAAGTAAAGCACACCTCACTGGTTGTGAGAAGCTCACCCCAATCCCTTCATGGGATATAATGGGAATAATGTGTTTTTTTTTTTTTGTTGCAAAGATCCGTACCTAGAACCATATGAGTGTTTCATTCCAAACATCCACATACTCACGTAGAAGTATTCGTGTGTTTCCTCTCAAACGTCCGAGACGAACGATTGACCACTGAATGCATGAAACTAAAACGCAACAGATCTGTCAACATACGAAACACTCAATCCTCTTTCACATGCATTCGGGAATATTTATAAATCACTGACTGAAATAATGCAAAAATATACTTAGTTATACTCTTGCAATAAGGCTGAGAACAATCTCTCTTTGTCTCTCATTTATCGCTAGAGCATGGCGACAACAAATTTAGTAAAAAGTGCACCCAACACAACTATATTTATATCACAAACAGAGCTGTCTGCGGATCACAAACACTATTTTATAACATATTAATCGTTGTGTCTCAAACATGTACTATTGAAAATCAAACACAATGTGGTTGGACACAAGTATACTATATTTGCGACAAGCAGCAAACACTCGTTATATTTGCATCCACACCAGGAAAAAAGGCGGATTTTTCAGGGTGTAATTACCGCTATACAACAGTTACTAAATTTGGAACCAAGTTTTTAATTTGATTTACTATATGGAAAATCATCTTTAATCATTTCTTGGGAAAAAATCAAATCCCATGAAAACAGAAATTAAGAGTTTATATTAAATTTCTGACAATTAGTTTTGTTATTTTGACAATTAATTTCAAAAAGTTACAAACAACCAAAAAGTAGTTACGACTGATTTACCGTAGTTAATTTAAAAATGTTAGAAATCAACTACGTATTCGCTTAACTACGCAACTAAGGTATTAGTCGTGTTTTGGTTACAAGCAAGCGATTGTCGCTTGCTAAGTTGTAAAGAAAACGGCTTTTTAGCGAGAAGTCATTTTACTCAAAAATATGAAAAATGGTTAAAAACGGTAAAAGATGTCAAAATATTTTTGTTTTAAACTTAGCGAAAATGAATCTCGTCGCTAAGTTCTCGCTAAGTCTTCGCTAAGTGCTTCATACAAAACAAGCGAATATGTAAGCAAGCGATGTAACCAAAACACGCTTATTGTATCGGTTTATAAAATTGAGAATTTGTTAATAAATATTTAATTCCAAGTTTGTTTTTTTTCTACTGTAAAATTGAAAATTCTTTCCTATAAAAATGTACATTTGTTTATAAACATTTAATGACAATAATTCAAAACAATTTGTGTTTTTGTTCTTCTTCTTCTATAACTCCAATATTCTCACATGAAATTCTTAAGTTTAAACTAAATAAAACAAGAAACATGTTATTTGACTACTAAAGCAGCTATAAAATCATGTCATAGTCGGAGGGGGGGGGGACTATTCAGTAGTTTATAGTTATTTTTTTTTTGCACTCGGTCGTCGTTCAGAAAAATTATGTAGGTCAGTAGTGGTAGAAGAAGTTGGTAGTAGAAGTTGGTAGTTGTTGCAGTTGTAGTTATAGTTGTAGTAGAAGCTGCTGTGTTGTTGTACACATGACTGAGACTCTCAAGAGTGACTTTAGAAACGACATTGCAACTGTGACTTTTACAATTTTCAGCTTCAGCTAAAACAAAACACAGATACTTTAAGACAGATAACGTTATATTAACGATGCAGCAGCAGCAGCAGCAGCAGCAACTGTAGTCTAAGACTGGGACTGCGAGGAAACGTATGTCTCACATTCTATACCAGCAAACATCTATTCACATGGATATGGTCGCCAACACCATGATGCATTTGAGATCTTAGTTCGCCAGCATAATAAGCTGATAGTAGCAGAGTGTAGTAGTAAATCTTAACCACAGAATGAATGATGATGACTGCATCGCAACTATGTACTGCGAATCTAGTGAATACTGCTACGCTAGCTGAATGGTTGGTCCGCCTGCTAGCCTGTCTCTCCAAGTGTCGGCTTGTTCCGTTGTTTTTTTATTCCTCTTCTTCTTATATATTTTTTTTTTGGTATTAAGTTTGGCCTAAACTCAACGTTTCTCAAACACTTGCAGCAGCCTCGTAATTTGTATCTGATTTTTTTTCTTTTGCTCCATCCATGTTGGTTGTGTGAATTTGCTTTCCTATGCCCCTAGTAGTTTTTCTAGTAACAAGTGGATTTTGAGGAGGTTTTTGACTTAGAAACGATTTCTAACATTTCCAAATATGCCGCTGCCAATTTTCACAAAGTGCTGTGCGGGTAAACTTGTCCATAATCACCCAGGAAAGAACAAGTAGGCGTTTTATAAATTACTATTGTGGTTAAATAATAACGAATGATTTCACGAAATAAAAAAAAATAGAGCAATTTCCACCAACAGTAATGCGAAATTTTTCTTCAATTTAAGAAAAAAAATAGAAGAAAAATTGATAATTGAAAATGTTATCTGACCAAACAGTTTAATAACAGAGCAGACTATACTTTACACTGTGGTGGGCAGAGGACAATGTTGTTATAAAAGGTGGTAATTGAAAAAGAGGTTGATTAAATGGCACAACTTAGTTGTAAGACATAAATTAAATACTACCAATATACACCATGAAAATGTAGAGAATTTTGTTGCACCCAATTACTAAGATAGGCAGGAGCAACTATTTAATAGTTAACACCAATATAAAATTAAACAAACCTAAGGCTTTAGCAGTTGAATCGTGTTTAGGGAAACACTGTTAGAAACATGTTAGACTATCAGTGCAAATAGAATGATGCGCAGAGAGACAAATGCAAAGAATCTCTCTTCCATTTGAAACAAATCATACATACACTGGAAGAAAACTCTTCATCAAATTTATGAATTCGTTCCTCAATTTAATGAAACAATTTGTCATTTTCCTCTCTACGACACATTTCAATAAATTGATGAAGAACATTTCATCAATCTTTCACCAATAGTTTACGTTGATTCAATAAAAATGCTGCATCAAGATGATGTAAATTTTTCATCAGTTTGATGTAAGTTTGTCATCAAGTTGAAGTAAATTTTTCACCATTTTGATGTGAATTGTTCACCAATTTGCTGTACATTTTTCATCAATAATTATATGTAAGGTTGTCATCAATTCGATGTATGCTTGTTATCATTTCATCAATCGTTCACAAATAGTTTACGTTGATTCAACAAAAAATCTACATCAAGTTGATGTAAATTATTCATCAGTTGGATGTAAGTTTGTCATTAAGTTGAAGTAAATTTGTCACTATTTTAATGTGAATTGTTCACCAATTTGCTGTACATTTTCATCAATAATTATATGTAAGATTGTTATCAATTTGATGTAAGTTGATCATCATCAATTTGGTATCATAATTTGTATGTCAAATTCTTTTAACTACGAAGGCGTATCAATAAGTCCCAGACTTTTCGAACTTCCCTCGTAGTTATATGAAATGCAACACTGTTCCCATCAAGTACCACCTGATAATATACTACTGTCAAGTGTGCTCCCAAATTCGCTACGATCATAGTTAATATCAATTTAGAAAGAACTAGTGGAGTGCTAACGCCTGGTACAAATTTAAGTCGGGAGGTTTTCTTAATTTGGACACAGTGGGCTAAGCTGTTAAGACATGGGACAATACAAAATTCCATATATTGCTGTTCTGAAATTCCTCTGACATATGAGGTCAGTATTAATTTAATTCGCTAAAAACTACTGTCAAATTTTGAGCAAGTTCCGTCATTTACTTTACGTTTAACATCTGTTCAAAACATACAACCTCGTGCATTTTTTTAGAAATGGGAAAAAATGAATTTCGACTGATCATTAAACATTATTTTTTGCGAAAAACTCCGGTCAATCAAACAAAGGAAAAGCTTGATAAATACTATGGGGACTCTGCACCATCGATTTCAATGGTAAAAAGTGGTTTACTGACTTTCGTTGTGGTCGCACAAGTAACAAATGACGCTGAACGCTCTGGACGGCCAATTGAGGTCAATACACCCAAAACTGTCGAAAAAATCGACGATATGGTGTTGGCCGATCGGAGAGTAAAAGTGCGTGAGATTGTTGATGTCATAGGCATTTAATATGGCAGTGTGGTTTCGATTTTAAATGATCAGTTGGGTTTAAGAAAGCTGTCTGCAAGATGGGTGCCGCGTTTGCTCTCAATTGACCAGAAACGTAATCGTGTGACTACTTCAAAGGATTGTTTGGAGTTGTTTAACCGCAATTCGAAGAAAGTCTTTGCGGCGTTTTGTAACTGTGGATGAAACATGGATCCATTTTAACACTCCGGAGACCAAGCAACAGTCTAAACAATGGGTTTTTCCAGGTGAACTGGCTCCGAAGAAGGCCACGGTGAGTTTGTCGGCCAATAAAGTGATAGCAACAGTTTTTTTGGGATGCACGCGGGATAATCCACATCGATTACCTTCAAAAGGGAAAAACAAAAAACAGCAAATATTATGCCAACTTATTGGACTGATTTAACGAGGATTAAAAAAAATATGCAATAAGTGTTCGAACTCACGGGCGATGTGTAAACACCTTTTTGTTACACGGTACCTGTTCGATTTCTATGAACACATTAGCAAATAAAAAACATCGTTCAATCATATGATGGCGTTACATTTAAATAATATTAATACTTAAAATTATTTAAAGACCAGTGCCAGCACATGTGTCATTATTTTCTTGATTAATACTTTTTATTTTATTCCCACAAAAAACAAAGAGAATGCAAAGCAACAGACATATGTACATATGTATATACATTGTTATGTTCGTACATACGCTACACAAGTTCACACAATTTTCGTTGCTCTCTTGCTATCTCATTTGTATGTACGTATAACCACGTCATTATTCTCTTTGCTCTGAGAGTGCTCCGCACCCACACAAGACAACTATTCGCTGCCGCTACATCAGTGTGTGTTTTTTTCGCAGTCTGACAATCTGTGTTTCGCAGTTGGACAAATCTGTGTTCTATATAGGGGTGGGTCACCCTTATCATTTAGGGGTATGAAATATAGATGTTGGCCGATTCTGAGACCTACCCGATATGCACACAAAATTTCATACAAATCGGTCCAACCGATTCGCCAAACAATCTGTGATCGCAGTCGGACAAATCTGTGTGCTTTTTTTGTTTGGATGTGTTCACTTTGTGAGTTTAGGCCCTACCCGCGCCCGTAGATGTTAGCATATTAAAAACGACCCCATATGGCCAAGAAAAAGTTATTTTTCAATGGATTCCATGAATTGGGCTACGAATTGGTACCTCACCCACCATATTCTCCGGATTTAGCCCCCAGTGACTATTTCCAAACCTAAAGAAATGGCTCGGTGGAAAGAGTTTTAGCTCCAACGATGAAATTATTGATCAAACAAATACCTATTTTATGGACCTCGAAAAATCCTATTTTTTGGGAGGGATACAAAAATTGGAGAAACCTTGGACTAAGTATATTGAGATAAAAGGAGATTACATTGAAAAATAATTTTTTTTTGCCAAAAAAACTGTGTTTCACTCAAAAAGTCACGGACTTATTGATCCGCCCTCATATTTTTCAGCTTAAAAAATCCACAATAACAGAGTACAAGACCACATAAAAAGTGATCATAGAGTGTAGACAATGTTTCTCGTCCATTACACTATTTTCCATTATGTATTTACTTTCAATTTTGTACTACTTTTTTCTATTTCTCTTTATTTTTTTCAATACTACGCCCATATTTTGAATCGATCCCACTAATTATTTCCAAATTCCAATGATGAAAATTGATGTAAAAAAGATCATCAATTCAATGACGAAATCAATTGACGAAATTTGGTATCAATTCAATGAATAACAATTGATGAACAGTTAGCATTGATTTGATGTAAAGTTTTTCTTTCAGTGTACGATGACTCTTCAGTCTGGTTACACTATCACTTTTGATAAAGAAAAATGAATGGAATGGGATAATGCAAACACACAAGTATTTGTGTAAAAGGAACAAACAAAACAGCTGTTGGGAAAGAGTAAAGAATAGATAAAAAAAAGTAGTGAATAGAATTGTAGTATGTATTTGCAAAAACCAAAAAAATAATAATTTTTGTACCCGTTTTCTTTGTTCGTTTCATTCCAAATGCAACCCTGATCGAATAATTTTTTTGAGGAAAATCAAAAATGACAGAAACATCCCAGCAAAAAATACTGCTTATTCAGAAGTACACACTGAAAACTAAGGGCCCCAGCAGCATATTGCTGGAACTATGTATATGTTTGCAATCATTGTTGGCGTTAATTGAAGATCTACTGCCTTTTGTTTCTTCACTGTGACAGAAAGCAGTGCTTTTAACAGTTTTCAACAAAAAAAGGCACATTTGGGTCACAAATACCTATACTGTTGTGAGATTTTTCGTAATATTTTTTCATAAATTGGTAAAGGGTCCAATACCATGCTTAGAAAATATAAAGGGTTGAATTAATTATTAAATGTTAACATGGAAATAAATTTGAATACATTTACAACAAACGTGTACACTTTCTTTTGACGTTCACAGTAATATAACTTACTAATAATTGCGTTCCAAACATGTTCTCTTGAATAGCAAACACAAAGTGTTTGGACACAAATATACTATATTTGCGACAAGCTACAAACACGTTATATTTGCATTCAAACAACAAAAAAAGAAAGATTTTTCAGCGTGTAGGTTTGTAAGGGAAAGTTGCGCTGACAAACGCTTACCGACCGGCTGACATAAAGCATGATTTATGGTATTAAATGTCCCACTTGTTAGTACTAGTTAAGCATGACCAAATTCGCTTATTTACACGCTGCACAAACGGCCTCTGTAACATATTCTCTCAAACACATTCTGTAGAAACCATATATATATTTGGAACACATTCCAAACATTTATATGTGTACAAGTTCTAAACTCACTTATATTTAAGTGCACACATTAACATGTTAACTTGCAAAAATGTATACTTTTACGTGGAGCCATTCGTGTGTTTCCTCCCAAACGAACGATTGGCGACTTAATGCATGAAACTAAAACGCAACAGATCAGTCAACATAAACACTCAATTCATTTGAAAACGCATTCAAGAATATTTATGAATCACTGACTGAAAGAATAATGCAAAAATACAGTACACTGTAAAGAATAATGCAAAAATACAGTACACTGTAACTTTTAGTATTTTGCTCTCGACAGAGCATAATGAAAAATAGAAGTAAACTGTGCACCAAACATAAATATACTTGTATCACAAACAAAGCTATATTTGGATGACAAACACACATATTATTACATATATATTGTGTCTCAAACATGTAATATTGAATAGCAAACACAATGTGTTTAGGCGCAAGTATACCATACTTGCGACAAGATTTTTATTTTTATTTTAATTCAATTTAAATTTAAATTCAATTTAATATTCATTTTCAAATAGAATTTTTAAATTTAAATTGAATTTTTTAAATTTTAATTGGAAATGGCGTAGTTGCAAGAAAGCTGATTTTGTTGCCACAATCTTGACATTTGAAGTCGAATGAAAACATAATATTTGTCAAAAAAAATATGTAAGTTCAAATTTTGGCTCCTCTATTTCAAATGTTCTGTCATTTGGGATCAAACGTTAAGTCAGTTGTATGAAAATGTCGTCTTAGAGGAACCCAATTTTAGTCGAATGCTACACGCTGAAAAAACCGCTTCTGTAACATATAACATAGACCCATGTATATGTTTGGAACACGCTCCAAATATTCATATATTTGCAAGTCCTAAACTCACTTATATTTAAAAGCAAACATTAACATGTATACTTGCAAAGATGTATACTTTTACGTGGAACCATATGCCTGTTTCATCCCAAACATCTATGTACTTACGACGAAGCATTCTGTGTTTCCTCCTAAATTGATGACTGAATGCATGAAACTAAAATGCAACAGATCAGTCAACATAAGAAACACTCAATTCAATTTCAAGAATATTTATGAACCACTGACTTCAAGAATCATGCAAGAATACAGTTATACAATTGCAATAACATTAACTTAGGCTGAGAACAATCTCTCGTTAGGCGTGTTTTCGTTACAAGCTAGCGATTATCGCTTATTTGCTAGTAACCAAAACGCCAAACTAGCGATAATTTATTATAATATAGTATATAATTGTCTTGCTCTAATGCATGGTTTGTAGTTATTCTTGAATATGTGTATATTATTCTCCTTGTCTTTGGCTCACAATGACGATATCCAACACTGTTTTTCTGATTTTTTCAACACTGGCAACTTTCTGCCTTTTTCAACCGGAAATACATATAATCGTCTTGCTCTAACGCATGGTTAGACATTCTTGCAAATGTTTATATTCTTCTGGTTAACGATAACGATATCCAACACAGTTTTTCAGATTTTGTTCAGTCTGGAACGAGGGCGGATCAATAAGTCCGTGACTATTTGAATGAAACACAGTTTTTTTTTTGGAAAAAAAAATATTTTTCAACATAATCTCCTTTTAGCTCAATAGACTTAGTCCAACGTTTCTCCAATTTTTGTATCCTTTCCAAAAAATAGGATTTATCGAGGTCCATAAAATAGGCATTTGTTTGATCAATAATTTCATCGTTGGAGCTAAATCTCTTTTCACCAAGAGCCATTTCTTTAGGTTTAGAAATAGGAAATAGTCACTGGGGGCTAAATCCGGAGAATATGGTGGATGAGATACCAATTCGTAGCCCAATTCATGGAATTTTGCCATTGAGACTACACACGTGTGCACCCGTACGTTTATGGTCAATAGAGAGCAAACGCGGCAGCCATCTTGCAGGCAGCTTTCTTAAACCCCACTGCTGATTTAAAATCGAAACCACACTGCCATATGAAATGCCTATGGCATCAACAATCTCCCGCACTTTTACTCTTCAATCGGTTAACAGCATATCGTGGATTTTTTCGACATTTTCGGGTGTATTGACCTCAATTGGCCGTCCAGAGCATTCAGCGTCATTTGTTACTTGTGCGACCACAACGAAAGTCAGTAAACCACTTTTTTTACCATTGAAATCGATGGTGCAGAGTTCCCAGAGTATTTTTCCTTGGTTTTCCCTGGTTTGATTGACAGTTTTTTTTTTCGCAAAATATAATGTTTAATGAGCACTCGAAATTCACTTTTTTCCATTTTTAAAAAAATGCACGAGGTTGTATTTTTTGAACAGCTGTTAAACGCAAAGTAAATGACGGAACTTGATCAAAATTTGACCGTAGTCTATTAACAGGTGGTACTTGATGGGAGCAGTATTGCATTTTATATAACTACGAGGGAAGTTCGAAAAGTCACAGGCTTTTTGATCCGCCCTCATATTATGGCTAATTTCGTGATACCATCGTCATTAGTAAAACAGGCGATAGTTGTTGAAAAAAAATTATAGTGGTCAGTGCGAGTTAAACCCGTACATTGTCGTGTACAAGAATCGTTTGCCTTGGCATCGCCTTTAGTCACTATTTGACTATTTACCAATTTTCAGCATGTGTGAACAAAACAACAACCTGGAACTCCTTAAAGCTATGACTCATGATTGCCTACCGACCAAGTTCTAAAGACAAAAACTTAATCAAACCCGTGTACAAAACAACCTCAAGTTTTCTTTGTTAAAACAGAAGACTTGAGTTGAGAAAAAACAAACACTTCATATTTTACGGTTTATTAAATTCCACAAAATCACTTTACATTCAAGACGAATGAAAAATTGTATACTCACATTCACATCACCATCATCATCATCTTCATCATCATCATCATCATCATCATCACCGGCATCTTACAACACTAATATCCTGACAAACAAAACTTTATGAACACCAGTGTAACGGTGTTTGCTGGCATAGGAGTGCTTTTGAATTTGATGCCATTACCCAGCCAACGATCATAAATGTCAAATTTGTTTTTATGCATTCAATTATTTCAGTTCAGTTTATTTTGTACAACCCAATAACTCAACAAATAACCGCAACCAGCAGCTATGGCAGCCAGATTCTCTAGAAGACACTTGAAACCTGAAGCTTCAAAACCTAACACACTTTTGCCGATGACTACTTCTCATCATCTGAAGCTGTATTGAATATGCAGCCGTATTTTCAATTCTTTTTTTTTTTGTTTGTTTTTGTTTTGAATGCCGCCTCAACTACTTCAGTTGCTTCGAGTTACAAAACTTGATTCAGATGATTTGTAAAATTCTAAACTACTTCAAAATTCATATACGACGAAAAGTGTTTGAGTGTTGTGGAAGGGGGGAGGTTGGCTTTTCCTCCAGCTATTGATTAGAATAACAGGTCTGGCATTTTCATTGGAAGTTGTGTGACCAAACTACAGTAATCACTCCTCCTAACACACTAACTGAGTGACCCAAATTTTAGACATACATTGATTACAACATGTATTCTTTTCCAATTGAGTGATGGGACGAGTTGGCAGCCGCGCTATGTAGATGGCGAAAGAAAGATTTCCCAGTAAACCCAAATCTGGTGGATGGAAAACTTGTTCTAACTAACGATGTCGGCGTTCAAATGAATTCAATTGCAATGAATGAATGAGCGAAAATGCTAAAGACAAGTTTACGGTTTATTGTGCTGGCAAGCAAAGCGGCAGTCATTGCAACGGAAAACAAAAGACTTAAGCAACATACTTTTAATACTCGCAACTAATGACAAATCGAACAGCGGCAAATTGTTTGGGCATTTGTGCAATCGGCAAACACTTTAACAATTGCTAACAAATCAAACAGATATTTGTATAACCTTAAAAACATAAACAAACAAACAAACAAATGCAACAACATGTTTTTGTTGTTGGAAAAGGTAAACAGCATTTTTCTGCAATTTTGTTTTTTTCCTTTGAGAGCTTGCAATTTTTTTTAAGATGGTTGATTGGATATTTTCAAAGCTTAAACTTTAATGTTGTTAAAAGTTTCGTTAGATTTTGTAAAACGTATAATCCCTTGTATTTGGAAATTTTGCTAATTTTGTAATTAAAATCTAGGAAATCGATAACAATTTGAAAACAATTTCATCAAGCGAATAATAATTAAATCCATGAATAGTTTAGTAATGGAAATGTTTAAAGGTTTACCAAGACTATGTGGAAAATTCTTGATAATACTTGTGAGATTTTGCATTTTTAGTTGAAAATTAGAAAAAAAAACTGCATATGTCAGCACGATGTAACTACACAAATCTCAGCCACTTTTTAACTAAACTATTTCCAAATAATATTAACAGAAAATATGCATTAAAATTAAAAAATATCAATCGGAATTCGTAATATATAAATTAAAAATTAAACTGCAATTCTGTAAGATTATGGAACAAGATAACAAGAAGATCATGGAGGAAAAAAGCCTTCTGCTCCCGTGTTGGAAAAATTGGCTTTTCGAAGTGGGAGTTGGTACTTAAGGATCTTCGATCGATACTAATTCTCATATGAAAATATTATACAAAAATATTGTTTTTAGACTATCGATCATCTACTGACGTTATGAATTCAGGCACAGTAGTTAGACATCTGATGATGAACTTGCCACGGAGTTCGAAACAAGTCATGCCAGTGAGTGGGCTTTCTTGAATTGCCCATTCTTCCAATAAAAACCAATTAGTTTTCACTCGGAAAAATGTTTCTCAACTTGTAAGCTTTATTGTACAAGGTGACGCAGCAATTGTGCTAAAATACGAAATTGAAAAAACTTTTTTTTTTGTATCAATGTATGTATGTATTTATTTCATTTATATTTTTTTTTATTGTACAAAAAATTCAATTTTATTTTATATAACTAATTGGTTTTGAAGATGCCAGACCATGAATGACATCCATGCTCTTCCACACATAAGAGACACCTGATCAGAAAATTATTCATTGCGGCCTGAAGGGTTGAAGTCGGTATCGCCTCAATTATTGTCTTAATGGGCTGCTTCAATACAATTCGTTTGTACACCTCTTGTTTGATATGACCCCATAAAAAGGGTTTGATGCCCTCAGGGCAGGTGACCTTGGTGGCCAGCGGAAAGTGGAGTTTCTGGATATTAATTTGTTTGGGAATTTTCGTTGGAGATCCGCCATAACCGGTCTGGCTAAGTGTGCAGTTGCTCCATTTGCTTTGCTTAGTTACGGCGACACTATCGAGCATTTTGCCATGAAAATGCTTCTCAAAAAAAAAAACGTTCGGAACCGGTGTAAATCTGTAGGTCCCAATCAGAGAGTGAAAACTTGAAAGCGCACAGCTCAGCGATCATGAGAAGCTCTCCCCTATTCCTTCATGGGATGTAATGTGAAAATATTTATTTATTTATTGTCTTCTTCAGCCATTTTAATAATTTTTTGGCAAAATTCCAAGAGAATAGGGTTTAACTTTCTTGCAAAAATTTCATTTGAATTTCAAAAAATGTTATGGATTTTAACTGATTAATTTTTGAATTTAACTTGTATTTTATTGAATTTTAATACATAACTTTATAGTTTTAATTAAAGGTTTTTGCATTTTAATATAATTTTTTGAATCTAAATTGTAATTTCTTCAATTTCCATGAAAGTTTTTATAAATTGCAATGGTATTTCGAATTTCAGTTGGTTTTTTTTTTAAATTTTTAATACTGTTCTTTAATATATAAAAATATGGTTTTTATTTTCAGTACACGTTGAAGTTTTTTCGAATTACAATTAATTATCTTTGGATTTGGTTTTTGAATTTCAGTTCGTTTATTTTGAAAAAGATTTTCGCTAGGATTTTTGTTTAAGTCTGCTGAATTTCAATTGAACTGAATTTAACATTTTGATTTGATTTTTTTCCATATAAATTCTATATGTTTTTGGATATTAAAATTTTGAATACAATTAATTTTCGTGTTTTGAATTTCAAACTTGAATTGCATTTTAATGAATTTCAATTGAATCACATTAAGTTCTTTGAATTTAAGTTTGTTTGAAATGCAATTAATTTCCATTTAAGTTTCTTGAACTACTATTGTATTTTAATTTAAGATTTTTCATTTCAATTTAAGATTTTGCATTTCAATTGAATTGAATTTAAAATGTTGAATTGAATTTTTTTTTAAATTTAAATTTATGTTTTTGAATATCAAATTAAAGTTTTGCATACAATGATATTTATATACATATGTATAAGTATGTTGAATTTCGAACTAGAATTGAATTGAAGTTATGTTTCTTCAATTTCAAAAATTTGGGATTTTTAAATTTCTATTGAATGTTTATTGATGTTTTTCCAGCGAAGGCATTTTGAATTTCAAATGAACTTTCAATTAACTTCCATATTTGGAATTTAAAATTTGATTGAATTTAATATAAGTTATTTGTACTTTGAATTTCAACTTTTTGAATTTTAATTGAATTTCAATTTTAACTTTGTGAATTGAATTGAATTGAAATGAATTGAATTGAATTTATAATTTGTTGAATTTAAATTTATGGTCTTGAACATGAAATTAAAGTTTTGAATACAATTAATTTACATATTTGGAATTGCGAAATTTTATTGAAAGTTTGAAGATTGAAGTTTTAAATTATGTTTTTTGAATTTCAGTTAAATTCAATTTAAATTTTTAGAATTTCTATGTCATTTTTTAAATTTTTATTGATATCTTTTTGCTTTTTCAAATTTATGTTTTGAATACAATATTCGAATCACAAACTTGATTGTAATTTAATTGAATTTAAAATTGTGAATTGAATTCTTTGAATTTAAATTTATGTTTTTGAATATCAAATTAAAGTTTACAATTAATTTACATATTTCGACTTTTGAACTTGAATTGAAAATCAATTCAGTTTTTTGGAATTTCCTTAAATTTGAGTTTTTTGACTTTCAATTAAATTCGTTTTCAGTTGATGAATTTCCACTTTATTTCCACTTTTTATTGATATTTTTTTTTTAATTTCAAATTAATGTTTTGCACATAATTAATTCACATATGTACATATTTTATGAATTTAATACAAGTTCTTTTAACTCTAATTGACTTCCATTTAAGCTTTATGAATTTTAATTTTTTGAATTTCAATTGAATTCAATTTAAAATTTCAAGTAGAGATTTTGTATTTAAATTTACGTGTTCGAATATCAGATTAAAGTTTGAATAGAATTGAATTCCATTTAGGTTGTTTGTATTTCTATTGCATTTTTTTAAATTTTAATGCTGTTTTTGAAATTGAAATTAAGTTTGGAATTAAATTAATTTTCAAATTTTGAATTGAACCGAAAAAAGTGATTTCATTTTCAAAACATTTAATTCTTTCAATTTCAATTAAATTCAATTTACTTACTTTACTTACTTTTATTGACTATATTACAACTTCATGAGGTCAGACTTCTTACACATATTAATTAAACAAACAAATTAAACAAATTTCAACATATTCTTCCAACTGGCTCTATCCTTCGCCTTTTCTCGCCAGTTGGTGACACCAAGGATACGGAGGGATTCTTCTGCCTGGTCTTTCCAGCGGAGTCTTGGTCGTCCTCTCTTCCTGCTTCCATCGGGTACGTTATCGAAAACCTTTCACGTTGGCTCATCTTCATCCATTCTGATAACATGGCCAAGCCAACGCAATTGGCCCACTTTGATTCGTCTAGCTATGTTCACGTCAGAATAGAGATTATATAGCTCTGCGTTCCAGCGACGTCGGTACTCGCCGTTTTCCCTAACAGGACCATATATTTTACGGAGAATTTTTTTCTCGAAAACTCCCAGGTGTTTTTCATCCGCTTGCGATATGACCCAAGTTTCAGAGCCATATGTCAAGACAGGTAAAATGAGAGTCTGATATAGCTGGACTTTTGTCCGTCGAGAGAGGGCTTTGTTCCTCAACTGCTTGCTGAGCCCAAAATAGCATCTTTTTGCAAGAACAATTCTCCTATCTATCTCCAGGCTGACGTTGTTGTCCTTGTTCACGGCGGATCCAAGGTAGACAAATTCATCTACCACTTCAAAATTAAATCGGTTGTCAACGTTCAAGTGCGGACCAAGTCGAGAGGTTTCTCTAGTCGTTGACACCATCAATTTTGTCTTGCGCTCATTAACAGCAAGACCCACCTTCGCTGATTCCTTTTCGATTCTTGAAAATACTGCAGTAACCTCTCGCAAATTTCGCCCAATGATGTCTATGTCGTCAGCATACGCCAGCAACATATGGCTTTTCGTGTTAATGGTCTTGTTCGTATTTACTGCAGCCTTTCTCATTATTATCTCCATTAAGATGTTGAAGAGATTGCACGAAAGTGTGTTGCCTTGTCTCAGTCGTAGCTTGGTACAGAATGGTTCAGTGAGGTCTTTTCCCACTTTCACTGCTGATTTGGTGTTGGTCAGCGTAATTCTACAGAGGCGAATCAGTTTTGCCGGAATACCAAGCTCAGACATAGCTTCGTACAAATTTCCCCGTATGGTGCTATCGAAAGCAGCTTTGTAATCGACAAAAAGGTGGTATGTATCGGTTGGCTTTTCGTGGATCTTTTCCAGGATTTGGCGTAGCGTGAATAGTTGGTCAGTCGTGGACTTGCCTGGTCTAAAACCACACTGATAAGGTCCAATCAGGTTTTCAATAATTGGCTTTAGTCTTTCACATAATACGCTCGACAAGACCTTACACGCGATGGATAAAAGACTGATACCGCGATAGTTGGAACAGACACACGGATCACCCTTTTTGAATACAGGACATAAGACACTGAGACTCCAGTCGTCGGGCATAGATTCCCCTAGCCATATACCGCATATCAGTTGATGCATGTGGGCTATCAGTCCTTCGCCACCTGCCTTAAAAAGTTCAGCGGGTAGGCCATCCGCACCAGCGGCTTTATTGTTCTTCAGGCGGGATATCGCCGTTCTAATTGGGTGTTGGTTGGGGGGGGGGGGGGGGGTACAATCTATACTATCTTCCACTATCATTACCTCCTTATCTTCAGTGGAAGAATCTGAGTGGAGTAGTGCTGAAAAGTGGTCTCTCCACATTTTGAGCACACACTGCTTCTCAGTCACCAGATTCCCATTCTCGTCCTTGCAGGAGGGCAGCCCATTATTATGCCCGTTGGTCGATCTTCTTACCCTCTGGAAAAACTTACGGGATTCACCATTCATCCGGCACATTTCGGTTCTTTCACTCTCTCTGATCCCACTGCCATTTTTTTCGCCTAAATAGTTGGTTTTCCTCCCTTCTCAGCCTCTTGTATCGCTCACTCGCAGCACGCGTTGTAACTGGCTGTTTCGTTGCCATACGTGCAGCGTCTTTTTCATCAGTTGCAATACGACATTCTTCGTCGTACCATGGCTTATCCTTCTGCGGTTTTTGATAGCCAAGTTCAGTCCTTGCAGCGGTTTCCAAAGAATGGGAGATGTGCCTATACTGCGCATCTGGGTCTTCGGGAGGGGGGGTATTCTGCTCCTGCAGGAGAGAGAGTTTCTGTCGATAGGACATTGATATCGCCGGTATTTGTAGCTTCTCAATATCCAGCTTTTCCTGTGTTCGGCTTCGTACGTTTTTCTTTCGCAGCCACCAGGTAATGATCAGAGTCGATATTGGCACGTCGAATCACACGTACAAAGAGTGCATGCCATCTATTACCATGTGATCAATCTGGTTCTTCAATTTAGGTTTTTTCAATTTCTATTGCATTTTTTGAATTTGTATTGAGTTTATTAGTTGATTTTCAACGAATGTCTTTTGAATTTCAAACTAAAGTTTTGAATACAATTAATTTACATATGTCGGTGGTCGAACTTTAATTGAACTGCAATTAAAATTTTTGAATTTAGAAAAATTTAAAAAAAAAAATTAATTAAATTTTGGTTTTTTGAATTTCAATGAATTCAATGTAGCTTGTTTGTTTCTAGTTATTGTTTCAAGTTGTTGTAGGTTGTTTCAAGTTGTTATATGTTGTTTTAATCTAGTTGTTAATTTACATATTCGAATTCCAACTGACTTCAATTTAAGTTTTTTTTTGAATTTCAATTTATTCTTTTTGAATTTCTATTGCATTTTTCCAACTTTTAATGATGTTTTTTGAATTTAAATTGCTGTTTTTCGAAAATAAATTAATTATTTTAAAATTTTTTAGATTTCTTTTGAATTTCAATTAAAGGTTTTTGAATTTAAATTGAATTTCAACAGAATTTAAATTGATGTTTCAATTTAGGTTTTTAGGTTGAATTTCAATTCAAATTTGTTAAAAAAAAATTATTAGGCATATTCGAATATTTAATGATGCTTTTTGAACTGCAGTTGTCATTTCAAATTTCATTTGATTCCACTTTGAAAGGTATGTGAAATTCGAAATGAAATTTTGTTATTTATATTTTAAGCCATTTTGAAATTGAACAAATTTTCATTTTCTTTGAATTTTCACTGACTATAGTGTAGTTTGCATTTACACTACGTACACACTCTTAACAAGAAATCTTGTTATAAAATTTCTCAGATCTGTAATGTTCCATTTTCCCTAGAAATAGATTGCCAGTGGTGATTCATTCGAAATGTTTCTATGAAATCCCTAAGCTAAAACGCGAGCGAGAGCAAAACGTAGACGTCGCTTAAGTCTTTTGTTTTTCAATACTCTGAAACAATAATATAGTTAACACTGATTGATTGCAACGTTCGCGATAAGATGAAATGCTGCTTCTACTATACATTTTAGCAAATCTATATAATTTAAAATCTTTAAAGGAAAAAAGAAACTATTTCACTTTTCAAAATCAATTCTAAGCAAGAAAAGTGAATAGTAATATTGAAAATTATAAGTTTTATTTTTCTCTTTCGAAAATTCAAGTTATTTTCCAATATTTTCTTTGCAACTATTAAACAACTACTCATATACATTAGCATGTAGAAACATCGGTAATTTGACCTACAAAATGAAGAATATTTTGAAATGAAATCTAAACTAATTCTAAGGCTATACTTGACCTATACCGTACACAACTCAGATCAGGTCCAACCTTAACACTACTTTTGTTTGAAAACTAATCGTATATAACACTAGATGTGTCGAAGAACGCTGGAAATCGAGTTCATACTTTAAATTAATCACTTTCTTTTTGTTAAGAAAAAGTAAGAAAAGCAACTCACACACTCACTCATTCCGTCACTCTGGCTAACACGCACGCTCGCAGCTTCTACTACATGGTGGTGGCTGCGCTGGAATGGATTGTTTTTCTTTATTTAACACTTCTTCATTTCATTTTCAGTCTATGAGAAGAATGACTTTTTTTTAGCTTCTGTTGATTTCTTCTGCTTCTCAGTTTCTTCTTTTATTCGAACAAATAATTATCTCTTTTCGAACTCAAAAACTATTTTACATATGTTGTATATTGGCAGTCGAAACAACAAAGGCGAAATATCTGTGCGAGTATTTGTGTGTTTTCAGATACACTTTCACCTCATTTTCAGTTCTGGCTAATACATTTGACATCAATTCCATGTGTCAGACATTGAAACTTTTTCCAAAAATTGTGCTATACATATGTAGGGGAATATAAATGGGTTATTAATTAATTGTCTTAATACCGCCATGAAATGTGAGTTTCTAATTCAATTTCAATGAAATCAGTGATCGAGGTGAGATTTTAATTTCACATCAAAATGTTTATATTTTAAATATTTTAGGGAAAATAGTTATGGAAACAAGTTTAAGTTTTAACTATTAACCTAAATTAAAGTTTTAAAAAATAAATAAATATTTTCTCACTACAATCCACACCCTGCAAAATCTGTATTTATTTCTTGTTTGGATGCAAATATAGGGTGTGTTTGTAGCTTGTCGCAAATATGGTATAATTGTGCCCAAACACATTGTGTTTGCTATTCAATATTTCATGTTTGAGACGCAATGATTAATGTGTTATAATATATGCGTTTGTCATGCAAACATAGCTTTGTTTGTGGTACAAATACAGCTGTGCTTCGTGCACAGTTTACTTCATTTTTTACGATATGCTCTGTCGAGGGCAAAATACTGAAAGGTGAATAAATAAAGATTGTTCTTGTAATAATGAATTTTTTCATTATTATTTTAGTCAGTGATTCATAAATATTCCTAATTGCATATTCAAATTAATTGAGTGGTTAGTAGCTGATCTGTTGCATTTTAGTTTCATGCATTAAGTTGACAATCGTTTGTTTGGGAGGAAACACACGAATGGCTCCACGTAAAAGTATGCATCTTTGCAAGTTAACATGTTATTGCTTGCATTTAGATATAAGTAAGTTTAGGACTTGCAAACATATGAATATTTGGAAAGTGTTCCAAACATTGTAACATGACGTCATGATCCGTCCGTACATAATAACAAACACTCACCGCCATTCCCACCCGCAAACGTCCCTGTTCTAACCGTCACCTAAGCATACACAACATCCATCAGTCGCACCAACCACCGCGAACAATCACACTCACTGACAACACACAAGCTCTGTCGACGTTGTGTACATATTAGCAGCGAACTAGTTTTAATGGCCACACGAGAATGAGTGATTGGATGCAATTCTCATTTGCGTCACTACAGCAATGGTACTTTATGTTAAGGTTGACTAGACTCAAGTCGTCGCCTCCGAGCGATCAACCAGACAAGATTATAGCATTTTGCCTGGGGCTTTAGTTCTGCAAAGGACAGGAGCAAATTTTGGGATCCGTTCTTTAGTAAAGACGGTGTAAATATACTCACAAATACTCACTTCGGCTCACTGTTCCTACACAGGGGTTTCGGCTTACTCTTCCTACACAGGGGCTACACACAGGAGTTTCGGCTCACTGTTCCTACACAGGGGTTTCGGCTCACTGTTCCTACACAGCGGCTTCGGGTCACTGTTCCTACACAGGGGCTTCGGCTCACTGTTCCTACACATGAGTTTCGGCTCACAGTTCCTACACAGGAGTTTCGGCTGACTGGTCCTACACAGGGGCTTCGGCTCACAGTTCCTACACATGAGTTTCGGCTCACTGTTCCTACACAGGGGCTTCGGCTCACAGTTTCTACACAGGAGTTTCGGCTCACTGTTCCCATGGAAATCTACCAGAATCTACCAGTCAGCAACCTGCTCCAGACGATTTCTCAAGTGTTGTCAAGCCGAGACAAGTGCCCAAGAAGATTGTTGTCAAGCCAAGACAAGTGCCCCCAGAAGAGTGGTGTCAAGCCAAGACTAGTGTTCTCAAGCTGAGAGGAGTGTTCTCACCGAGTGAAGCAGTTGATGCTATTCCTGTAAATCAACTTACTTTGTAAATTAAATATCAATAAAGAATCTGAATTCGAACCCCCCAAAGGTTTGGTGGATCCTAACGAAAGACTCTGGATATGGCTGAGCTTACCTCAGCCATAGACAAAACCACGTTACACCATGTATATGTTTGGAACACACTCCAAATATTCATATATATGCAAGCCCTAAACTCTACTTACTTACTTACTTATCCGGTCTCGAACAACCCCGGGGGGTCAGGGACCTTACAAAACGAAGATGACATATTTCGCCAAACAGTTCGATCTTTTGCCTTATCTCTCCTGTTGGCAATATCAAGTGTACGCACGGATTTGTCAACCTGATCCCTCCAGCGGAGTCTTGGTCTTCCTACTTGTCGTCTTTCTTCGACTTCGGCTTCGAAAACCCTTCGTGCTGTTTCGTCTTCATCCATTCTACTAACATGGCCTAGCCAGCCTAGCCTATATTTAAATGCAAACATTAGAATGTTTACTTGCAAAAATTCACATTTTTATGTGGAGCCAAATGAGTATTTCATCCCAATAATCCATATACTTACGTCGAAGCATTCGTGTGTTTCCTCCCAAAACGAACGATTGACGACTGAATTCATGAAACTAATACGCAACAAGTCAGTCAATATAAGAAACACTTAGTTAATTTATACACGGATTCAAGAATATTTATGAATCACTGATTGAAAGAATAATGCAAAATTACAGTTTTACACTTGTAATAAGAGAACAATCTCTCTTTTTCCTCTGAACATCTATTTTTTATTTTTTTTTATTTTCTGATACAAATATAACATGTTTGTAGCTTGTCGCAAATATATTATACTTGTGTCCGAACACATTGTGTTTGCTATACAATACTACATGTTGGAGAGACAATGCTTAATATGTTATAATGTGGGTTTTCGTGAGCCAAAAGTGGCTTTGTTTGTTGAAAACTGCTGAAACAAAAATGTGACAGACAACAAAGAAACAAAAAAGCAGCAAATCTTCAGTTCATGAAAACAACTCTTGTAAACATATACGTGGTTCCTGTAATATGTTGCTGGGGCCGTTTTTACTTCAGCGCCTTGCCAAAAAAATTTAAAAATAGTGAATTGAATTTTTATTTTGTACCCATATCAGGGGTTAAAATCATAAAACTACTTTCATTAATTGACTAAATAATTAAATAATTTATATAATAATTCGAAATATAGTTAATTTTATTCTTTCTCTCTCTCTCTGTCTCTTTTTAGGTGAGTGCAAAAATTAAGATAAATCTAACTTTGAAATCTAAGTTTCAATTACAAACAGGTATGTTGAACTTTGGTAGAAGACATTAGGATCTTAAATTCATGAATAAATTGACATCAATGATCAATTAGTAACACTATACAACACTATTTTTCATTCAAAAAAGTCACTATACTTTTTTGCTGTGGGTTAGTGCCCTTCCTAAACACGAAAATAAATAAAAACAAAAATAGGAATAAAAGTAAAAATAAATTTAAAAATAAAAATAAAATAAAACAAAAATTTTTGGATTGGTAGTGGCTTTTCCAATAGTTATAAAAAGGGTTTATACCAATGACCGTTGTAATTTTCAACCCTTTTTTGACAACTTTGAAAAATTGCAACCAAGACTGGCAGTGTTGGTCAACGTTGTTTTGATTTCCCACTGATGGTTCGGCCGCCAGCTGTTTTAACGCCGTAGAGCGTTATTTTGGTAAAGTGGGTGCACATGACAGGTTTTTTCTTGTGGCTTAATCTTCTAAATGCGAATATCAACAAAACCATTTTTGAATGATACTTTTCAAAAAAATGTTTTTGCGACTTTCCACAAAATTACATTTAGTCTCTGTAAAATTTCTCGAAAACTGAGCAATAAATCTTGATGAAACTGATCTCAGAAAAATTATAATAACATCACCTATTAGACGTATGCTTGATTCTGTCAATCGGTTGGCGGGTTTCAAAGTTATCAGCGTTTACTTTTAGAAAATATATTTTTTTGTTAAAAATTTCAATGCTTTAATTTTCAAACCTTCACGAAAAATATAAACAAACTTTTTACATATTATCTAAACATCTAAATAAATGGTTCCAAAAGTATTAAATTTACAAAAATCCAATAACAAACAACAATAACAAAAACCTCTACTTTTACTTTTACTTTTATTGACTATTTTACAACCTCATGAGGTCAGACGTCTTACACATATTAAATAAACAAACAAATTAAACAAATTTCAACGTATTCTTCCAACTGGCTCTATCCTTCGCCTTTTCCCGCCAGTTGGTAACACCAAGGATATGGAGGGATTCTTCTGCCTGGTCTTTCCAGCGGAGTCTTGGAGAACCTCTACTATAGATGGAATTCCAATAACAAACAACAAAGTTATACTCGTAGCTATTTATTTGTAAATAAATATATAAATTTTCGTCGTTTGCTCAAACGTACACTGTAACAAAAATGCAGAAAATCTTTGTCAATCAAATCAATTTTATTTCATTTTTTTAAATCTTAAGAAAATTAGTATAACTTTGTTGTTTATTAATAGATTTTCGTAAACAATAACTCCCTTTTTTAAGATCTACCGGGTCCATCTGTTAAGATATTATGATAATTTTCAAAAAGTATATTTCTATTTTTCCTGAATTTTGGAAAGAGAAAAATATTTAAATTTTTGAAAAAATTGTATTTTGTTTTTTGGGAAAATATTAATATCTTTTGAACCCACCGACCGATTGACAAATACAGGCAGAAATCTAACAGGTGGGTTTTATAAGAATTTAAAAAATAAAATTTGCCAAGATTTATGTTTTAATTCTCGAATAATACAACAAAAACAAAATATATCATTTTGAAAAATCGCAAAAATTAAAAACAAAAAAGCTTCAAACAAAAATCCCACCAATCAAAATTTTTTTATGTTGATTTTGGTGTAGCAAGCCATTTTCAAAATTCGAAAAAAAAGAATCTTTAACAAAAAAAATACTATGCAAAAATATTTTGTATTTCATAATATGTGACCTGGTCTACGAAAAGGTACCTATGGTCCGAAAAATAGATTTTTGTTTTTTGAACCAATTTTATATAAATTTTAACTCTCTTTTCAATGAAACAAACCGCAGACACCTAACTTCATTTATTTTGCTTCAAATTTCACTTTAAATTTGAAAGGAATTATACAAATTTTTTGGCGTTCAAAAATTACCTTTGTAGGTTAATTTCACTCCAGTAAACTACGAAAATATTTCTTGTAAAAGAAAAACTGTACAAAGCGGAATTTTTCTGAGAGTTATAAATCCAAGGTCAACAAGAAAAAGCAGGAGGTGGAAGTGGAAACATGAACGCGACTTATAGTCTTTAACAGCTGTTTTCTCCAAAAGTTGTATGCTGACCTTATGTAACTTTCCGTAGACCAGGTCACATAAGTATATTGTTGTTCTTGGTCAAAACTTAAGCTTCAAGTCAGTTTTATTTCTAATTTATTTATTCAATATTTCGATCCCCATCGAGGACCATCTTCAGGCTTTTTACGGATATTCATATACTATTTAAAACCATACAGCATTCCTATAGATGATCCTCGACAGGGATCGAAATATTATATGAATTGAAAATGATGATATGAATGAAATGATGAACTGAAATGAATTGAAAATAAAAGAACCAGTTCGTAGCCAACGTATAAGAGTAGGTGCCAATCACACCCACAGAAAAAATTGCCGACTTACCCGTTAACGAATTTATAGGTTGTCACATCCACATTAGAGTTTGTCACAACCTATTAGAGGTTGCCACAACCGCATTAGAGTTTGTCACAACCTATTAGAGGTTGCCACAAACGCATTAGAGTTTGCCACAACCTATTAGAGGCTGCCACAAGCTAGTAGAGTTTGTCACAACCTATAAGAGGCTGCCACAATCGCTTTAGAGTTTGTCACAAGCTATTAGAGTTTGCCACAACTTATTAGAGGCTGCCACAAACGCATTAGCGTTTGTCACAACCTATTAGAGGCTGCCACAACCACATTAAAGTTTGCAACAACCTATTAGATGTTGCCACAACCGCATTCCAAGTTTGTCACAACCTATTAGAGGTTGCCACAACCGCTTTAGAGTTTGTCACAACTTATTAGAGACTGCCACAACCGCATTAGAGTTTGTCACACCCTATTAGAGGTTGTCACAACCGCATTAGAGTTTGTCACAACCTTTTATAGGTTGCCACAACTTCATTAAAGTTTGTCACAACCTATAAGAGGCTGCCACAATCGCTTAAGAGTTTGTCACAACCAATTAGAGACTGCCACAATCGCATTAGAGTTTTTTCACAACCAATTAGAGGCTGCCACAACCGCATTAGAGTTTGCCACAACCTTTTAGATGTTGCCGCAACCGCACTAGAGTTTGTCACAACTTATTAAAGACTGTCACAACCGCATTAGAGTTTGTCACAACCTATAAGAGGCTGCCACAATCGCTTAAGAGTTTGTCACAACCAATTAGAGGCTGCCACAACTGCATTAGAGTTTCTTACAACCAACTAGAGGCTGCCACAACCGCATTAGAGTTTGCCACAACCTATTAGAGGTTGCCACAACTGCATTAGATTTTGTCACAACCTATAAGAGGCTGCCACAATCGCTTAAGAGTTTGTCACAACCAATTAGAGGCTGCCACAACTGCATTAGTGTTTTTTACAACCAACTAGAGGCTGCCACAACCGCATTAGAGTTTGCCACAACCTATTAGAGGTTGCCACAACCGCACAACCGCATTAGAGTTTGTCACAACCTTTTATAGGTTGCCACAACCTCATTAGAGTTTGTCGCAACTTATTAGAGACTGCCACAACCGCATTAGAGTTTGTCACAACCTATTAGAGGTTGTCACAACCGCATTAGAGTTTGTCACAACCTTTTATAGGTTGCCACAACTTCATTAAAGTTTGTCACAACCTATAAGAGGCTGCCACAATCGCTTAAGAGTTTGTCACAACCAATTAGAGACTGCCACAATCGCATTAGAGTTTTTTCACAACCAATTAGAGGCTGCCACAACTGCATTAGAGTTTTTTACAACCAACTAGAGGCTGCCACAACCGCATTAGAGTTTGCCACAACCTATTAGAGGTTGCCACAACCGCACAACCGCATTAGAGTTTGTCACAACCTTTTATAGGTTGCCACAACCTCATTAGAGTTTGTCACAACTTATTAGAGACTGCCACAACCGCATTAGAGTTTGTCACAACCTATTAGAGGTTGTCACAACCGCATTAGAGTTTGTCGCAACCTTTTATAGGTTGCCACAACTTCATTAAAGTTTGTCACAACCTATAAGAGGCTGCCACAATCGCTTAAGAGTTTGTCACAACCAATTAGAGACTGCCACAATCGCATTAGAGTTTTTTCACAACCAATTAGAGGCTGCCACAACCGCATTAGAGTTTGCCACAACCTTTTAGATGTTGCCGCAACCGCACTAGAGTTTGTCACAACTTATTAAAGACTGTCACAACCGCATTAGAGTTTGTCACAACCTATAAGAGGCTGCCACAATCGCTTAAGAGTTTGTCACAACCAATTAGAGGCTGCCACAACTGCATTAGAGTTTTTTACAACCAACTAGAGGCTGTCACAACCGCATTAGAGTTTGCCACAACCTATTAGAGGTTGCCACAACCGCACAACCGCATTAGAGTTTGTCACAACCTTTTATAGGTTGCCACAACCTCATTAGAGTTTGTCACAACCTATAAGAGGCTGCCACAATCGCTTAAGAGTTTGTCACAACCAATTAGAGGCTGCCACAACCGCATTAGAGTTTGCCACAACGTTTTATAGGTTGCCACAACCTCATTAGAGTTTGTCACAACCTATAAGAGGCTGCCACAATCGCCTAAGAGTTTGTCACAACCTATAAGAGGCTGCCACAATCGCTTAAGAGTTTGTCACAACCAATTAGAGGCAGCCACAACCGCATTAGAGTTTGCCACAACCTTTTAGATGTTGCCACAACCGCATTAGAGTTTGTCGCAATCTACTAGAGGTTGCCACAACCGCATTGGACTTTTGCCAGAACCTATTAGAATTTGCTTCAACCGAACTACAGCTGAGGGGACTGAATTCAGTCGTGACAATCTCAATTCGGCTGTGGCAACTGCAATTCTGTGGCAACAGACGAATTTGCGGTTGCTACAACTTCTCTTCAAACTGTTAGTTCTGAGAATACAGTGAGTCTAAAAATAGAGTCGCCACTGCTTGTATGGAGCTCCCCCAATCTTTTACTGGGAATGTAGTGGGAAAGAATTAGATTTTTATTAGAATATTCTGGGCTAACCTTACATATGGGGCTATCGTTTTCCGCAAGAGACCCAATGGGTTCCTACGGAGTCTAAGATTTAGCTATGAAAAGACTTGAAGTGGACGAATTTATTTATCTCGGATCTGTTGTGAAATAACGTCAGCCTGAAAATCAAACTGAGAATCGTGCTTGCAAACAGGTGTTATTTCGGGTTAAGTAAGCACTTCAGAGTTAAGACCTTCTCTCGAGAAACGAAGATCCAACTATCAACCTGTCTTGCGTTATGGCACAGAATCCTGGGTCATATTGCATGCTGATAAAATATCACTGGGAGTCATCGAGAGAAAAATGATCCGAAAAATATATGGTCCTATAATCGAAATCGGCGGGTATCGACGACAGAATCTTGACATCGGCGTAGTTGTGCGTATCATAATAGCGCGTTTACGCTGACTAGGCCAGGTCAGTAGAATGGATCAGAATGAACCAGTGCGAAATAAAAATAGGACGACCAAGACTTTGCTGGAAAGACCAGGTGGAATATTCCCTGTGGGAGCTTCGTGTTACCATTTGGAGGAGAAGAATTGGAGATCGAACCGGTTGGAGTAACATGTTATCCTCATTTTGTAAGGTCCTTGACCCCTCTGGCTTGTTTGAGGCCACCTAAGTAAGTAAGTATAAAATACAGCAGTCATGACTTATTTGTCTTTCAACAAACTAAGAATTTATTTTACTAAATCGATTCTTGAAATTGTAAATAAAAATTTTCACAAATTGATGTTTATTGAATATGACTGTTTCAAGTTCGTTGTTTAAGTCTTTTGTTTTAAATAAGTATTGTCTTGTCTTTATCCATTTAAATAGCAATTAAACAAATTAAATTTTCATAAAACTTAGTACTTGTGATGTCATGTCTTTAATAAACAACTACAAAATAGATTTGAAAAAAAACCAAATAAAATTAATGATTAATTTCACCAATAATCAATAATAAGCACCTGTGAGTTTTATAGCAGAAAAAAATCATTATGGGAGTGAGACCCTTAATTATCGAAGAACATAAACATAGATTATGCTATAATGGGCGACTTCCAAATCATATTAGTCATCATTTAATTTTTTTTTATTTCTTTTTGTTCGTTTTTTTCTTTGTTTATAACTTTAAAGTCGATAAATATAAATAAAACTTTTATTTTCAAGTTTGTAAAATTCAAACGCAAACGCATCTAAAGGAAAGTGAAATTGGAAATGTTTAGTGGTTTTCGTGAGATGAAATTTAAATTCCAAACCAAACATAAAATCAAAGTCATTTTATAGGTTGTTTTTTTTTTGACTCAAGAAAATTATTTATTTGCAATCGAAAGTTACAAAAGAAACCCCTGGAACAACAAAATCCATTTCAAAATTGTAACCACCAACATTCCGCAAGAAATTTATGTAAATTTATGATAAAAAATAGTACAGAAAATGACAGAAACAACTAAAAATGTACGTACCATTTCACATGCCAAACACACATCACAAGTAGCAAAACAGAAACTTCAAAACACCTGAACAAAAACAGACAAGAAAAATGCAAAAACTTTGGTAAATAAAATTTCCGAAAAAAAATATAACAAATATTTAAAATTCATCATGGACGATCGACTTAAAAAAAAAAAAACCAGTGCAAAGATTAACAAGTACACTGAACAAAATATGCATTTATAAAGTGTACGGAACGAGTAAGACGGATGGTCTTATAGACATTAGTTTGAAAAAGACCCAACCTTATGGAAATGCTAAGCGAAATATTTAACAAACAAAAACGCTTCACTGGCAAAATATGCATTGGACCATGGCTAACAGCTAAATACAACAAGTTTTGGTCGCCGTCACCGTCACCGCCATCATCATCATCATCGTCGTCATCATTATAATGATGATCTTCATTGTAGCAACACAAATCATAGCAAAACGACAACAATATATAGGTGTGTTTTGTTTTTTGTCATACTAAGTCCATAGAGGAGACAATAGCCTTTACGGTGAACAAATTGGTGGTGTAAAACAGCAATTAAATTTTACAAAACACAAAACTAAACACAAACTTAACACACCAATAGACAGACCGACAGTCACATAAACAAACAACAAGACAGAAATTCGCACTTCTCGTAAAATTAAAGTTTATTGACTTAAGCTGTTATGTGGACACGAGTGTGGGTTAGGGAAACGTTTTGGGGGGGAGGGGGCATTACTTTGAAATGTATTTGAGAAAATAATAAACTACAACTAAAACTCACAAATTTAACAACTATTTATTTTTGTTTAGCTCGGCAAATTTATGAGACGAACTTTGTAACTGAATCAATTTAGTTTAAAGCATCATCAAGTTCGCTGCTTAAGTCTTTTGTTTTATCGAATATCTTGTGGCTACTTTTGAGGGGCATTTAACGAAATCCCTAATTAAATACAGCAATTAATATAATTTAACGAAATTCTAGTTACACACGCTGGAAAAATAACACCCACAGCAACATCTTGCAGGAACCATGTACATGTTTGTAAGCATTGTTTTCATGAACTGGAGATTTGCTGTTTTGTTGTTTCTTTGTTGTCTGTCACGTTTTTGTTTTCAGCAGTTTTCAACAAAGCCACATTTGGGTCACGAATATATATATTATAACCTATCAATCATTGTGTCCCAAACACCTTATATTAAATAACAAACACAATGTGTTTGGACACAAGCATACTGTATTTGCGACAAGCTACAAACACGTTACATTTGCATCCAAACAACAAGAAAATACAAATTTATCAGCGTGTATGAACAGAAAGTCTTGAAACCCCCCCCCAGTTTTAGAGTCTATTTCAAAAGGTGGGCCGAGACCTTGAACAAAGGCTACCAGCACCGGAATTATGCATGTAACTTTTAAATGAGAGACCCAAACAATTTTATATGCACCCTATAAGAAAGCCAGGGCACAATAACATTCCAGGGAACCATAGAGCATACGAAGTGGCGAGACTAGGTACTACATTACATGGTCCACGTGATATAGAGCATGTGGGTATGCCCCTTTCTGCAGACAAATAAAATACAAGGTAGCACACCAGTTGTGCTACAATAAGAAATTCAAATAACTTTTTTTTAATCAATGTATTTATAACCAATTGGTTTTGAAAATGAAAGACCGTAAATGACCTCCATGCTTATCCATGCATATGCGAAACCTGATCAGAAAATTATTCATTGCGGCCTGAAGGTTTGAAGTCGGACGCGCCTTAATTATTGTTTTAATAAAATGGATCAATTCTGTAAAATTCCTTGGTTTCGTTTTGTAAACCTCTTGCTTGACATGACCCCATAAAAAAAGGCTGATGCAGTCAGGTCAGGTGACCTTGGGGGGCCAGCGGAAAATGGAGTTTGTGGATATGAATATGCTTGGGAATTTTCGTTGGAGGTCTGCCATAACCGGTGCAGTTGCTTCATTTTACTGAAACCAAATGCAAAACGGATACGTCTTCGGCGCTGTCCTGTGTAAAAAACTCCTTCAACATCTTTATATAAAGGTCCCCATTGACAGTTACTCTCACACCGTTTGCTTCAAAGAAATATGGCCCCACAATGCACCTTGATGAAACTGTGCACCACACCGTGACTCGTTCTGGGCGCAGTTCCGTCTCAAGGAGTATTTCTCGATTAGATTCACTAAATATAAGGCAATTTTGCTTGTTTCCTTTGCCGTTTAGATCAAAATGGCCCTCATCAGACATAAACAAGCAATTTATCAAGTTGTTGTCTTGTTGTAATGTATCAGGTTGTTGTCTTTTTCAATAATTTTTTGGAAAAAAGTGGGGTATATTTCAGAAAAATTGCGAAATTTGACTATGACTACTTTTTTTGTTTTGATTTCCAAGAAAACAAAGATGTTGTTTTTTTTGTTTTTTTTTTAACATATTTTGACACACGTGTTCATAATAAGTATTACATGTATTTGCTTTTTCAAATTTTAATTTTCTTGACCTGTATCTCATTCAGTTTTAGAGATATCGCACTCAATTTTTTTGTATTACACATATTTGCATTTTTCGAATTTTGAAAATCGAAAAATATTGATGTCTTTTTCTACATGTCTTGATCTGTATCGCATTTACTTTTAGAGATATCGCACTCAATTTTTTTATGTTACATATATTTGCCTTTTTGGAATTTTTTGAAAAAAAAATTTGACTTTGGACCAACATAACTTCCTTGCTTTAAAAGCCTTAGATGATTGTGAGAGACGATTGGAAAGACTGTGATGTGTTCCCCAATTTGTTATGGTAACTTTTCCTTACACCAAATTGGTTCCTCAGAAGACAGCGTCAATTTAACGAAAAATATTAAAAATATTAGTCCCAAAACGTGAATAACTATTTCTTTTTCAACAACTTTAAAAAAACTGAGCACGAAGTCGGTTTTCTACAAAAATTAAAAATATTTACTACATCAAAAGATCTTGAATTTTGACCGATGGAAATTGATTCTGAACCACTGTGCAACGATCAGTTGAAGACATTGGACAGTAGTTTCCTGATAAACTGGAAAACCCTGAATTATATAATCCATCTGCAAGGGCATCCATGACCGCATTGGAGTCTTCGACAAATCGGTCTGTTGCATCTCCCAGCTCATGGGCATAATACTGAAACATTTAGTTTAGCGACTTTAAATCACTAATTATGTATAGTGCCTCTTCACCAGAAGAAGCGGCTTTATACGCACTCATGACTTCTTCCTGATGCGTGATCGTCTTCTGATTATTAGTTGATGGGGATTGTTTCAGATTCTATACATTCTTTCGCCTATTTTCCCAGGCCGTCAGCGTACACGGAACGTTTTCGCTTGAATCGACTTGTAAGGTCTGAGTCTTCTGAAGTCTTCTGAAGCTTCTTATCAGTGGTGGTGGAAAACTTAATAGAATATATTTTTTACAAAGATAATTTAAACTATTTATTTCCACAGAATAATAATATTTACTATATTTAAAATCTAGTAATAATATTTACTATCTACTGGGTCTTCACAATTGCTTCTCGCTTTCGTGGACTATTGACCACTTGATATATCACGTGGCAAAAGAAAACACTGGTTTCCCATTACATACCATGAAGGCATTGGGGAGAGCTTCTCACAACCAGTGATCTGTGCGCTTTCTAGTATTACACTGACTGACTAGGACCTACAATTTTACACCGGTTCCGAACGTATTTGTTTTCCAATATAAATGTTGATGTATTTTTTATAGTTTTGTTAACATAATGAACCTTTTCAATATAATTTCTATTCAATTAATTTGCTGTTTTGTTTTTCCAATTGGCTTTTCACATTTGAACCCTGGCGGTCATAACAAATTGTCGCATTGTTAGGCAACGACAGACAGCTCTGGCCAGCCTGATGAACAACAGTCATCATTATGGTTACAGCCATCATTGCATTGAGGCAATGCACGATTTAACATTTGGGGGGGGGGGGGAGGATGTTTTGGGACATAGAGACATGTTTTGTTTTATGATTTCTTTAAGTTAATTTGTAGTTTGTACATAATTTTAGTAATTTAAAGAAAATTTCACCAAACCATTAACATTTCCTAAAGAAAAACAAAAAAAAAACACATTTTCCCAAAAGATAACCATAGATTGAGTTAACAAATTATCCTTATAATTTTGAGGTATTTTTTTCAATGTTAATGAACTTTGATATTGCATATTATAATTTGATAAAATCGTGGAATTCTGTTTAGAGATTCATTCAACAGATTCACCGAAACCACGATATTTTGGTTTTATGGGATGTGGTCCTCCTTTGGTTTAGACGCTCAGAGATAAACATGTAAATTAAAAAAATATTTTCTTGTGCCAACTGAACAGGAATTTACAATAAAATCTTACATTTGCAGACTAAATTTAAGAAAAACTACTGATTCGATTGAAATCATAAAGAAAAATACCAGTTTAGCACGATTTATAAAAACAAATATTATTTTCCCACTAAATTTAACAAAAACCACACAGATACTACACAACTTCGCTTGATATCTTAAAAAAAAAAACAAAAGACTTAAGAAATGAACCTTATCTTGACACAATAAGCTGATAAGTTACAACTAAAGTAAAAGTACAAAAGCAGTATCTTTGTTTTAGAAATCAATTTTCAAGAAACAAAAGACTTAAACAACAAACTTTGTTTTGCAACATTATGATGCTCAGATGAAACCTTAAGGGACTAAGTACTAAAATAGTATTTTTGTTGTTAGAAATTAATTTTCTACTGTGCAGATTTTTGCTATGAAATATTTTTGCTGGACTAGAAAATATTTAGGTATTTTTGTGATTAATAGTACCGTCATGTGGTTCTAAAAAAAGAAGTTACCTGAAAAGTTTACCGGGAGTTTTGAAAATGGGTAATTTTATAGATTTCGATGTTGGTTGGTTGGTTGGTTGGCACACTGTCTAGCACACTTAGGCTAAAGAAGCCCATTGTGATGCCTGCAGTTTCCTGTATAGCAACTATTGACTAGTCGTCTAGCCAATTTGCCCTCTCAATGAATTTCTCTATAAGACCTAAAGGAATATCCTGTAGGGCTTGGCACTTAGGCTAAAGAAGCCCATTGTGATGCCTGCAGTTTACTGTATAGCAACTATTGACTAGTCGTCTAGCCAATTTGCCCTCTCAATGAATTTCTCTATAATACCTACAGGAATATCCTGTAGGGCTACGGTGCTAACTAAATGTGTTCCGAATATCCTACTTCTCAGTCCTACCAGAGCAGGGCAATCCAAGAGAAGGTGTTTCGTCATTTCCTCTTCCGTTCAGCATCTACAGAGAGTGGAGTTTCTATGTAACAATCTTAGGGCGTGTTTTCCTACAAGACAATGTCCCGTAAGTGTTCCTATCATTGTGGATCACCTGCCTCTCGGCAAGTTAAGTAGTTGCCAAGTCCTCTTCCTGTCCACCTGTTTCCAGAGGACCCTGGCTTGTTTGCAAGTTGAAGTAAGTCTCCACTTGTCCTTGAACATATTATCGGCCCACTGCCTGATCTGCAAACGGCAGGTAGAGATTGGCATACTAACACCTTCTTTTGCCGGAAGAACCTGTGCCGTAGTACCCTATCTAGCTATCGCAACCGCTACGCAATTGCCTGAAATGTCGCTGTGTTCCGGTACCCAGATGAGCGTGATGTCAAAATATTCTGCCATCACCCTAAGTGATGAGTGGCATTCTTTCACCGTCAGGGACGTAGCAAACATGGCTTCCAGGGATTTTATGGCAGCCTGACTGTCTGTGTAGATATATATTCTTCGGAGGGTTGTGACACTACTTTCCAGTAGTTCAGCAACCTCCAGTATGGCGTTAATTTCCGCCTGAAATACACTACAGCGATCAGGCAGCTTGAAGGAGATATTTATATTTAGGTCCGGTGAATGGACGCCATAGCCTGCTGGCCCGTCCAACTTTGATCCATCCGTGAAAAATCTGATACTATTGGTATCCCCTTCCAGTGACTTTTCCCAGGTATTCCTGTTCGGAATAGAAGTCCTTAGATTTGTCGCTGGTAGAAGGTAGGGGATACAGTAGTCCGTTTTTACGGGAATAGAGTTGATCCGGTGTAGTAATTCAGTGTGTCCAGAATGCCCCGATATCATGACGCCACAATCTCTGATTCTCACCAGGGATGTAGCGGCTGCCGAGTCGGCCATGATATCAGGAATACAGATGTTCAGGATAGCACTGAGTGCAGTACCTGACGTCGTGCCCATTGCCCCACTAACGCTAATCTTTGAATTTTCATCACGGAATTCAGAATATATTTCTTTTGGAGGAACCTCCACCAAACTATGATGCCATAGAGAAGTATTGGTCTGACTATTGCCGTATAAATCCACATGGTGATCTTAGGAAACAGTCCCCAGAGAATAAAATACTCTACTATAATTTACTCGATGATGTTCAAATGTCAAATGTCAGATGTCAGATGGTCCAAACGACCGTAGCGCCTCTAGTTGACGAAAAGGTTCTCGAAGTACGTAAACAAGAATTCGAAGGATGTAAACTGAAATACGTTAGAATTCAATTGATATCTATTGAATTTCAATTGATGACTTTTGAATTTCAATTTAAATTCAGGTGAAAAGGTGAAATTAAGAAAGTGGTTTCTGCCCCACCTCGTAAAATGTTCATGAAGTTCGTAAAGAAGAACTCGAAGGACGTAAACTGAAATGCTTTTTATATTTTTTTTGGAATTCAATTGATGTCTATTGAATTTCAATTGATGACTTTTGAATTCCAATTTAAATTCAGGTGAAAAGAAGAAAATCAGATGATAATTTTTTGCCCCACCCCGTAAAGAGTTCACGTAATACGTAAACAAGAATTCGAAGGACGGAAACTGAAATACTTATATTTTTTTTGGAATTCAATTGATGTCTATTGAATTTCAATTGATGATTTTTGAATTTTAATTTAAATTCAGGTGAATACAAGGAAATCCGACTGTTTCTGTCCCACCCCGTAAAAGGTTCATGAAGTTCGTAAAGTATAATTCGAAGGACGAAAACTGAAATTCTTTTTATATTTGTTGGGAATTCAATTGATGTCTATTGAATTTCAATTGATGACTTTTGAATTTCAATTTAAGTTCAGGTGAGAAGAAGAAACTCGGATGATTGTTTCTGCCCCACCTCGTAAAATGTTCATGAAGTTCGTAAAGAAGAATTCGAAGGACGTAAACTGAAATTCTTTTGTTTTTTTTAGAATTCACTTGATTTAATTTTTGAAAGAAATACTTTATTTTTTTTTTGGAATTCAATTGAATTGAATTCAGGTGAGAAGAAGAAATTCAGATGATGGTTTCTGCCCCACCCTGTAAAAAGTTCACGAAGTTCGTAAAGAAGAATTCGAAGGACGTAAACTGAAATTCTTTTTCTATTTTTGGAAATTCAATTGATGTCTATTGAATTTCAATTGATGGCTTTTGAATTTCAATTTAAATTCAGGTGAAAAGAAGGAAATCAGACGACGGTTTCTGCCCCATCTCGTAAAAGGTTCGCGAAGTACGTAAACAAGAATTCGAAGGACGTAAACTGAAATACTTTTGTTCTTTTTTTTGAATTCAATTGATGTCTATTGAATTTCAATTGCTAACTTTTGAATTTCAACTTAAATTCAGGTGGTCCGAAGAAGAATTCGAAGAACGTAAACTGAAATTCTTTTTATATTTTTTGGAAATTCAATTGATGTCTATTGAATTTTAATTGATGACTTTTGAATTTCAATTTAAATTCAGGTGAGAAGAAGGAAATCAGACGATGGTTTCTGCCCCACCCCGTAAAAGGTTCACGAAGTACGTAAAGAAGAATTCGAAGGACGTAAACTGAAATTGGGAAAATGTTTGGGAATTCAATTGATATCTATTGAATTTCAATTGATGACTTTTGAATTTTAATTTAAATTCAGGTGAACACAAGGAAATCCGACTGTTTCTGTCCCACCCCGTAAAAGGTTCATGAAGTTCGTAAAGTATAATTCGAAGGACGAAAACTGAAATTCTTTTTATATTTGTTGGGAATTCAATTGATGTCTATTGAATTTCAATTGATGACTTTTGAATTTCAATTTAAGTTCAGGTGAGAAGAAGAAAATCGGATGATTGTTCCTGCCCCACCTCGTAAAATGTTCATGAAGTTCGTAAAGAAGAATTCGAAGGACGTAAACTGAAATTCTTCTGTTTTTTTAGAATTCACTTGATTTAATTTTTGAATGAAATACTTTTTTTTTTTTTTTGGAATTCAATTGAATTGAATTCAGGTGAGAAGAAGAAATTCAGATGATGGTTTCTGCCCCACCCCGTAAAAGGTTCACGAAATACGTAAACAAGAATTCAAAGGACGTAAACTGAAATTCTTTTTATATTTTATGGGAATTCAATTGATGTCTATTGAATTTCAATTGGTGGCTTTTGAATTTCAATTTAAATTCAGGTGAAAAGAAGGAAATCAGACGACGATTTCTGCCCCATCTCGTAAAAGGTTCGCGAAGTACGTAAACAAGAATTCGAAGGACGTAAACTGAAATACTTGTGTTCTTTTTTTTGAATTCAATTGATGTCTATTGAATTTCAATTGATGACTTTTGAATTTCAACTTAAATTCAGGTGGTCCGAAGAAGAATTCGAAGAACGTAAACTGAAATTCTTTTTATATTTGTTGGGAATTCAATTGATGTCTATTGAATTTCAATTGATGACTTTTGAATTTCAATTTAAGTTCAGGTGAGAAGAAGAAAATCGGATGATTGTTCCTGCCCCACCTCGTAAAATGTTCATGAAGTTCGTAAAGAAGAATTCGAAGGACGTAAACTGAAATTCTTCTGTTTTTTTTAGAATTCACTTGATGTAATTTTTGAATGAAATACTTTTTTTTTTTTTTGGAATTCAATTGAATTGAATTCAGGTGAGAAGAAGAAATTCAGATGATGGTTTCTGCCCCACCCCGTAAAAGGTTCGCGAAATACGTAAACAAGAATTCGAAGGACGTAAACTGAAATTCTTTTTATATTTTATGGGAATTCAATTGATGTCTATTGAATTTCAATTGGTGGCTTTTGAATTTCAATTTAGACTCAGGTGAGAAGAAGAAAATCAGATGATGGTTTCTGCCCCACCCCGTAAAATGTTCATGAAGTTCGTAAAGAAGAATTCGAAGGACGTAAACTGAAATACTTTCGTTTTTTTTTCGGAATTCACTTGATGTCTATTGAATTTCAATTGATGATTTTTGAATTTCAACTTAAATTCAGGTGAAAAGAAGAAAATCAGATGATATTTTTTTGCCTCACTCCTGTAAATGGTTCGCGAAATACGTAAACAAGAATTCGAAGGACGTAAATTGAAATTGGGAAATTGTTTGGGAAGTCAATTGATGTCTATTGATTTTCAATTGCTGACTTTTAAATTTCAACTTAAATTCAGGTGGTCCGAATAGTTGCTACCAAATAACTGTGGTGCGCCCGTTTGCAATACCAGCCGTTATAGCGAAAGATAATCAGATGATGATTTTTTTCCTGCACCCTGTATTATATACTTCAGTGCATACTATAAAATCGGCCTCCCGTCTCTGCTACGTAAACATATTGAGTGCTCTACTCTAAAAAGTTAATAATTTAATTATAAATCTAATACATGGTGACAGGTAGGTAGGAGGCTTAATTTCCCAAATGCCACTTGTCACATATCTTTGCAACCTTGTTGCCAATGGGCCACAACAAAAAATACTTATCTTGTCAACTTCATTCACTCCAATGAATTTTGTCTATAAAAGGCGATAATTATTGAAGAGCTGGTGTTGAAATTAATGCCAGGCAAGCCTGATGAAACTTGAACATAGTAATCTCTACGAGCCTGCAATACTGACCCAAATGAAGAACAAGCAGAACTTAGCCTTAAGCCAGGATCTTATCGACACTTTGTATTTGAAGAGGAGTGTTTAGTTATTACATTGGTTACAGTGATCGTATGTTGATATAGTCAACTGCTGGTCAACCTCCAAACATGTTCACATTGTTCATTTGTGGTTACAGGAGACGTATTCCGCAAACCACAAATAACTTTTTTATAAGAAAAATTTTATTTATTTGCTGGCTTTGCTGCATCAGAAATTCTTCAAAAATACCACCGCCTTGCCAAAGCTGGTGGCATTAAATTGTAGTAGTTACTTTGTTGCAACAATGTTGCTTGCATCTTAAGATCGTGTTCTTTATAATTTTTTATTTTTATTTTTTATTGTGAAATATTGAGCCAATTGTAGTTACTAAATGAAAATCCGATGGAATGGAACCTTGTACCCAGGCAAACGAAGCAAAGATATTTTTGCCAGATATTGAGGAAAATGTATGCCAGCCATTAAAGTCTTCTCCGAGTCACATTAAGAAGCAGGCAGATTTCCAAGTTTTCACCACAAATCTAAAAATAAAATAAAACTTGAAAAAAAAAAATATTAATGTAAATAAATTTGAAGGAGAAAATAAAAATAAAATTGAAAACTCGCACAAAAGCTCTTTAATATAATACCAAATCGTCGGTAATGGAATAGAAACAGAAGATGGAGAATGAGAATGGGAATGAAAATGAAAACAAACTAATCATATGATCAATTTCAACAATAAAATCGCAATGTGATGACTTCCACTGGAGAAAAAAAGACAAGATTCTTTAGCGGTCCAAGACAAAAATGCAATTCTTCTGCCGTAAACTGCCCTGGGTTAAGGTACAAACAAAGTTAAAAGAAAATTTGCTAATTTGTGCAACATCACTGCAACATTGTATGCTGCTTAATGACAGTGGAACAATTGACAACCGTGAAAGATTCAAATGCAAAAAATAATATTTTTCAAAATCCTCCAACAATAAAAATCTAAAGAATTTTAAATTAAAAATTTATTTAAAAAATTTATTTATTCGAAAGGAATCATCTTGAAATTTTTTGTTTGTTTTGGTATTCAATTCAAAGTAGGTATATTTTGAGTTATAACGGTTCTCCTCCAAATGAACGCTGAAAACTCTGTCCGCTTTCTTGTTTGGATGCAACTATAACGTGTTTTTGGAGCTTGTCTCAAATATAGTATACTTGTGACCAAACACATTAAGTTTGTTAATTCAATATTTCATGTTTGAGACACACTGATTATTATGTTATAATATATGTGTGTTTGTGATTCAAATACAGCTTTGTTTGTGATACAAATACAACTGTGTTTCGTGCACTGTTTACTTATATTTTTTGTCGCTAAAAGGCGTGTTTTGGTTACACCGCTTGATTAGATTATCACTTATGTTGTATGGAGAGCTAAGCGATATTAAGCGGCACGTAAAGTTACCGCTTCCATTTCAGTTCTAAGCAGGCACAAAGTTACGAGGGCGGATCAATAAGTCCGTGACTTTTCGAACTTTCCTCGTAGTTATATGAAATGCAACACTGCTCCCATCAAGTACCACCTGTTAATAGACTACTATCAAATTTTTAGCAAGTTTCGTCATTTACTTTGCGTTTAACAGCTGTTCAAAACATACAACCTCGTGAATTTTTTAAAAATGGAAAATATTGTAAAATTGAAATATTTTTTGCGAAAACAACCCCATCAATCAAAACAAGCAAAAGCTTGATAAATACTATGGGGACTCTGCACCATCAATTTCAATGGTACAAAAGTGGTTTACTGACTTTCGTTGTGGTCGCACAAGTAACAAATGACGCTGAACGCTCTGGACGGCCAATTGAGGTCAATACACCCGAAAATGTCGAAAAAATCCACGATATGGTGTTGGCCGATCGAAGAGTAAAAGTGTGTGAGACTGTTGATGTCATAGGCATTTAATATGCATTTAATATGGTAGTGTGGTTTCGATTTTAAATCAGCAGTGGGGTTTAAGAAAACTGTCTGCAAGATGGGTGCCGCGTTTGCTCTCAATTGACCATAAACGCACGGGTGCATACGTGTGTAGTCTCAATGGCAAAATTCCATGAATTGGGCTACGAATTGGTATCTCATCCACCATATTCTCCGGATTTAGCCCCCAGTGACTATTTCCTATTTCTAAACCTAAAGAAATGGCTCTTGGTGAAAAGAAATTTAGCTCCAACGATGAAATTATTGATCAAACAAATGCCTATTTTATGGACCTCGAGGCGGGATTTTTTCAGCGTGTAGTGATGAAGTCTTATTCCCCCATTGACATTGATGATGTAGTTTGGATTTAAGTTTACATTTTATCGATTTTCCAAAATACGGATTACGATACGAAACAGATGCAGTCATCAGACTCCAGATTTTAAAAACGCCAAACACTCATAAGACCAAACGGTCAAATTGTAAGCGAAATCGGTCCAGTAATTTTCGGGTCATTGGAAAACACATATTTTTTGGAAGTTGAAAATTTGTTGGGGTCTCGAGCGATCCGTACTGAAGAGCTGATTACGAGAATGTTAAACACTTTTTTGCGAGGGAGCTTGGGGAGAGCTTCTTACAACCAGTGACCTGTGCGCCTTTTAGTTTTATACTCACTGATTGGGACCTACAGTTTTACACCGGTTCCGAACGGTAGTTTGAGAAGCTCATGGCTAAATACTCGATAGTGTCGCTGTCACTATGCGAGGTGACCGCCGTCGAAAGGAATGAAGGTGGTCAGAGCAGGGATCGAAGTCCTGTCAGACTGCAGATTAAATTTGTACCCGGAATTTAAATGAATATCACATTTATAGTTGGTATTTTTATTTAGTTTTTATTTATTGTTTATATTCATGCTATGACTTTGTTTTATTTTAAATTCGCTTAAAATGATTCGATCCATCCTTGATCCAAACTACGTCCTTGATGTTTGTAGATAAGAAGGCCTTTTCGCAACCTTAATGGAGTTATGCGTTCTTGGCAAAAACAATTTGGAATAAGATGGTAACAATCTACACACATTAACCTTTGTCAATGATAAACCAATTCAATTCTAGTCGATTCGAAATAACATATTATTCAGTTATTTAACCGCAAACTCGAAGTGATTACAAAAAATCCTCACGTACTTAAATGTTTTTAAAATTGTAGAAAATTTTTATATTGAATTTATATTGAATATCTACAAATTCTCAAACTTCTGGCCATAACTATGTTGGTATTCACAGACATATCGTATATAGACAGATTGCCCGGCAACACACTGATATGACATTGAAAGTTAAATTATAAAACTGAATGTCTATCCAGCCGTCTGTCTGTCACTTAGTCTACGATAATGACAAAACCACGACTTGAATTTCATAACAAAAAAAAATATTAAAGAAAATTGTCATCGAAATCGCAAAACCACTTCAATAAATCGAAAATCAATTGAATACAAATACGAGTTTTATGCAAATCTCTGGCATTTCGCATTGATGTTGCAAACAATTGATTCCACCAAAAGGTTATTGAATACTTAATAACCGGGTAATTGGCAAATTATTGCAACTGCGGTTCAATGAATGCAAAGTTATTGTGCATTTTTTTTCTTTTGAATATAACTAAATACTTAATATGATTAAACTATTATATTAGTTAGTCTATGACTATAAGAGATTTTCATTTAGTAATTTAAAATAATTCAAAAATGTTACGTGTTTGATGTCGATAATTCATCAAAGCTATTAACAAATTATAGAAATAATAATAATAATAGTTTAAAAAAGTGTTTACACAAGTTTTAGCCGGGGTTTAGTGGTGAGTAGTGGTGGGTTTGTGTGAAAACGTTTTATTAACAATTAAAATATTTTTTTTTTCTTCGGTTTCTTCTTATTCATCTGCTTTAAATGCTTGAGTTAACGTGAATGTATGTATATAAATATTGGAAATTTTTTTTTTTGCATTGTTTGAATTTAGTTTCTGTGGTTTTTGGATATTTTTCATTGCAGTTTAAGTGTGAAATGTTAAGTTCAAGTTGAAGGTTATTTTTTTTTGTACAGGCTTCTTGCAATTATTTCCTTTATACTGAAAATAAATGAATAATATTATTTTTCATTTCCATACATTTTGAGGTGGGTAAATTACGTGTAAGGTTGGGTAATTTTCAAGATTCTAGTAAAACAGAGGTTGATGCACTCTCAAATTCGCTGACAAAACAAATTTTAAAGTCACGCAACTTGAACTTGAATTGGCTGTGCTTCGATTGTCGTAGAGATAACTAATAGACCAAAAGATTCAAATAAATAAAACTGAATTTTATGGGCAATTACATGAATTTTTTATCGAGAAAATCATGAAGATTCATATAAAAATAAATTATCGAAAATAAGGCTTTTAAGTAAAACGGGTCAAAAACTAAATTTTTCTAGATATAGTTGCTAGAGAAAGGATTGGTCTATCAAGCATAGTTTGTTAAACCCTAAAATACAAGACCGGACTTTTCCAAGGCACATTTGGACTTTGTTCTTGCAACACCCAAGAATTTCTCGACCGAATTATTATTGACGCAACGAGGACTAAATATATTTTCTAAAAATTATTTTATTATTAATTATTAAATATATTATACAAGGTGGCGCAAAAGTAAACTTCCGATGTTTTTTGGCTGTAATTTAAAAAAAAATTAAAAACTTTGATTCTTCTTGTGGATTATATTTATTTGGTCTTTTAATTTTTTTTACATCAAGTCGAGAATATGATGTCATGTAAATGGCCGCCGCCACAGTTGATTGTCATTTGAGCCCTTTTTATGGCATTTTCCATCACTTTGGCCAAAACTTCCGGCGATACGTCCTCACATTCTTGACGGATATTGTCTTTAAGAGCTGCAAGAGTCTGAGGCTTGTTGACATAAACCCGCGACTTCAAAAAGCCCCACAAAAAGAAGTCTGGAGCGGTCAAATCAGGCGATCTTGCTGGCCAGTGCAAATCGCCAAAACGGGAGATTAGGCGCCCGGGAAATGCATCCTTCAGCATATCGGTTGTGGCACGTGCAGTGTGTGCCCTTGCACCGTCCTGTTGGAACCACATGTTTTCCAATCCCAATTCATCAAGTTGCGGCAAAAAGAACTCGTTGATCATTGCTCTGTAGCGCTCACGGCGCTTCCATGACATCGACGGCACTTCCATGACATCCTCGGCTACAGCAGCAATATTCTCTGCAGAACGGCTACTCCAGGGTCTGCCACGCCTGGCAGCATCTCGTGTTGTGCCAGTCTCTTCGAGGCGAGCGGCTAAACGTCGCAGTGTTTCACCAGTAGGCATTGGACGGCCAGGAAATCTGCGACGAAATTCACGTTGTGCCAAAGTCACCGACCGATTATTGGTCAAATAAATAGTCAGCAATATTCCGCGTTCTGGAGCAGTGTAGCGTAACATTGTTTATTAACGTGTATTTCGCTTGTGTTTACTACACAAATGTCAAAACAGAACTGACATTAGGTGTCAATTGCAAAATTTATAGCATTTTCTGATAGGAGGAGTACTTTTGCGCCACCTGTAATAGTATAATATAAATATAAAGTCAAGTATCTGAGAATAATTCTCGACAGAAAACTGTCTTGGAAACCGTATGTGGAGGAGAGGGTGAAAAAGGCGTATGTTGCTCTTTACTGCTGTAAAGGGGCGATAGGAAAGCGCTGGGGACTGTCTCCTAAGATCACCATGTGGATTTATACGGCAATAGTAAGACCAATACTTCTCTATGACATCGTAATTAGGCGGAGGTCCCTCCAAAAGAAATATATTCTGAATTCCTTGATGAAAATTCAAAGATCAGCACTGATTAGCGTTAGTGGCGCAATGGGTACGACGTCAGGCACTGCACTTAGTGCTATCCTGAACATCTGTACTCCTGATATCATGGCCGAATCGGCAGACGCTACATCCCTGGTGAGAATCAAAGATTGTGGCGTCATGATATCGGGGCATTCCGCACACGCTCAATTACTACACCGAATCAACTCTATTCCCGTAAAAACGGACTACTGTATCCCCTACCTTCTACCAGCGACAAATCTAAGGACTTCTATTCCTAACAGGAACACCTGGGAAAAGTTACTGGAAGGGGACACCAGTAGTATCAGATTTTTCACGGATGGATCAAAGTTCGGGGGGTCCATTCACCGGACCTAAGTCTCCTAAATCTCCTTCAAGCTGCCTGATCACTATAGTGTATTTCATGCGGAAATTACCGCCATACTGGAGGTTGCTAAACTACTGTAAAGTAGTGGCACAACCCTCCGGTGAATATGTATCTACACAGGCTACCAGGCTACCATAAAATCCCTGTACGCCATGTTTGCTACGTCCCTGACGGTGAAAGAATGCCACTCATCACTTAGGGGGATGACAGAGTATTTTGACATCAGGCTTATTCCAGCGACATTCCAGGCAATTGCGTAGCTAGACAGGGTACTACGGCACAGGTTCTTCCGGCAAAAGAAGGTGTTAGTATGCCAATATCTACGTGCCGTTTGCAGATCAGGCAGTGGGCCGATAATATGTTCAAGGACAAGTGGAGACTTACTTCCACTTGCAAACAAGCCAGGTGTCTCTGGCCACAGGTGGTCAGGAAGAGGACTAGGCAACTACTGAACTTGCCGAGAGGCAGGTTATCCACAATGATAGGAACACTTACAGGACATTGTCTTGTAGGAAAGCACGCCCTAAGATTGGGACATAGAAACTCCACTCTCTGTAGATGCTGCATGGACGAGGACGAGGATACGACGAAACACCTCCTCTTGGATTGCCCTGCTCTGGCTGGACTGAGAAGTTGGATATTCGGAACACATCTAGTTAGCACCGTAGCCCTACGGGATATTCCTGTAGGTCTTATAGACAAATTCATTGAAAGGGCAAATTGGCTAGACGACAATTCTTCTTTAGCCTAAGTGTGCTAGACAAGGGTTAAGAAAAATGCTAACTAAAAACAATTTAAAGGAAAAAAGTATCCGAAAAGTTCCATTTCTATCCTAACGGAACGTTCAAAAAATGTTGCATTTTGCCAAGGAGCATGTGAAATAGTCCGTACGTAAATGGCGAAATATTTTGAGGACAGCTGAAACTAAAGTGAGATTGGGTAATTATGATAAGAGTAATCTTCCTGTACGTATGCCTTCCAGCACCGAATTCAGGCCCCAGAACACAATCCAAACAGTTAAACGTGGTAGCGGAAACATAATGGTACGGGGTTGTTACTCTTACATTGGGACAGAACCTTTATTCCAAATTGAACAGACAATGGACGCTGCATATTATACCACTGTATTAAAAAAATGTCGTGATGCCTTGTGCTAAATGGGAAATGCCGCTTCGATGGGTGTTTCAATATAATATCGACCCCAAACACACATCGAAGCGAGCAAAAGCTTCGTTTAAAAATAATAGTGTCATAGTTTTAAAATGGTCTATGCAGTCGCCGGGCTTAAATCCTATTCAGAATTTGTGGCGGGACATTAAAGTGTCTATCAAAGGAATAAACCAATTTAATAAAGATGAGCTTATGACACTGGTACAATCGGCGTGGAAAACATGACTTGTGGAGACTTGATGATTCAATGTCAAGGCGTTGCTTAGCTGTGATAAAAAATAATAGTTATTTCATAAAGTACTGAGATAATATAAAGGATTAATGAAACATACATTTTATTTGACACAGCTATTTATTCTAGTTCAGATGATGAATCGCGATGACTCTATTTTAATTCACAGGCAAAACGGGGCATTTTGAAATATTTTGATTTATACCCAATGATTTAATTCTAAATTACGACATTAATGTTCGAAAATGTTATATCTAGTTCTTAATTGAACAATTAAAAATAAAAGTTATAAACAAAATTAAATTTTTCTACATTTGTTTTTGTTTTGAAAATGTTGTTGACTCTATTTCATCGCACACCACTGTATATTATAACAGATTTATCATTGTGTCTCAAATATCTAATATTGAATAGCAAAAACAATGTGTTTGGACACAAGTGTACTATATTTGCGACAAACTCCAAACACACGTTATATTTTCATCCAAACAAGAAAAGCAATACAGATTTTTCAGTGTGTGATAGCAACATTACCCAAGAATTGTCTTAATTACCAAAGTTATTTGTAACTATATTCCGTTTAACGCATTCGTTGGCTTTATTTCGAACCAATTTCATTTTCAATTTTTAACCATATAAATAATAACAAGCAACAGTTTCATTCATATTTTCCAGCCTACAAAATAAAAACAACGACGAAACAGTGTGACACCTAAAGTTTTGGTTACTTTTTGTATATAACGGCGCCAAATTTATATTAAAAAATATTAACCAAAACTTTAGGCGACACACAAATATTCTGATTTTGTGTTTCCAACTTTTTTCCTGGTTGTTTTGGTTTTTATTGGCAATGCCCTAAAATAGTCAGTCACCCAACCAAATAACGTTTTGCAAATATAAACAAAAAATAACGTTCTGTTGCTACCAATTTTAGATGAGAACCAAATACCACAAAAAAAAGCACAAAACAACGTTAATGACACTTATAAACTAATGACCCACATCTAAACGAACACAAAACAGACACTTCACATCCAATACGAGTAATAACAAACATCATGTCAAGGGTGTGAGAAAGAGGTGGAGGCAAGGCAGACCCTGTAAACCAAAAGCTACACAAATCCTCTATGGCTGAACAGCATATTTGCACACATGTACAGAAGCGGACGAACAGACATAACTAGATTCCATAACTGATATTTGACCAAACAAAGACAAGCGGCCAGAAACAAAAAAAAGGACAGACAAAGCGACGGTTTGTAAGACGTTTTTAAGGAGACCTATGCATATGCATATGCAAATACAAAAATAACAAAGCCAACAAGCAGCCGATAACAAGCAAACATGTAACCTTAAAGTTGTAAATATTGTTATATATGTATATTAGTGTACACACACACATTCAAAACAGTCCGATTCGTAACAGAAACAGACAGCATTTCTTGCTGTGTATGTTCCCCGTAAGGTTGTTGACACTGTATGAAAACGCTGGCAAAAGTCCAAAAACATCGATGGCGACAAAAGCCAAGCAAACACAACTTTAAAATACTATCTACACAAATGTATGTAAATATTAGGGTGCCACTGAATTTGACAAAATTTTACGGAACCTAAATAATGTCAAGTATCGATCATGCACTCTGAAAAAACGGTCTCTGTAATATATTCTCTCAACACACATTTCGCAAGAACTATGTATATGGTTGGAACAAACTCCAAATATTCTTATTTTTGCAAATCCTAAACTCACTTATATTCAAATGCAAACATTAGCATGTTTACTTGCAAACATGCATACTTTTACGTGGAACCATATGAGTGTTTCATCCCTAACATCTACACGCTGAAAAATCTGTCTTCTTTTGTTGTTTGGATGCAAATATAAACTGTGTTTGGAGCTTATCGCAAATATAATATACTTGTGTCCAAACATATTGTGTTTGCTATTCAATATTACATGTTTGAGACACAATGATTAATATGTTAGAATATACGTGTTTGCGACCCACATCTATTTATATTTGTGATACAAATACAGCTGTGTTTGTTACACTGTCTATTAAATTGCATTTTGATTGAAATCCTTTGAATTTTATTAACAAACAAAAAGAAACAAAATCGAATTTGACAGATTACCCACGGAAAAGATGAAAACCCCACAAATCAGCTGAGCTGACGCGTTTACTCGATATATAATTTTACCATTATTCTCCCAGTCAGTGAGTCATTAATATTCCTGCATTTTCGTGCAAATTGCAGATGAAGTCAATGTTTCTTATTTTGGCTGATGTGTTGCGTTTTAGTTTCATGTATTCAATCGTCAATGCTTCATCGGACTGAGGATATCAAAAGCGCTTGATCAGTGAAAAAAGAATAAATGAAGGCTCGGACGCTTAAATGGTTTGTACTGTTACTTGTGTGATTTTTGCTACCAAAGTGAGAAACGATTTTGAGGAAAGAAACTGGAAAGGGCAACAACGTAAACCCCTTTTTCTGTCCGAGCTTTTACTGAGAAAATCGGAACGGTGGACCATTTGTGAAATAAACGCTTGGCTTGCAACAACTAGATTTGTATATATGTAAATATATTCTTTGTGTACCAACGCATAGCTGAAACCTTCCGAAAACAAAAACGTGAGAGACAAAAAGAAGTAAAAGAGCAGCAGATTCCCATTTCAAGAAAAAAACAAATAATGCATGCAGTGCACCTAATTATAAAAAAGGCCGCTTTAAATCTTTTAATTTTTTGTGTTAATTATTTATAAATGTGGATTTATATTCATTGAATTAATTATAATAAATAATACATACATATATATTGAAATCCAAGGATAATTAGTTTACAAATATTATTATATTTGGGGGGAATACGCATGTGTTTCCACGTAAAAGCATACGTGTTTGCCAGTAAACATGATGCTGTTTACATTTAAACACAGGTGAGTTTGTGACTTGCAAACATATTAATGTTTGAAGTGTGTTCCAAACATATACATGGTTCCTGCAGAATATGTTAGAGAGACCGTTATTTTTCGGCGTGTATATATTTACGTGGAAGCATTCACGTGTTTCCTTCCAAAAGTCCCAAACGAACGATTGACGACTGAATGCATGAAACTAAAACGAAACAGATCAGTCAACATAAGAAACACTGAATTCATGTACACAAGCATTCTGGTATATTTATGAATCACAGACTGTAAGAGTAATGTAAAAATACAGTTATACACTTGCAATGACATTAACTTAGGCTGTGAACAATCTCTCTTTGACCCTCATTTATTTTGCTCTCGAAAGAGAATAGCGGCAAAAGTAACGGATGAAAACAGTGCACCAAACACAGCTGTATTTTAATCACAAACAAAACTGTATTTGGATCACGAAAACACATATGTTATAACATAATAATCACTGTGTCTCAAACATTTAATACTGATTAGCAAACCCAATGTATTTGGACACAAGTATATAATAATTGCGACAAGCTCCAAACACACGTTATATTTGCATCCAGACAGGAAAAGCATACACATTTTCAGCGTGTAAGCACCGGCCCAGTCGGTTTTTGTGAAAAATCGGTCCTGCAGAACCGGTACCTAGATTCTGTACATCACTAGTGGCTATACGTTCACTCACAGTGTTGAATCTTGAAACCAGATATCGCAGTCTTTTGCCAACTACACTCACAGAAAAATGCGGTTGAGACAACCGAATTAGCCGTAACCTCATTAGAGGTTGTGGAGGTTGACACAACCTTATCGGAGGTTGACGCAACCTCATTAGAGGTTGACACAACTTAATTGGAGGTTGCCAGAACCTCATTAGAGGTTGACACAACCTCATTAGAGGTTGACACAGCCGAACTAGAGGTTGTTACAACAGAATTTAGATATTTTCACAAATGATTTTTGAAATATGTTTTAGTTATTAACTGATGATATATTTTTAAGAATTTTTATTTGATATACTTGCCACTTCTGACTTTTTTTGAAGTCCCGGACATCACGGGCCATCGCACCAATTCTGACGTGTAGTATCTGTTGGTTTACCTAAACCGTTTTATATACGGACGATTGCAGCACATCCCAAACGCCCGACCGAAAAGACAAACTATAATTACAATTACAATATTAGCACTCACCTTTGTTAATAACTACAAAAAAATCTTGATATTGATATAATATTTCTATATATAATTTTAAACGTCAGGTTTGAAATGCATAGAATTATATTTTGGTAACCGAATTGAAAATTAATTTGGTTGTACATACAGAATTCATTACAAATTCGATTACAGCAACCGAATTGATGCCAAATTCGGTCGTTGCAACTAACTTAAGGCTAAATTCGGTTATTGCGACCGAATTGATACCAAATTCGATAGTTACAACCCAATTGATGACAAATTCGGTTGTTGCAACTAAATTGGTGCCACATTCGGTTACTCCAACCGGTTGTTGGATCCGAATTAATTCCAAAGTCGGTTGCTCCAACCGAAATTTTAGAAAATTTAGTTGACAGAACGAATATAGTTGAAGATTCAGTTGTCACAACCGAATCGATTATGAAACGTGGCAACTTCAGTTCGGTTATAGCAACCGAAATTCGGTGGCAACAGCCGAATGTACGGTTGCTACAACCTCTTTTCAAACAATTAATTATCTGGGTATACATATCCGCAGCCAAATTCATGCTTTTCCTCATGGCAGCTGTAGTGCATGTCACAGTCCTTCTTCCTTGTACAGCCATGTCCTGCGCATCCCATCTCCTGGATAGCTGTAATGTCAGCCTTTTAATTCGCGAGGACATCTGCCTGTTGGATAGTGGCACCGGATCTGTATAGTGTTGTAACATTCCAAGTGCATATTTTTAAATCTTGGTCCTTCTAACGTTTGCGGGAATCGTCAACAAATGGGGGGTTTTACATTTCTCATTATCATTTTGTATTTTCATTGGAAATACAACAGTGACGGAAGGAAGGCCCAGTCCACCGAGGTTTTGGATTTTACCTATTGCCTGGATGATTTTGTTTCAGCCGGCCATTATTGATCAGACGATGACCAGATTGCAGTGTTACGAAACTGAATTTTTGTTTCTTTACTTGTATATATAGAATATGTCTGCTAGTTCGAATAGCTTCAGTGACAGGGTCACCTATTTAACCTGAGACGCAGCCCAATCAGGCTGCTCATTCATTTCGCCTTCTAATTCTAGCCAGCTTACGAAGGGTTCCGAGGAAGCCATTGCTCGGGACATAGCGAATATAAGTGTTTTAGAAGCTTGTCGCAAATATAATATACTTGTGTCCAAACACATTGTGTTTGCTATTCAATATTACATGTTTGAGACACAATGATAAATATGTTATACTATATGTGTTTGTGACCCACATATATTTATGTTTGTGATTCAAATACAGCTGTGTTTGTTGCACTGTCTATGCTCTCTCGGGAGTAAGAGAATATAAGAGGGAGGGTAATGGCGGACCACTTGTGAAAGAAGTGTAATAAAAAAACACAAGTAATTAATCCACGCTTGCCTTGCATTAACTTGATTTGTATATAAATATCTTGATTGTGTACCAACGCATAGTGATAACCAACGCATAGCTGAAACCTTCTGCAAAACTAAAACGTGAGAGACAATAAAGAAAGGAGATGAAAAAGAGCAGCAGATTATCATTTCATAAAAAAAGTAATGCATTCAGCAAGTAATTATTTATAAATGGGGATTTATATTGTTAAAATTAATTTTAATAAATAATACATACATATATACTGAAATCGAAGAATAATTCGTTTCTAAATATTATTATGTTTGAGAGAAAATACGCATATGTTTCCACGTAAGTATATGGAGATTTGGGTGAAACACGCGAATACTTCCCCGAAAGTATATGGATGTTGAGAATGAAGCACGCATATGTTTCCACGTAAAAGCATACATATTTGTCAGTAAACATGCAAATGTTTGCATTTAAATACACCTAAGTTTGGGACTTGCAAACATATAAATGTTTGAAGTGTGTTGCAAACATATCCATGGTTCCTGCAGAATATGTTTTGAAGAATATGTTACTGAGGCCGTTTTTTTCAGCGTGTATGTTTCAGCCGCCCATTATGGATCAGACGCTGACCAGAATGCAGTGTTGCGAATGTGAATTTTTGTTTCTTTACTTCGATCCTACGTTGGCCAGTTTGGTTCCTCCCTTCAACACGCTGAAAATAAACGGCCCCAGCAACTTATTGCAGAAAATATGTATATGTTTGCAAGCACTGTTTTCATGAATTGAAGATCTGCAGCGTTTCTGTTACTTTCTTGTCTGCAGCATTTTTGTTTTCAACAAACAATGCCACAATTGCATCACAAAATCATGTATTAATCATTGTGTGTCAAACATGTAATATTCAATAGCAAACACAATGTGTTTGGGCACAAGTATACTATATTTGTGAGAAGCTCCAAACACACGTTATATTTGCATCCAAACAAGGAAAAAGTACTGATGTTTCAGCGTGAAAAAAGCGTGGCAAAATAATATGTCTGCTAGTTCGAAAAGCTTCAGGAACAGGGCGACCTATTTAACCTGAGACGCATCCTAATCAGGCTGCTGATTAATATCGCCTTCTCATAAAGCCATTGTCCAGGACATAGTGGACGTAGTGTGATATATGTATCATTATTTTGGTCTTGTTCTTTAATTAATCGCAGGAATTCGTATTCAGGGAGCCCCTCTTGGTATTTTTCGTATTAATGCGTCATCTGTTTGATATGACTGTCTTTGTCTTTCACAAAAATAAATCTCGACTATATTTATTAATAATTTTTTATGGGGAATTTTAAAATGTTATTTCATTTTAAAACTAGGGTTGCCTTAACACATGTACACAGTATATATGAATACACAGTTATGTATATAATATTTACTACATACCCTTATATACACAATTCCCAACAAACCATAAAAATACTGTTGAGGTAATACCAAGAAAACATTTCGTTCGGCAAATGCGCGCGTCATTTATTACTGTATGAAACCCCATGCAAAGGCATCCAAGTTGAATGTTTTGGAGTTTTGTTGTTTCTCGTAGTTGCAGTTAAACTTGGCATTTAGGTTTTATATGAACTACGATTGTTGCACAGACAAATCTCTAATTCCCACATCCCCTTAAACCACAACTCCACATAGCCTTTTAATCTAATTGGTGGTTTTACGAAACAAGAAGAAGAAACAACTAAACAAAAGTCAACAAACACCATCAACACTAGAGGCAACAGAATTACCTCTGCCACAACCTCCACCCACCGCTTATAGTACACCAGAGTCCAAATCCATTTATTTTTCTTCTTTTTCACATATCACCATCATCCTAAAAAACAATTGCATTTGACACTTTAGGCTTTGGTAGTGGGCAACTAAACCTTTCATTATACATATACTTGAAGATAGTCATACTAATACGTACTTACATACTTAGTTACCCAGCGGCGGAATTTGCGAGGCCTTCCACGAATAAGGTATGCGGAATCATTCTTTGGAAATGCCTACTTTAACAATGCGTGCGAAATGCATGATTTTATAAGGCTTCCACAGGCCTGTTAAAAGAATGCCAAAAGACACTGTTGTTCACGAAACCCTGTCTTCCCACATGTTCGCAATTCGTCGTTGCAAAATCATAACATCCGATAGCCCAGTAGATAAAGCGTCCGATTGTAAGTTGTAAGGTCGTGTGTTCGATTCCTGTGGCTGCAGAATTTAAAAAAATCATTTATAAGAATTACAATTGGTTAAAGTATAAATCTGAAATATGAAACTATTTTCCACAGATATTTTTTTATTTTTACGTAAGTCCTTCCGAAACTACTCTTTTTGCAGGCCTTCATAAGGCCTTCTAGTAGAGAGGGATGGAAGGCCTTGCCTCCCAATCTCACGCAATGTTAAAAAGAAAGGAGGAGGTAAGGTGTAGGGAGGGCCTGTCGTATTTTAAAGAAGGCCTGTTTGGTCATGATTTCAGGCCTTCCAGGTCATGACTTCCGCCGCTGGGTAGCTTTAGTCATGGCACCCACTGGTACATTCATAATGCAGACCACCTCGTGGATACGGAGGAACATTTCATAAACATATACATACATGCATGTATATACCCGTAATACCTTGGCATCGGTTCTATGGAAAACAATACTGCAATGTCCACTTTACAACGTGTTTAAAACCTTTGTCACGTCTTTTACTAGACTCACACATGCGCACATGCGTCGTCCATGCCACCAGGGTAAGGGACTTCAATAACTGAACATAGACTTTGTGCCTAGGAAACGAAAAAAAAACTAAACCTATGAATTGCATTTGAATGGGAATGGACGGTCTTCAGTTAAAAGTTTAGAACGTATTTCGTTCATTGAGTAGATATTTGTATTTGTAAAGGTACCCTACCACAGGTAATCAAGTACAATAATAAATACGAATTTGTCTTCTATTAGACCTACAAAATATGATCAAAGATATTGCCATTATTGCAATTAAAAACTACCCTCAGAATCTAGACCACTATCAAATCATTTGTCGAACAATTTCTAATTATCCGATCTAACATCCTTGGATGTAGTAGTTTTTCATACAGGATGGCCTAAGTTCCATAATTTTCCATTTCATACACGCTGAAAAATAACGGTCTCTCTAACATATTCTCCCAAACGTATTCTGCAGGAACCATGTATATGTTTGGAACTCACTTCAAACATTAATATGTTTGCAAGTCCCAAACTCACTTCATTTACTGGCAAACATGTATGCTATTACGTGGAAACATAGGCGTATTTCCTCCCAAACATATTTATATTTAAAAACGAATTATTCTTTCAATTCAATATATATGTGTATATTATTTATTATAATTAATTTTATCAATATAAATCCATATTTATAAATAATTAATAAAAAAAAAATTAAAAGATTTAAAACGGTATTTTTTAAATTATTTGTTTTTTTCATGAAATGAGAATCTGCTGCTCCTTTGCTTCTTCTTTCTTTGTTGTCTCTCATGTTTTTTTCGGAAGGTTTCAGCTATGCGTTGGTTATCACAAAAAATATGTTTATATACATACAAATGTAGTTCATGTAAGGTGGCCGTCGGTGGTGCAATGGTTAGTGTGCGCGGCTCTTGTACATGAGATCCTGGGTTCGATCCCTGCTCTGACCACCCTAAAATTTCTTTCGGCGGCGGTCACCTCGCACAGTGACGGCGACACTATCGAGTATTTAGCCATGAAAAAGCTTCTCAAAATACCGTTCGGAATCGGTGTAAAACTGTAGGTCCCAATCAGTGAGTGAAAACTGGAAAGCGCACAGCTCAGTGATTGTGAGAAGTTCTCCCCTGTCCCTTCATGGGATATAATGGGAAACCATTTATTTATTTTTATAGTTCATGCGAGACAAGCGTTTATTTCACAAATGTTTCACCGTTCCGATTATCTCAGTAAAGGCTCGGACAGACAAACGGCAACACGTTGTTGCCCTTTCCAGTTTCTTTCCTCAAAATCGTTTCTCACTTTGGTAGCACATACATACATGAATATAATGAATGATGAATGAATACATGAAACTGAAACGTAATACATCAGCCAAAATAAGAAACACTCACTTCATCGGCAATTTGCACGCACATTCAGGAATATTTATGATTCACTGCCTGAGAGAATAATGCAAAAATACAGATACACACTTACAAGATACAATCTCTCAGTGTCTCCCTTTTATTATCTTGCTCTCGAGAGAGCATAAACAGGTCAGCAAACACAGCTGTATTTGTATCACAAGCTAAGATAAATGTTAGCGCAAACACATATATATTTTAACATATTAATCATTGCGTCTCAAACATGTCATATTGAATAGCAAACACAATATGTTTGGACAAAAGTATATTGTATTTGCGACAAGCTCCAAACACACTTTATATTTGCATCCAAACAAAAACAAAACACAGATTTTTCAACGTGAAGATTATGACATTAGAGCGTTAAGTAAAGCGATTTTGTATTATTCATTAAATAAATAAATATTTATTTTCCTCTTACATCTCCTTCTTATAGTCAGTGAGGTGTGCGCTTTCTAGTTTTCAAGTCACTGATTGGAACTTACAGTTTTACACCAGTTCTAAACGTCTTTTTAAGTAACTTGTTCCGTTAGCTTGTGACCGTAATCGCTAAATATGTTATGTTTTACGACCAGTGATCGAACCCCTGTTGCGGACACTAACCATTGCTCTATTATAATTTTTAAAAATGTCGTAATTTTAATACACGATCACGTATTTTTATTCTTTTCGCGTTTAGAGCCCCTGTATACACGGAAAACCCCCACCATCGTAATATGGTTATATGATGAAATATGATTGTCTTCCAATCATAATATGATTGCTTAATATAATCAGCTACAATCATTAAATATATGATTCCAATCATAATACGATCAGCCACAATCATATTATAATTGACTCGCAATCATAATACAATTGTATCAGACATATATGATCAGTTCAACAATAATATAATAAAATTTTAAATTATAATTAAAACCAACGTTTTTTTGTAATTGTTTTATGTAATATATTTCTGTTAATAGTCATTTGGGACGGTTGTAGTCGTATTATAAATTAATAAATGTAATTAACTAAATATTTGAAGAAAAACTCCCCGAAGATGTTGTTAAATACCCATAGAAAGTTCGGAGAGAAGGCAATGAAATAAATTTTGACTTTTCTTTATTAAAAAATCACGTGAGTTGTCAGGGGACACCCGGTTGGAACGAAGTTCCTTTCCCCATATATTATGTACTATTGAATTCCAACACGCATAAGGCGCCCGTTGAAAAATACGATAATTTAAATGGATCTTTAAGGAAAGATACTTTTTGTAAAATGATAATCTTTTCTTAAGGAAAATTTTTTTTTATAGAATGTATTTTTTTAAAGAAAGTATATTTTTAGGTCCTTTTTGTAAGAATATGTATAAGTATTATATTTTCCCGAAAAGGTCCGTTTTCAAAGAGAGTTACTTCTTATATTAAAATCTAATGTTTTTTTTAAGAAAATGTACTATTTTTAGGTTGAAGTACTTTTTGTAAGAAAAAGTCATAAGAGTATGAATGTTTTTTACAAAGAAGTACCTTTTTTTAAGAACAGGTACTTTTTAAAGAAGTGGTACTCTTTTTAGGAAAAGTTTACTTTTTTAAGAAAATGTACTTATTTTTAGAAAATCTACAAAAGGTATTATTTTATTTTTAAGAAAATGTACTTTTAAGAAAATGTAAATTTATTTTGATTAAGGGAAGGTATTTGTTTGAAGAGAAATTTTTTTAAGAAATGGATTTTTTTTAGAATTGGGCCTTTTTTCAAGAATAGGCACATTTTTAAGAGTAGGTACTTATCTCAAGAAAAGTTATTTTGTTTCACAGAAAAGATACTCTTTAAAGAAAAGGTAGTTTTTTAAGAAAATTCAATTTATTGTCAGATTATATCAGTACCTCGGAGGTAAACTACACTATGTCGTTTTCGTTAACTTTTCAGTAGAGCAGTTTTAATGTTGTCGGACAAGGATGCAAAGCGCCAATTTATTATTGCGTCCGTTAAGACAGAAGAACCGAATGTTCATCGTTCAAATGCAAAAAAACAAAAACCCTAGTTTACAGGTTTTTTGTCAATGACCACTGCTCTACTGAAAAGTTAACGAAAACAACATAGTGTAGTTTACCTCCGAGGTACTGTTATATATAATTTTTAAAGAAAATGTACTTATTTTAAATATAATACCTTTTTTACGAAAATGTACTTTTTGTAAGAAAATTTCCTTTTTTAAAGCAAAGGTACTTCTTTAAGATAAGGTTTTGTTTTTTAAGAAAATGTGCTTTGTTTAGGAATATGAATAGGTATTTTTTTTTTTTGAGAAAATTTACTTCTTTTAAGAATAAACACTTATTTAAGAAAATGTTCTTTTTATAAACTTCTTTCACTTTGGATTTTCTAAATTTACTTTTTATTGGGTTCAAAACTACAAAATATACTAAATATTGGTTACAGGCTCCACCTACAAAATTTCCCATTAAACAAGAAATTTCCCAACATATGTTAGTCTAGTCACAATCCAAAGCAAACGTACCCAATATTGTTAATAATACTGGGTTGTAGCAAAATAGTGTTATAAAAAAGTTGTTTAATTTTTTTTTCATTTAGCCCCTATCCCGTAACATGCGATAAGGAACTTCGTTCCAAAACTGGAAAAAAAGACTAAGTAATAAAATGATAAAAATACACTTATGTTTGTAGAAAATATGTTTTTGTTTAGGTCACTTTGAGCGTCTCATTTACAAGAGAACCTAGGTTCGATCTCTGCCCTGACCACCTTACCTTTACACGACACTATCAAGTACTTAGCTATGATAAAGCTTTTCAAAATACTATTAGGAACCGGTGTAAAATTGTAGGTCCCAATCAATGAGTCTAAAACAAAGAAATCGGTGTAAAACTTTAGGTCCCAATCGATGAGTTGTGTGAAATTCTCCCCCTTTTTTTATGATTACAAAAAATAAATGGTTTCCCACTACAGCCCATGGAGGAATTGAATTTCTCATAACCAGTGAGCTGTGCGCTTTTTAGTTTTATACCCATTCATTGGGACCTAAAGTTTTACACCGGTTCCGAACGGTATTTTTGAGATGCTTTTTCATGGCTGAATACTCGATAGTGTCGCCTTTACTATGCGAGATGACCCCTGCCGAAAGAAATTTAAGGTTGTCAGAGCAGGGATCGAACCCAGGATCTCATGTACAAGAGTCGAGCACACTAAATATTGCACCACCGACGGCCAACATTTTTATTTTTTTTTTTTATTTGTTATTTTTAACATAATATGATTACAGCACTCATATTTATGTGTGACTTTCATATTTTGCATTATATTGTGATTGCTGCAAATATATTATGATTGTGAAGAATATTAACCATTGTAGAGAATAAATAATCAGTGTAATTTGTCAGAACTAGGATTTGAACTCAAGTTGACGGACGATCGTTTCAGAGTTCGTGACTCCTCTCCTCACCAACCAATTGTCCGTCCAACTTTTGTATGGGAGTTGCGAATATGGGCGTGGCAAAATAATGCATTTTTAGTACAAAGTAGCTTTTGACAAAACATTTCCCAGTATCAAATATCATTAATATCGGTTGTGGTGTACGGGACATATGGCATCAATCAATAATACAGTCGCCCATTTTTTTTTTTGGGTGAGTAGCAAAATCACCCATTTTCCGCAGAAGGGTGGCGTTTGACTAAATGTTACCTAATACCAAATATCATAAAGGTTGGTTGTACGTTACGGGAGTTATCTTGCCAACCAAAATATCAAATTCGACGAAGAATTATTTACATTTTTATTTCGGGAGGTAATAAATAATGAAAATATCGGGTGATCAATCTAGAGGTATTTTTTTCAAAATAAAAAAATACAAAAATTCAAATCAAGTGTGGAATCTTTATTTTTCATTCGAAAGGATATTTTATGCTATTTATTTTTTGAATACAATTTCCTTCAAATATTGACCGCAACTACGCCTCAGGGTGTCCATTCTGAGGGTTCAATTTTGGATAACTCGTTCGAGCATTCCGACTGGTATGGCGTTAATAACACTCGTAATTTTGGCTTCCATAACCTGAATCGTAGCTGGTATGTCAGCATAGACTTTGGACTTTACGAAGCCCCGAAGAAAAAAGTCTAAAGGTGTGATATCACACGGTCCAAAATGTGAAATTAGCTGCTCTTCGAAATGATCTTCCAATAGATCCATTGTTTGAGCAGCTGTATGGCAAGGGGCACCGTTCTGTTGAAACCAAATGTCGTCAAGATTACGGGCTTCAAAGTTACGTTACATTATGTTTCGTTACATTATGTTCGGCCATCATCATTTTTGAAAAAATATGGATCGATGATTCCACCAGCCCATAAACCGCATCAAACCGTGGTGTTCTCTGGGTATAATGGCAGCTCTTGAACTTCTTCTGGTTGCTCTTCAGCCCAAAATTGTTTATTGACTTTGCCGTTGAGCCAGAAATGGGCCTCATCACTGAACAAAATTAAAAAGGTCTAAGTTCACGAAAAATATTTCTCACCGAACGCTCATTTCCATAATACAGTTGCACAATTTGGAGACGTTGTTGTGGTGTAAGTCTTTCCATGATGAAAAGGAAACAATACTGAAAAGGAAAAAATAAAAAATAAAAAAAATAGATTGATCATCCGATAGATGTAAAAGAAATAAGTATTTTCCCATTACATCCCATGAAGGGATAGGGGAGAGCTTCTCACAATCACGCTTTCCAGTTTTCACTCACTGATTGGGACCTACAGTTTTACACCGGCTCTAAACGATTTTTGAGAAGCTATTTTATGGCTTATTATTCGGTAGTGTCGCCGTCACTAAGCGTGGTGGCCGTCGTCGAAAGAAGTGTAAGGTGGTCAGAGCAGGGATCGAACCCACGTTGTCTCGCACAATAGCCGCGCACACTAACCATTGCACCACCAACGGCTAAAATAGACGGTGAAAATAGATGTATATAGCTTTAATTTGATACAAGTCCCATTCACTAAACTTTTTTCTGCTTGCCACCATGGACGCATCTTGTCCGTCCGAAACAACATTTTTCTAAACTCTTCCTCGAATTTGATATTCTGGAGGTGTTTTCATTATTAAATAATGCAAATAGATGTCCATAGCTTTAATTTTATACTAGCTTCGAATCACAAAACTTTTTGCTTGTGGCCACCATGGACGCATCTTCTACGTCCGAAACAGAAATTTCATAAATTCTTCGTCGAATTTGATATTCTGGTGGTCTATTCGGGAATGTGGGATTTAAATAATGAAAATAGATGCCAATAGCTTTAATTTGATAGTAGCCCGAATCACAAAACTTTTTCCATTGACGCATCTTCTACGCCCGAAACAAAAATTTGATAAATTCTTCGTCGAATTTGATATTCTGGATGTTTTTCCGGGAATGTGGGTATTAAATAATGAAAATAGATGATTAATTTAGTGATTAATTTGTTACCAGGCCGAATCACTAAACTTTTTCCTGGTGGCCACCATGGACTCTTCTTGTCCATACGAATCAGCAATTTTATAAACTCCTCGTCGAATTTTTTGTTCTATAAGTTTTTTTTGGGAATGAGGGTATTAAATAAAGAAAATAGACGTCAATAGCTTTAATTTTATACTAGTTCGAATCATTAAATTTTTTCATATTTGTTAGACATATGTAAGTCAGACAAATTCTGACCATTTTCGGACAAATCGGCCGACAAATGCCAGAATTCGTCTGCACATTGTCGGACAAATTTTCAGATTTCCCTACGAATTTCCCATCCGAGTTCGAACGGAATTCTACCCGAAATGTCTGCACAATTTACCGAATTTTCCCAGACAAGTCGGTCCGAATTCTTGTCAACAGTTCATAAAACTTTCGGTACATCAGACTCGGAAACTTTTTACGACTTTGTCAGAATTCGGAAGAAATTGTTCGCTGGGGTGTTGCTTAGTTAGGTCTTAGTGTGAGTGAGAGTGACTTTATGTCGGCTTAACCAACAAATAAAAAATAACCACCAGACGACTCCCTACATTGCTTATACCATTCACGTAAAGAATCGTGCAAAGTCAATAGAATTTTATTTAAATTGCAACTAAACCCACAATGTTTGTTTGTTTTCACATTTTGGCCCAGGGTGTCATTTAGTCAATGACAACAGTTTCTTGGCTGATTACATTTTGCCTGTATTTTTTTGCTTGCAAACGCGTAACGTAGCAGCTCAACCAACCAACAAACAGTCAGTCAGAACATACGAACGAGTATTTACCATATAATCTGGTGGCCTTTAATGATGAGTATTTGCTTAACTCTTGGAAGCCTACGACCGAGTGCCTTCCGTACCGTACAACGATTATGTGGCTGAAACTCTCGACGGGAGTTGATGTTTGCGATTGGTGAGTGTTTTAAAGTGTTTTCGTTTTAATTGCGGAAATGTTTATGTTCCGTCAACCAAATCCGACTTAGTCAGAAGCAACATCGCCGTCGTCACCGTCACCATCATCATCATCATCGTCGCAGTTGCTGTTGATTTTTAATTTGTAAATTAACCTTTAAGTTTGGTGCAATTGATATGAGGATCGCTTTTCAAGAACAATTGCAAATTTTGAAATTTACGAGTATTTGAAAGGTTTTCTATGACATTTCAAGAATATTGATTAGTGTGATGTGAGGAGACTTTAGATACACTACTCTGCAATGTTGGGAGCAGCCAAGATTCTTGCTATTTCCAGTGATTCAACTTTTGTTAGGGGGGAAAAAAAGGTTCCTGTACTTTCAAATTGTTCGTTTTTAATTAAAAATATATGAAAAAGAGACAACATAATTGTCTAAAATCATGTTGCACGACGTCATATTGCATTCGATGGAAATTGATTAATTTCATGTTTCATGTCGAAAGATTGATATGATGGTTTGTGAGATGTTGCTGAAGTTGTTACCAAGATTGCTTTATGTTTTCAGTTAATTGTATCAATTTTGTTGATGGATTTCAGGACAAAAACTTACATCATTACAACCTGTTCATCAGATTCAATTAGAAGATTTATAATGACTTTGATACATTGAATTTAAAGGAAGGAAAATATTTGATGGTTGGGTTGAAAAAGAGAGGTACGATAGAGAAATGACTCTGTGATCAGTCCCATGTCCGTAGACATGCACTTAAGCCGCTGATTCGACCTATTATGCGCTTACAATTTGCCCTCCAAAATCCTTATACCCTTATAAGAATTAGGTGCTATGCACGAAGTTCCTCATAAAGTTGCATTGTAGTCCCATAAGATTGGTTATGTCCGGTATTGTACTGCCGGAGAGATACCTGGATCTGGCCTGTATGAAAGCCGGGCATTGCACACAGGAAATGCTCCATCGTCTCATCGTCTTCCCTGCGCGCCCTATATTCAAACACGGCAAGCGGACAATACGGTATAGGTGGACTCGTAATCCCGAGTGTCCTGTTAAGACTCTCGTCATCTTGCTCATTTCAGATTTTCCCAGATTCAGCAAAACCCTTTGTTTTCAACTGATCGGGGTCTTCCCTTAGGATCCTTGTCCTCCTGCCCACTGTTTCCTTATTCCACAGGGTTCTGTGAGCTAATTCTGCCTATTGCCTCAAATCAGCCTTCATCGCCCCGAAAGGTTTCGCGACCTCTAGGCTCACCGTTTGAAGTTTCCTGCCTTTCGTTGCCAGGAGGTTCGCTCGCTCGTTACCGATAACTTCACTGTGTCACGGCAACCACATGACGTTAAGTCTGCCGTGCGTGGTCTAATCATTGATCACCTTTTTGCAGTCAAGGACCGTTCTAGGTTTGACAGTTTCCGATGATATTGCCTTAATTGCCATCTGGCTATCCGTGAAGATATGCACGTCATACATTGGCCTCGTAGTGTTGTCGAGCCATTTAATGCTTTTCGTAATCGCCCAAAACTTACGCTTGAAAGTTCGTATTGTGATTCGGGAGGCGTAGGTAGGTTTCGGTGGCCGGATCTTCAATGAAAAATCCTAGACATATTCTTTCCCCTAGCTTTGAGCCATCTGTACATTGAACGGAAAAAGCATCGTCACACGGATGAAAATGTTCATCACCTCAACAACTTTTGTCATCGAAAGTGAGCAAACGTACAGTTTCACTCCCGCTACGAAAATGTGTTCACCAACTGCAAATTGTTCATCACTGTGATGACGGTATGTTTTTGCTGCAATGAATTTGATTCATTATTGCAACGAATTTGTTTCGTGGCTGCAATGAGTTTGTTTCACACAATTTCACACACACAATTTATTTGCCACAGTAAAAGATTATTACTAAGTATAACTAATTAGTCTGTTTTAACAATGTTATTTACATTATTCCGGTGGTGAAATATGTCTACCACTTTCGGTTGTAGCAAAGGAACTGATTTAAGATGTGTACGTGCTCACCGTTTGCTCTTGCTGCACTCTTTTCTACGTTAACTCAATTTTTGACTGCTTTTCTCTCTTTATCTTCAAAAAAATTAGTTTCGTAAACTATAAATGTTGGTAAACCTCCAAAATAAATAAATAATAAAAATAAACTATAAAAAGTAAGAAATAAACCAAATATCAATAATTTAAATCTCATGCACTTACTTGTTTTTTAATTTCTACCCCATTTTTCTACAAGATTCAAATTAAAAACAATTTTAAGTTCTTGCAGCAACGAAATGAAAAGTTGTCAAAGAAATCATGTATGAAATTTTTCGTTGCAGCGACTACCAAATTCTCGGATATACGAGACTTTTCATTGTAGCAACGAAAAAACATTAACGAAAATGTTTCATCCATGCGACGAAGCGTTATTCTTTCAGTGTCTAACAGCAGGTTTCAATTAACTTTTGTGCCACGGTCCCATCCTGCCAAGCATCCCTAGATGGCGTCATAGTCATGCAGTTCGCCTAAATCCTTAGTTCGGATATTCGGTCGAATTCACTCGTTTAACCGGCCAAGGCCTCCATTATGCGTTGTTGTTTCGAATTATGATCCCTTTTCACCTATCGCCTATGGGCGTTTTGCCTCAAGGGCAGCCTCGTATTTGACACTGATCTCAATTAGCTGGATACATAAAACAGTCTCCAAAACCCTTGTCGGGGTTGTTATTGCACCACTTATTCCAATGCAGCACCGACGATCACACAAAATCGAAGACTCCTACAGAATTCTGTGTCATAAAGCAAGACAGGTTGTATGAGAGTCTGGTCTCCAAAGTGATTGCTTAGCCCAAAAAACATCCATTACAATTCTCCACTTGATGTTGTCGTTTCCGTTTACGGCAGTTCCGAGGTATATAAGTCTGTCCACTACCTCGAAATTATAACGGTTATCAATGTTCACGCTTTGGCCTAATCGCGTGGAGGCCCTGTTCGTTGAAACCATTAATTTTGCCCCGTCCTCATTTACCGTCAGACCCACTTTTGCTGACTCCTTCTCAATTCTCGAAAAAATCGCAGTATCTTCTCTAATTGTGCGCCCAATGATATCGATATCATCAGCATACGCGAGCAGCATGTGACTTTTGCTGCTAATGGTTTTATTCATGTTGACTACAGCTTTTCTCATAATGATCTCAATTAAGATGTTAAAGAGATTGCACTTGCCTGAGGCCTCGCTTAGTTTCGAAAGGTTCGGTAAGATCCTTACCAACTTTCACTGCGGATTTGGTGTTCGTCAGGGTCATCCTGCAAAGGCGTATGAGTTTTGAGGGAATATCAGGCTCAGACATTGCTTCGAAGAATTCCTCCCGTATCGGGCTATCGAATGCTGCCTTATAATCGACAAATATGTAGGTGATAGGTGTCGATTTGTTCTGCGTGGCTCTTCTCGTAGCGTGAAAATCTAGTCAGTTGTCGATTTTCCAGGCCTAAAGCCACACTGGTATGGTCCAATCAGGTCAGCGATAATTGGTCTCAGTCCCTCGCACATTATACTCGACAGTACTTTATATGCTATGGATAAAAGGCTTTTTCCACGGTAGTTGGCACAGAAACTCGGGTCACCTTTTTTAAATAAGGGATATAGTACACTAAGACTCCAATCGCCGGGACAATTCACAACTATTTGATTTTAAACACTTTTAATATTTCTCGACGATGTACATATACTTTTCGCAGCTCAAAAACATTCTGCCTCAAAATGCGCGGCGTCGTCTAATTATCGCAGTCACAATTCTCCACCCGATTCCACAACCATATCATATGTTCCACAATCATCCTGCAATACCAAATAGAAACATGTAGTATTTTCAGCAAAGCTATATAATTAGCTAATTCATCAACCTACTATACAGTTAGCGTATTCACCAACCTTATTGTGATTCAATGGTTAGTGTGCGCGACTCGTAAACATGGATTCACTTCCTGCTCTGATCACCCTCCATTTCTTTCGACGACAGCGAGCTAGTCACGGCAAGGTATCGAGTAATTAGCCGTGACCTACTCAAAATCCGTTCGGAACCGGTATAAAAATGTAAGTCCCTATTAGTGAATGTAAAATGGAAAGCTCACAGCGTGTCCCTTCATGGGATGTAATGAGTAAATGTTTTTAAGTACTTCTTTTGAAGAGCTCCCGCGATAGACCGTCGAATTGCCTAGGACCTCGTTTAGTAGTAAATATTTAGGACATCAATTTATTTATGAGCATCCTAACAGAACCGTTTACTATTATAACTTCATTAAGATGCACTGAAAAAAAGTTTTATTAAAAATCAGCTTACGCAGAAATGCAACAACACAACGAAAATATTCTTTGATGTCTGGTGACCCTAAATGAACTATACAACTACTTAGTTCATGAACTACTCAGCTCAAATTTTCTGCATGGCTTTTTTCTAGTTGCTTATCGCTCTCTCGCTCATCTACTCTTTTTTCTATCAATTTCCTATTTCATAGTCGATCAGCTGTGTCACGGATACCTGCTGACTGAAGGGAGCTCTTTAGCTCAGTTTGTATGAACTGACGAACTTAAATGTTCATTTAGCTGAGCTGAACTAAAAAGTGCGCTCACTTGAATGAACTAAAATCAAATATTTTCACAGATTGTAATGTCATAAAATCCCCACTGGAAACAGTACCTTTACGTGCAGCCCGTTTTGACTGTCGAACTTCTTTTTGAAAGTTTTGAGGTTTTATTATGAGCCTTTTTGAACTACAAGGCCCATTTTTTTGATGCCCTGTTTCAATAGCTTCATTTTCTCAAAAGCTACTTTGAGTTATCGTTTTGATAAACACTAACCGGCGTCAGTTAGTTGATTATATAAAAAAAACTTTTTATTGTGACAAATAAAATTGATTGCCTTTTGACACTGCAATAAAAATAAACAATTTTATTACCCATGAAGTGTGTTTCATATATAATTTAAGTTGTTTACACTTTCAATTATTAATTGAACAGCTGACTGTCGCCAACTGACTTATGATTTATGGCAGCACTTACACATTTGTCAGCCTGTTAAACCAAAATGTTTAACGGGAATACGAGCCGAATACGGCATTTACACTGACCAAGATTAGAGCATTTCGAAAATTAACTCCGTTAACACACGCTAACCCAGAATATTAAAAACTGAAGTTTAATTTTTAACCTCAATTTAAACTGGTGTACATTTTGATGCAAAACTGTTAATTACCAAGAAAATGCAACCATAATAAAAGCATACACAAAAAATCAACTGTTTTACTGAAGGAAGCCGATCGAAAATTTTCCGACGCATCGCTGCCACCAAAAATGTTTTGAAGCTCACGCCGCCGCCGCTATGGTTGGCTCACATCGGCTTAAAATGTGTTCCGATTTTATCGACTGGCTCGATTTGGTCCACTGGTCCACTGTTAAATGTTCTGTTATTTCAAAACAATGTGTTGTGCCGCTGTCTTCGATAATTTGGTATCGACACGGAGTTGCTGTAAATTGGTCTAAGCACAAAGTTGCCACCTGAAATGTCAATTAAACTCAATTTGGGTGGTGTAATGTCGCATTTACACCACAGTTTATCGCGGCCAGATTAGCGATAACATTGTTCTCTAATCTTTGCCGTTTACACCACATGATTTGGGAGTAAATTGAAATTTCAGGTGGTAACTCCGTGCTTAGACCAACTCCGCGCCGAGAGAAAATTAAAATTAAATTGGCAGCTATTGTTTTCGCCAGTATTGTACAAGTTTGGGTTGTTTTTGAAATAACTGAATCTTTAACGATGAGTGGGCTAAATCGGTCCAGTCGATAAAATCGGCTCCCATCTTGAACCAATAAGAGTCTATAATATCAGCTTACATTTTAAACCAATAAGAGTTAATTACATAGGCGGCGACATGAGCTTCAAAAAATTTTTGGTGGCGGCGACGCGGCGGAAAATTATCGATCGGCTACCGTCTGTCAAACAGTTGATTGTTTAAGTATGTTTTTATTATGGTTGCATTTTTTAGTAATTAACAGTGTTGCAACAAAATGTACACCAGTTTAAAATGAGGTTAAAAATTAAACTTCAGTTTCTACAGATTGCAATTGCATGAGTAACCGTCTGGCTTAGCGTGGGTTAACGGAGTTCGGTGTAAATGCCGTATAAATGGCAAAGAATAGAGAACAGGGTTATCGCTAACCTGGCCGCTATAAACTGCGGTCTAAATACGACATGTGTCAAATATTTAATATTTCAAATGTTGATTTTAATATCAATGAGGTATTAAAGAATTAGGTAATACAGATTTCTCAACTACAAATCAAATTCAGTCCTGGACTTTAAACTTGATTCAACTTTAATTTGTTTCATAATAAAACCTCCAAATCCCTCGCATCATCCTCCTTCTAAAGTTCATCTCAGATTTTGAAAAATCATCATCACAACAACTGCAACTGTCATAACATTTAATTATACCATAATTATCCCTGATGTCCACAGTTAATAATAATAATAATAATACGCTACAACAATAACAATGACCGCAACGCCATACATGTTTATTTATTTTGTTTCGTTCCGTTTTGGCGTTGCTGTTTTCAGTTTCCATCTCAAGTCCACGACGTTATCCATATATGCGAGACATGGAACTAATTCAATTTTCTATGCCATGCATTTCAAATTTGTAACTCCCAAGAACAGCGACAATGTTCTCCTTAACTGGTTTGTTTGGGTTGTGGACCCCACATCTAACTATCATCCGACAGACATTCTCCATAACTGGCACGCTTTTCCACCACAATACAAAGATGGTGGTGAGTTGAGAAACGCATCATCTGCCACAATTCTAGATGCGAGATTGTCTTACTTTTCCAATGTCCATTACCGCCATAGCGTTTTGAGTTGCAATTATGACAACTCCTTAAACGGCATAAGACGATGGATGAGGCATGAGAGGAAGACGACAACTTGCTGAGGGATATCAGCCAACTTGTTGATAGCTGATAACCTGAAACGAAGAAGTTGTATATTGTGACCAGACCAGATATGAATAAATAATGTTTTAATAGCATTGGCCAAAGAAAGTGTAAAACTTTCATCATTTCCTTCTGGTCTTGTGAAAACTGAAACTGCATTTATAGCAGACGAGTCGAGTCGGATGTTTGCTAAAGATTAAGGCTGCACGCGACAACTACTGGATCTTTCCAAGGCTTGGCTAAAATTACATATCGTTTTAACAAACATTAAAATGTCAGTGGTCATGATGCTCAAAAGGAGTGGCAAACTAGATGCAAGAAATCATATGTGACAGTGTAATTGAAACACAAGTGTACAGTCTCAAAGTTCCATTGAGGAGATCGCACAATGAACGGTGGCACAATCTGAGACCAAGTGTGTGTGTACAGTCTTAAAGTTCGACAGGTCATTGAAAAGATCGCGCATCGAACAGTCGCATAATCTGAGACCAAGTGACTGGCAAATGTGTGTTTACAGTCTCAAAGTTCGGCAGGCAATTGAAGAGATCGCACATTGAACAGTCGCATAATCCAGAAAGAGACCAAGTGGCTGGCAAATGTATGTGTACAGTCTCAAAATTCGACTGGTAATTGAAGAGATCGCACATTAAATAGTCGCATATTCTGAGACCAAGTGATTAACAAATATGTGTGTATAGTCTCAAAATTCGTAGAGTCTCAAAGTTCGACAGGCAATTGACGAGATCGCACAATAAACAGTCGCATAATCTGAGACCAAGTGATTGACAAATATGTGTGTACAGTCTCAAAGTTCGTACAGTCCCAAAGTTCAGCAGGTCATTAAAGAGCTCGCATATTGAGCAATCGCATATTCTGAGACTAAGTGACTGAAAAATGTATGTGAGCAGTCTCAAAGTTCGGCAGGCCATTGAAGAGATCGCACATTTAACAGTCGCATAATCAGAGACCGAGTGATTGAAACATGTATGTGTGTGTACAGTCTAAAAAGTCTGCTAGGCATTTGAGCAGATCGCGTATTGAACAGTCACATAATCAGACACCAAGTGACTGACAAATGTGTGTGTACAGTCTCAAAGTTCCTACACTCTCAAAGTTCGACAGATAATTGAAGAGATCGCCAATCGAACGGTCGCATAATTTGAGACCAAGTGATTGATAATTGTATGTGAGCAGCCACAAATTCGTACAGTCCCACAGTTCAGCAGGTCATTGAAGAGATCGCACATTGAACAGTCGCGTATTCTGAGACTAAGTGATTGAAAATTGTGTGTGAACAGTCTCAAATTTCGAGAGGTCATTGAAGAGATCGCACATTGGATAGTCGCATAATCTGAGGGCTTATTTAGAATTAAATAGCTAATGAAGATATTTAATAATTCCGGCGAATCGTTTTGCATCAATCGATGTCATTATGCATCTTCATTGGTATCTTCAATGTGATGTTAAAGAGATCGCACCAAAGACTATAGCTTTGTCTTACACCCCAGTAACGTTTAAAATCTTGTAGGCAAAGATATTATTCCTGGACAACTTGCCAGGATCTATTGTAGGTAACCGTTGATATTTTTGCTATTTGTGTTTGTGTTTCATTTGTGTTTTCAGTTCACGCGTGATTCGTGGTGTGTAACAAAGTCAAAAATGTTCAATTTGAATTGAATTGAATTGAATTGAATTGAATTGAATTGAATTGAATTGAATTGAATTGAATTGAATTGAATTGAATTGAATTGAATTGAATTGAATTGAATTGAATTGAATTGAATTGAATTGAATTGAATTGAATTGAAATGAACTGAATTGAATTGAATTGGATTGGATTGAATTGAATTGAATTGAATTGAATTGGATTGAATTGAATTGAATTGAATTGAATTGAATTGAATTGAATTGAATTGAATTGAATTGAATTGAATTGAATTGAATTGAATTGAATTGAATTGAATTGAATTGAATTGAATTGAATTGAATTGAATTGAATTGAATTGAATTGAATTGAATTGAATTGAATTGAATTGAATTGAATTGAATTGAATTGAATGGAATTGAATTGAATTGAATTGAATTGAATTGAATTGAATTGAATTGAATTGAATTGAATTGAATTGAATTGAATTGAATTGAATTGAATTGAATTGAATTGAATTGAATTGAATTGAATTGAATTGAATTGAATTGAATTGAATTGAATTGAATTGAATTGAATTGAATTGAATTGAATTGAATTGAATTGAATTGAATTGAATTGAATTGAATTGAATTGAATTGAATTGAATTGAATTGAATTGAATTGAATTGAATTGAATTGAATTGAATTGAATTGAATTGAATTGAATTGAATTGAATTGAATTCAATTGAATTGAATTGAATTGAATTGAATTGAATTGAATTGAATTGAATTGAATTGAATTGAATTGAATTGAATTGAATTGAATTGAATTGAATTGAATTGAATTGAATTGAATTGAATTGAATTGAATTGAATTGAATTGAATTGAATTGAATTGAATTGAATTGAATTGAATTGAATTGAATTGAATTGAATTGAATTGAAATGAATTGAATTGAATTGAATTGAATTGGAATGAATTGAATTGAATTGAATTGAATTGAATTGAATTGAATTGAATTGAATTGAATTGAATTGAATTGAATTGAATTGAATTGGATTGGAATGAATTGAATTGAATTGAATTGAATTGAATTGAGTTGAATTGATTTGAATTTAATTGAATTGAATTGAATTGAATTGAATTGAATTGAATTGAATTGAATTGAAATGAATTGAATTGAATTGAATTGAATTGAATTGAATTGAATTGAATTGAATTGAATTGAATTGAATTGAATTGAATTGAATTGAATTGAATTGAATTGAATTGAATTGAATTGAATTGAATTGAATTGAATTGAATTGAATTGAATTGAATTGAATTGAATTGAATTGAATTGAATTGAATTGAATTGAATTGAATTGAATTGAATTGAATTGAATTTAATTTAATTTAATTTAATTTAATTTAGTTGTATTGGCCATAAATTTGTGGGAACCGGGGTTTGGTTTAAAAAATGTTGGACTACGCATATTTAGTCGTGTTCAAAAAACCATAAAATATTCCTTGACTTCTCGAACGTATTAGAAAATCGTTTTGACTTTTCCCACACTATTTAATATGACGATCTTGAGTCTCTTTCCTCCCCGTAGGTGTCTTTTGTAATGGCAAGTAATTTAGATATTTCTCGCTGTTTTTGCCGATAAGATTTTAATAAATGTGCTTAAATGGCTGGCAAAATCCAATTTTTTTAAAGAGATAAGATAAATTTCACTCTCTTTATCATTTTAATGCAAAGCGCAAACATTTGAATACCACAACTAAAATTTTTGTTCCAAGTTCTTAAGGGGGGAGGATGAGTATGAAAACCATATTTAACATGTCATTGAATATTAAAACAATTTACTTGACATGCTGCCTCATCATTGGTCGCAAAAGTTGCATGGCGTTACATTCGTGCAACACAATTCATTTTGTTGCAACTTCGCGCAGAGCAAGGATGAAGATGGCAGTGGCGGTGACGAAGACGATGATGCTGGTGATGATGTTGATGCTGATGCTGATGGTAATATAATATATTTGTTGGTGGTCTTGTTGTTGTTCATCTTTAGGTATAAGATTGGTATTGTGAAGCAGCTTGTTCTTAGGACCCGTGTGCTATTATGGTTTTAGTTCTTGGATTCTTGGTTAAATGCAGAACGCACATGGAACAACAAAATGAAGAACCCTTGAAGTTATAATTGGCTTTAAACATCAACTTGTTTTGTAAATCTATCTTGTTTTTTGTGGTTGTTTAGTAGATACTTGGGGTCTTTGTTGGTTGGGCCTGATGCCACCATCACTGCCGCCGTTGCTGGTTGTTATTAATAATTTTATAGATTTTTTTTTGATTTGTTTAAAGTTTCATTCTCGATTCTACTACAGCCATTGGGCTACTCTGCGGTGGTAACTTCTTCAATTTAGCCGGTGTTTACATGTGAAAATGACATGCGTTAACCACTTTTGCTCTTTTCTGCAGAGACTCGAGGCGATATTTGCTTGATAAAGCATAAAATTATTTGTAAAAATTATAATTTATTTTTGTAAGCAATAAACTATAGAAAAATGCCGCCGCCGCCGCCATCGCCATGGCCGTCTATGTCATTTATGAATAAATAAATAGAGCTGCATTCAACAAAAGAAGACACTACACATAAAGTGGAAACCTGTAATTCTATCCCTTTATTGTTTCGAAGGTGCTCGATTCAAGGATATTTTTAGAGAACAACTCACAGTTCAGGTATAATGTAAAAAAGGACTCTAACTTTATAAAACCAAAATGCAAAGTGGGACAACTTCATAGCGAAATATAAATGCGAAATTGTAAATGTCGAGAATTCCCCTTGATTGTTGTGAATTGCAAAATTTTCACTTGATTCCTTGTTACTGCATCGAATTTTGTTGAGAAGCACTAATGATCTTACACATTATTTCCAAAAAAAAATCATCTTTGGTACTGTTATAATCAAACTTTTTACAGAGACTTTCCAACAATATTTAACAGAAAAGTTTCGAATATAAAACTTTGAACAATTAACTCCAACATAAAAAAAAGAAAGGTTCATTAAAAGTGATCTAACGTATACATTCATCATCACAACTTAAATATTAATAGCAGCAACGAAACAGTCGTTGAATCTAAGAATTGTTTAATGATGTAATGATTTGTTGACTTTGCATCGAAGAAATACTCAAGTTAGCTAACTTTTGATAAAACTAGTTGTCGAGGTGACGATGTGTTTTTTTTTGCAGTGTACACTAGTGTCGCCGTTACCAAGCTAGGTGACTGCCACCGAAAAAAATGTAAGGTGGTCAGATAGGGACCGAATCCAAGTTCTCATGTACAAGACCCGCGCACACTACCATTGCACCCGCCACTGAAAACCAAACAGCAATAAAATCACACTACATATGAATCCAGTTTCCAAAGAAGTTTTTAACGCATCCATGGAAAGTAGTCTTCGCAGTAATGAAACATATTCGTCACAGTGATGAAACCCTTTCGGTTATTGAAATCATTTTCGGTGCGGCGATGAATCTGTTCGTTTTAATGATACAATTCGTGGATGTGACGAACAAAAATTACTATTCCTAACTCATTCAATTATGAATGCTTCAGTTTCCTAAGCAGTTTGTTTAACCCAACAATTAAATGTATTCATCGCATTAATGAATTATATTCGTTACAGTGGCGTATCATTTTCTGTTAAGGAAATTATTTCCGCTGCGACGATGAATTTGTTCGTTTTACGAAAATATTCGTTGATGAAACGGAGAAATGTTAATGCCCATTCATGGATGTTTCAGTTTTTAACCAATCAATGAAACGTAGTTCTCGCGGTAATGAAATATATTTGTCACAATGAGGAAATATTTGCGATTATTGAAATAATTTTCGTTACGGCGACGAAGCTGATTTAAATGTTGATGTATGAGAAGTTCATACTACAAACTTTCAAAATCTGACAAATATTTCTAAGTGAAAACTTGTTGGTTTTCGTTGAAGTAAATTCAGGAAAGCACACTCACTGGCATAACTAGTTTACGAACTCCGTGACAAGTTTATCATCAGATTCCTACTCATTGTGCCTGAATTAGTGACACTGGTAAAATCATCAATCGTATATAAAAAATAAATAAATAAATATTTTCCCATTATATCCTATGAAGGGATATTTCATGGGAGATTTCATATTTCCAGTTTTCACTCACAAATTTGGACCTACAGTTTTACACCGGCTCCGAACGGTTTTTAAAGCAGCTATTTCATGGCTTATTACTTAGTCGATAGTGTCGCCGTCTCTAAGCGAGCTTGCCGTCGTTGAAAGAACTGCAAGGTGGTCAGAGCAGGGATCAAACCCACGTTCTCTCGCATCGCATATATACCAACTTTATACGCAATTTGCATATGCGAATTGGTATCGATCGAAAATACCTCAGTACCAACTCAACCTGGAAGTCAATTATGTCAACAACAAGAGCAGAAGACTTTTTTCCTCCATGTTCTATTTTCCTCTTACATTCTCTCAGGGTTGCAGTTGTTTTGAGGTTAGTTTTTTATGAATTTTTTTTTATGAAAATATTCTTTGATGAGACGAAGAAATGTTGATGTCCACACATCATTCCTATATGGACGCTTTTCAAATCATTTTTGATAACCTGTCAACGAAACGTATTCATCACAGTAATTAATCATATTCGTCACAGTGACGAAACTTTTTCGGTTATTGAAATCTTTTTTGTTGCGGCGATCAACCTCTAAGTTGTAATGTTAATGTACGATGATAAGACGAAGATATATTAATGCTCATGCATAATTCATTTGTGGATGCCTCAGTTTCTAAATCAGGTTTTTAACCCATCAACGAAACTATTCATCGCTGTAATGAATCATTTTCGTTACAGTGACGAAACTTATTCGGTTAATGAAATCATTTTCATTGATGAGATGAAGAAATGTTAATGCGCATACATCATTCATACATATATGATTGTTTTCGACACCTGTTAATCCACGAATAAAACGCATTAATCGCAGTAGCGAACTATATTCGTCGTTGAATCGAAGTTTTTCGATTATTGAAATCAATTTCGTTGCGGCGATGAATCTGTACATTTTGATGAAAATAGTTGTTGAAGAGACGGAGAAATATTAATGTTCATTTATCATTCATTTATGGATGCTTCAGTTTCCAAAGCATATTTTTTAACGCAACAATAAAAAGTATTGATCGCAGTAATGATATATAATTATAATACCGCCGAAACATTTTTGGTAAATGAAATCATTTTAGAATTTGAATTTAATGACCGATTTTGTTAGTTTTTAGTTAATGTATGAGAAATTCATACTACAAATTTACAAGGTCAGGTTGGTTTTTGTTGGAATAATACACAATTCAGTTAAGCACACTCACTGGCGTGACTAGTTTCGAACTCCGTGACAAATTCATCATCAGATGCATAATTTTCGGTTTCAATGAAAATATTCATTGATGAGACGAAGAAATATTAATGCTCATACATCAGTTACATATGGATGCTTTCATGAATCCTAATGAAACTTATTCGTCATAGTAATGCAATTTTTCTGTTAATTAAATAATATTCGTTGCAGCGATGAACCTGTATGTTGTGTAAAAATATTCGTTGGTGTGACGAACAAATGTTAATGTTAATACATAATTCATTTATCGATACTCCAGTTTCCTACACAGTATTTTTTAACCCTTCAATGAAACCGTCTTAGTAACGAAACTCTGTACGTTTTGATGTAAGAATTAGTCGATGCAACTAACAGTTTCACTCGGGTGATGAAGCTATCACTAGAAATAATTAGGATGTACTGGAATGCAAATTTTGCAGGCACATACATTTTCATGTTAACTTTATATACTTAAAAAAATATGTCTCACCAATTTTCGTAATTCTAGCAAACTTTATAATGGAACCCTTCGAAATTTCCAACTACCTCGATGACCGTAAGAGAATGCTAAGAGCGGAATGGAAACTCTTATCTTACTCTATGGTTCGAGTTGCTGTTATAGATGACTCTGTTGTTGGACATAAAACGAATAGAAATAAAAGATAATGCGTATTTTCGTTCGATGCAACCAGCATCAGACATACTTAGTTTGCTGCAGGGTTTACTTCTGGTTGGTTATCGCTCATTTTGCCATCCACTCTGTTTTCTATCAAATTCCTACTACTATATCGATCAGTTGTGGCATGAATACACCCTGATTGTATACGAAAATGCGCATTCTCCTTTATTTCGGTTGATCCGTCGGTGGTGCAATGGCTAGTGTGCGCGGCTCTTGTACTTGAGAACGTGGGTTCGATCCCTGCTCAGACCACCTTACATTTCTTTCGACAACGGACACCTCGCTTAGTGATGGCGACACTATCGAGTACTTAGCCATGAAAATTCTTCTCAAAATACCGTTCGGAACCGGTGTAAAACTGTAGGTCCCATTCAGTGAGTGTAAAACTAGAAAGTGCACATCTCACTGATTGTGAGAAGCTCTCCCCAATCCCTTCTTGGGATGTTATGGTACACCATTTTTATGTCCAAGCAGAGAGTATCATACTCTACGAAATTTCCAACTACCTCGATGACCGTAAGAGAATGCTAAGAGCGGATGAAAACTGTTATCTTGCTCTATTGTTCGAGTTCATGTTGTATGTAACTATATGGTTGGACATAAAACAAATAGAAATAAAGACAATGAGTATCTGTCTGCAATGAAACCAGCATCAAACATAATTTTGCTGTCATTAGTATCACTCAAACACTGAGATTAGTTGGTATCAACTTGTTTATCGCTTCTTCTCTCATCCACTCAAACACTCTACCAAATTCCAACTGCCATATCGATCAGCTGTTGCATATGCGGGGGGTTTCGCTACCACAGCTGATCGACTGAAAAATCACGGAAAAGAAAGTGGATGGAGAATAAAGTGGATGGAGGAATGAGCGATAATTAAACTATGTTTGATTGATACTAATGCCTTTTAAATTATGTTCTATTGATACTACTGGATTGATGATAGTGGTGATAATTGATGATAATGTTGATCAGGGAGTACCATGCCACACCTGATTAACTGTGAAGTTGGAAATTTGTAGAAAACAGAGAAGTTACGTGAAAGAACGATAAACTACCAGAAACAAACCAGCAAGCTAAGTTTACATAGTGTTTGGTTGATACTAATGACCGCTAAATTATGTTTTATGTTGGTTGTATCGAACGAAAATACGCATTACCTTTCACTTCTGTCCGTTTTATTTCCTACCAAAGAGTAACAGACAACAGCAACTGAAACTCGCTACGTGACTGTAACAAAATGCTAAGAGCGGGATGGCATATCCTATCTTATTCTATGGACTCTATGGTTGGACATAAAATGAGCAGAAATAAAATATCCCTGCAACCAGCATCAAACATAATTTTGCTGTCATTAGTAACAATCAAATAATATTTAAGCTTAGTTTGTTTCAAGTTGCTCATCGCTCATTCTCCCAACCACTCGGCCAAATTATAACTACCATATCGATCAGCTGTTGCATATGCGGGAGAAGCCACAGCTGATCGACTGAAAAATCATGGAGAAGAAAGTGGATGGAGGAATGATAACCAAATTATGTTTAAATTATGTTGGATTGATACTAATGCTTTCTAAACTATGTTCTATTCACACTAATACAAGGTGGGGCAAAAGTAATCATCCTATTGGAAAACCCTATAACTTTTGCAAATGGCGCCAAATGTCAAGTCGGTTTCGACATTTGTTAAGTAAACAAACGCAGAATACAAATCGATAAGCCATAATTCGGTTTACTCTGCAAGAACGCGGAATAATTGTTTCCATTTTTTTACCCAACAATTCGTCGGTTCTATTGGCGCAGCATAAATTTCGTCGCAGATTTCCTGGCCGTACGACACCAACTGGACAAACACTACAGCGTTTGGGCACTCTCCTCTAAGAGACTGGAACAACCCCGGAGCAGCCGTTCTGCTGAGAATATCACCGCTATTGCCCAAGATGTCGAAGAGGAGCCCGGAACATCGACCAGACAACGTACCACGCATTTGGGCATTAGCCGGCGGTCCATACGCATAATTTTGGTGAAAAAGATTTGAAGATGCCCACCTACAAAGTGCAGACAGTGCATCAGCTATTGACCGCCAGACGTGTGTGACCTACGCTCAAGCCATTCTGAATCTCAACGAAGTGGTGAACGATTTTTCATCGAATATTATCATAAGCGATGAGGCTCTCATTTCCATCTTGGTTACGTGAATAAACAAAGTAATCGTTTCTGGGGCACCAAAAATCCGTGATCACCCTCGAAGAACAATTAGAGCCGCTTAACATTACTGCGTGGTGTGCTCTTTACGGTGGACGAGTCATCGTGCCATTTTTTTTTGAGAACGCCGTGGGCCAAACGGCGACTGTGGACGTCGCGCGCTACGGAGCCATGATTACCGATTTTTTTTCTTCCTCAATAGGATGAATTGGGACTGGAGAGCATGTAGTTCCAACAGGACGGTGCAACGGCGCACACTGCTCGAGCCACAACCGATATACTGAAGGAATCATTTCCGGGTCGCTTAATCTCTCGTTTTGGTGATTTACATTGACCGGCCAGATCTCCCGATTTAATCCTCTTCTTCTTTTTATGGGTTTTTTTTTGAAGTCGCGGTTATACGTCAACAAGAATCAGACTCTTGAAGTCCTTAAGGACAATATTCAGCCAGAGTGCGAGAACCTGTCGCCCGAAGTTCTGGCAAGAATGATGGAAAATACCATAAAACGAGCCCATATGGTCATCAACTCTGGCGACGGCCACTTGGCCGATATCATTTTCTCAACTTGATGGAATAAATTCTAATGGATTAAGTAAACAAATTTCACAAGCAGAACCAAAGTTTTTCATTAACTGCAAAAAATATTGGGTGATTTCTTTTGACCACTCTTGTACATTTAAGATACTGGCTTTTAAATTCTGTTAGATCTGTCATCCGCAACTTAAACTCTATGAAATTCCAATTTGATCTGTAAAATTCGGTGAAAGTTGTAATACGATTTCTCATACCCCCACAGAAAATAATCCAGCGGTGTTAAATCGCATGATCTTGGAGACAAATACGAGATATTATACGTGTTTTGGTTACATGGCTTGCTTTGATTACCGCTTGTTTTGTATGAAGCACGTGGCCAAAAAATTACAGACACAAAAATTTTCGGTAACTACACACTTTTTTGTTTTTGCATAATTGGTTGAAGTGTTACCATATTTTTGAATAATATGACTTATAGCTAAAGAACCATTTTCTTTGCAATTTAGCCGCTTGCTTGTAACCAAAACACGGCTATTACGCGCTTACCCAATGTTTCAATAAAACGATTACGGCACGCCCTGTGTAACATGTTGCCCCGACTTGTTTAAGTCACAAGAGGCGAGTCAATTGAAGAACGCAGAAGTCATTGATCATTGCTCTATAGCGGTGACCATTAGCTGTAACGGTCTGACTGCATGTCTGTACCACGTTTTTCAAAGTTAATCTGCACAATTTGCAAGCGTTGTTCAGGTGGAAATCTATTCATGATTAAATATAAATCACGTGACAGCTATCAAAACAGCTGACTTTGAAAACAGTGTTGCCACCTTAAAGTTCTATAGCACTAAGAAGAGCATCTTTTACAAATCAATGCCTCAATTCTTCCTTAATTCAAGTTTAATTTTGTTTTACGAAATAAATTGTGTAGTGGAGAGTAATTTTCTTTTAATTTTATACTAATCAATTTCTGTTTTTTTGTCACTTTCAGGGTTCTGATCCCCGGGCAGCCACCTGTCGTGGTAAACTGCAAACGCGCCGCTGTAAATTGAATCAGGAAATCAATAAAGAGTTACGATTAAGAGCCGGTGCTGAGAACCTATTTAAGGTATAAAGTATTTATATTTGTAAAATGAATCATTGTATTTACAGCTTGACCACAATCTTCCAACTCATTTCAATAACCTTTACATTTTTTATCCCCCTTTCCCCCTAAAGGCAACCACAAATCGTAAATTACGTGATACAGTCGCATTGGAATTAAGTTTTGTCAATTCCAATTTACAATTATTAAAAGAACAATTGGCTGAATTGAATTCATCGGTGGAAATATATCAGAACAGTAGGTAAGTCGGAACAACAACACAAAAATATTAAAATCAAATTTTATTAGGTAATAATTTATACGAAGTCATAAGGAAATTATTACGAATTTTTTTTTTAAATTATTACAACATCAATTTCCATTTCATATTATTTTTCAAACAATAAATGTCAAGAAGAAAAACAAGACGTGATATCATGCAAAAGGTCAATACCATAAATATGCAATGCAGCAGCATCACCTCGTCGCGGTGCCTGAGAGAGACCATGTACTCGTATGTATATGAATTTTTAATATCAAATTTATTCAATGACCATTTAACGAAATGGACCTTTGTGTATGCGTGGGGTCCATTGCAGTGAATGACGACATAAAGCTTTGATTATACATATAGAATACGAGTATATATGTTTTTGCTAGGGTGCAGCAGAATTGTCAACTTTAGATTTGAGATGAGTTACAAAGGGAAAACTAAAATTTTTAGTTTATGACTTATGATGCATCAGTAAATTTTGATTCAATTTTAAATTTTCAAAATTTCTAATTTCTGGTTAATGTATGAAAAATTCATACTTTTCTAATTGAAAAATGTTTGGTTTTTGTTGGAAATAATAGACAATTCAGTTCAACACACACTCACTGGCATGACTAGTTTCAAACTCCGTGACAAGTTCATCAACAGATGCCTAATCAACAGATGCCTAACATTGATACCATCGGTTGATCATCAATCGTATATATACAAACTCAATTCGGCAATTTACATGTGCAAATTAGTCTCGATCGAAGATCCCTAAGTATCAACATATACTGAAAGGCCTATAATTCCAACAACAAGATCAGACAGCTTTTTTCCACCATATTCTTCTTTTCCTTTCACTATTGACACACTTAATCCAAGGAGGATCATTGTGATACCACGGGACGTCATATTCCGTCCCCATCATTGAACTTGTAAATTGACCTAGGTTTTCAAGTCATATGATATCTCATCTCCATATTCCAGGAGGTGGCTACAGAAGAGACGTACATTATTAGTCCCTGGCGAACCACTTAGTATTCTTACCAAATAGGTCCTAAGATCATTCAGATTGATTACCTGAATGTCAGTTAGATTCAACATGAAGTAAGATCGTAGATATTAAGGCTGTTTTTTCATTCCATTAAGCTGCCGCCACTTACGACTTTCCAAATAAATCGATCCATTCTTAATACTACGAAATGTGGCAACATTTGCTGTCATGGTTGAAAAAAATGCGATACGGCAACACCTTTTTAGCCAGTGCCAACAAATGCATGGTAGCAAAAGATGTTGTTGTAATTGTAAGCAGCAACAACAGACATTTTATTTTCGCTCACTCGTTTCAGTTGTCAAACTCTATACAATTATATACCAACAATACAAGAATACAAAAAAGTATAAAAACAAAATACATATGATTTTGAAAAGTGAAACGGAAAATGACATGGAAAAATTTCATCACTTGTTCAAACGACTATACTTATCCGTTCTCGGACAACCCCGGGGGGTCAGGGACCTTACAAAACGAAGATAACATATTTCGCCAACCAGTTCGATCTTTTGCTTTATTTCTCCAGTTGGCAATACCAAGTGTACGCAGGGATTCGTCAACCTGATCCCTCCAGCGGAGTCTTGGTATCCCTATTTTTCGTCTTCCTTCGAGTTCGGTTTCGAAAACCCTTCGTGCTGGTTCGTCTTCATCGATTCTACTGACATGGCCTAGCCAGCGCAATCGCGTTATTTTGATCCGCTTAACGATGTCAATGTCAGGATAAAGCTCATACAGCTCATGATTCATGCGTCGCCGATACTCGCCGCTGTGCACTATAGGGCCATAAATTTTTCGGAGTAGTTTTCTCTCGAAGACTCCTACAGATGTTTTGTCTGCTTGCGATAGGACCCAGGCGCCATAAAGCAAGACAGGTTGAATGAGAGTCTGGTACATCTGGACTTTTGTTACTCGAGAGAGGGCTTTATCTCTAAAGTGCTTACTTAGCCCAAAATAACATCTATTCGCAAGCACAATTCTCCGCCTGATCTCAAGGCTGACGTTGTTGTTTTTGTTTACGGCAGATCCGAGGTATATAAATTCGTCCACTACATCGAAGTTATAACAGTTATCAACGTTCACGCTTTGGTCTAATCGCGTGGAGGCCCTGTTCGTTGAAACCATTAATCTTGTCTTGTCCTCATTTACCGTCAGACCCAGTTTTGCTGACTCCTCTCAATTCTCGAAAAAACCGCAGTAACTTCTCTATTGTGCGCCCAATGATATCTATATCATCAGCATACGCGAGCAGCATGTGACTTTTGCTGCTGATGGTTTTATTCATGTTGACTGCAGCTTTTCTCATAATGATCTCCATTAAGATGTTAAAGAGATCGCACGATAGGGTGTCGCCTTGCCTGAGGCCTCGCTTAGTTTCGAAAGGTTCGGTTAGATCCTTACCAACTTTAACTGCGGATTTGGTGTTCGTCAAGGTCATCCTGCAAAGGCGTATGAGTTTTCCAGGAATACCAAGCTCAGATATTGCTTCATAAGAGTTTCTCCAAACGACTATACCTGATAGATAATTCTACCACGATCAATATGTATAACATTTACCGCGCGTTGTTGTGAACCATTTAGTTTCAATTTTGTGTTCAATCGAAAATAAAAATCTATCCTTCAAATTTAGAGATATAAAAGTATACGTAGTCTTCCATTAAATAAAATAGTTTTAGCACACGACAATAGCATACGACATGTTTGACGCTCTCATCCTTCTTTTCATCTTCACAGTTTCTGCAGTAATCATGAGCAGAGATTTCAAGTCTAGACTCATTACTGCCTATTACACAGCGGCCAGTGATTACAGCTGCTAGCGTAGATATCAGCATAGAGTCAAGAGTCTCTATCCTTCTCATTACGTTCTCTCGATGACGGCGAGGTAGTAGGCCTTTTCATTGAGTTCGAGTTTCTGTTGTATTTTACTCTTTGGCTGGACATAAAACGGACAGAAATAAAAGGGAATTCACGTTCGATTCAACCGACACACAATATAAATTAGCTGTCATTAATATCAAGCAAACACTATTAAAACTTAGTTTGCTGCATGGTTTGCTTCTAGTTGCTTATCTTTCTTTCGCCCATCCACTCTGTTCTCTATAATTTTTCTACTACATTTTTTTTTTCACATTGACCAATACTCAGGGGATGTCCCCTATAAATGCCGTGCATTGTATTGGACTTAGGAAGTGGGGATAGAGGCGGGAGGAAAAAGGGTATAGTGTTTGTTAATGTTTGATTTGAATCTCTCGATATTGAAAGAATTAGGGAATACACCCGCCGGAAGTTTATTCCACATACGAACTGTACGGCTAAAAAACGAATTCTCCCTGTAGTGAGTAGTTCTATCCACAGGCCAAGAAATAACAAATGGATGTGAACTACTGGAAAAGTGCGTTGAGCGATTAAATACTCGTACCTCCGGAATAGAGGCGTGTATCTCATATGAACACTTACCGTGAAAATACCAATACAAAAGTGATACGCAACTCACGTTTCGACGATGCTCTAAGGAAGCAACAGAGTTGGTTACCCTGCTATCTCCTATAAGCATCATCGCTCTCCGTTGTACGCGGTCCAGAAGCTCCAATGTGGACCTAGGGGCACCAGCCCAAATATGAGAGAGATTTCAAGTCTAGACTCATTACTGCCTATTACACAGCGGCCAGTGATTACAGCTGCTAGCATAGAGATCAGCATAGAGTCAAGAGTCTCTATCCTTCTCATTACGTTCTCTCGATGACGGCGAGGTAGTAGGCCTTTTCATCTAGTTCGAGTTGCTGTTGTATGTTACTCTTTAGTTGGACATAAAGCGGACCGAAATAAAAGGGAATTCATATTTTCGTTCGATGCAACCAACATAAAACATAATTTAGCTGTCATTAGTATCAACAACACTATTTAAACTTCGTTTAATGCATGGCTTGCTTCTAAAGTAGTTGCGTATCGCTCAATCCCATATGTACTATATTCACTATCAGATTCCGAGTATGGATATGAAGTTTAGCGTACGACCCTCATAACTTGGTCATACTTGTACTTGCCTGACGATCTAGCATTGTGTGCCTCCAAATTATCTATCATTCGCGTGTCTGGGAGCTTCGGTTTTAAGCATGAGCTTGCATGAGAACGTCGGTGGTGCAATGGTTTTGTGCGCGCCTCTTGTACATGAAATCGTGGCTTCGATCCCTGCCCTGACCGCCTTACATTTCTTTCGACGACAGCCACCTCGCCCAGTGACGGCGACATTATCAAGTATTTAGCCATGAAAAAGCTTCTAAAAATACCGTTTGAAACCGATGTAAAACTGTAGGTACCAATCAAAGAGTATTAAACCAGAAATCGCACTGCTCACTGGTTGAGAGAAGCGCGTCCCCAATTCCTTCGTGGGACGTAATGGGAAACCATTTTTTTTGCATGTACACGCTGAAAAATCTGTCTTTTCTTCTTGTTTAGATGCAAATATAACGTGTTTGTAGTCTGTTGAAAATATAGTATACTTGTGTCGAAACACATTGCGTTGCTATTCAATATTACATATTTGCGGCACAATGATTAATATGTTATATTATATGTGTTTGTCATCCAAATACAGCTTTGTTTGTGATACAATTACCGTCGTGTGCACCGCTTACTTTTGTCGCTATGTTCTGTCGAGAGAAAAATAATAAAAAAGAGACAAAGAGAGACTGTTGTCAGCCTAAGTTAATGTTATTGCAAGTGTATAACTGTATTTTATCATTATTCTTTCAGGCAGTGATTCATAAATATTTCTGAGTCCACACTGAAAAAAACGCCTTAACAACATATATGTTATATGTATATGTTTGCAAGCATTGCATCTATGAATTGAAGATCTGGTTCTTTTTTTTTCTTTGTTGTCTGTGACGATTTTGTTTTCAGCAGTTTTCAACCAACAAACCCACATTTGGGTCACAATCATTGTGTCTCAAACATATAATAATGAATAGCAAACACAATGTGTTTGGACACAAGTAAATTCTATTTGCGACAGACTAGAAACACGTTATATTTCCATCCAAACAACAAAAAAGACAGATTTTTCAGCGTGCATGTGTAAATCAATTGAGTGTTTCTTATATTGGCTGATCTGTTCCGTTTTAGTTTCATGCATGCTGTCGTCAATCGTTCGCTTTGGAGGAAATGCTCGAATGCTTTGACGTAAGTATATGGATATTTGAGATGAAACACGAATATGGCTCCATGTAAATGTATGCATATTTCCAAGTAAACATGATAATGTTTGGATTTAAATATAAGTGAGTTTAGGACTCGCAAATATATGACTATTTGGAGTGTGTTACAAACATATACATGGTCTTGCAAAATGTGTTTATGAGAATATGTTTCAGCGTGTTCAAACCACATGCTACATATTCAGTGGAACAGGTAAGGTAGTCCCTAATCTCTGAGCTCGTATGGGTCCCTGGAATATTCCTGTTCCCTGGCACCGACATAGGTTGTATTTTAAACTCATTTAGAGATACACCGCAGTTGGATGCCGTTCTTGAAATCAGGAGTACAGATTACAGAGATTAGCAGGCTGACAGTCACAACAGATGTTGATAGCCCAGACGGTGACAATTTTTCATCCCAGCTAAAGGGAAATTTCTCCGATTCCATTGACGTTTGCCTGAAAGACACGCCAATGGGCTGATAGCCTTGGGCCAAGGTCTAGGCCCAGCTCTTTAGAACAGACACCAAACTATATTTTACCGAATTTCTACCAAATTTAACATCACGCTGAAAAAAACTTTAAAAGTTCTAGAACCAAAGGACTGGTATTGTTGTTTTTTTTTCTAATGTTTTATCTTCCTGACGATGCTACCCAAAGGGTAGCGAAATATTGGAGATAAAATTATTTAAAAAACGACCAAACACTCGAACATCTTAATTTTTAATATAATTTTAGATTGGTAATTCTCTTAACTGCAAAGAGATGGTGGAATAAATAAATTTGAATAACATTTGAAACCCTTACAGTATTCCTCTGGACAAAGAATCGCAGCTGAACATTTTTGCGTCACCCTAATCTCTGTTATACTACATATACATACATACATATCGTATATACCTCACCTTTTTGCATGTGTTTTGTGTTCTTTTGTCTTTCTCGTTTTTTTTACCATTTTTCTCGATTGTTTGTTTGTGTCTTTTCTTCCTGTAAACCATTAAGATTTTAAGTTAGCGATTGATTTAAGTCAATGCCTTTTTATTGTTTTTATTTTGCCATACCAGGAAGATTCTTTGGACTAAACCCACAAAGTGTTCTCTGCCGGGGTTTTTCTTTATTTCGCTGGCTTTCTTTACCGGAGAAGGAAGTCATTCGTTGGTGTTTCTTTGCCCAGAGACGCTGTTCTTTTTTGTCGTACTTTTTTGGAATTGTTCATAGACATGCAATCGGGTTGTTTTTGGTTCCCAGAGGCTGTAAATTTATGGTCCATGTAATTGTTTTAAATAGTTTGCTGGAAACGAAGAGAAAAACTATTTAATTAGCCAAAGTAACGAAAGGATAATTTTGAGAATATTCTGCAATAGTATGGAAGAGTTGTCGTTGGACAAAATCTTTGAGAACGAAATTCGAAGAAAACGAAATTTAAAACTTGACAAATTTTACACTTATAGCTGAGTACTAAAGACGTTCGCGTGAAAAATATTGAGTAAAATCAATTTGTTTCGCTGCGAAGTGGACCAGCAATACATCAATGTTGACAACTATAATTTTCTCTATATTTAAGATTTTTTAACACTAAAAATCTCCATATACCCTCACCCATAGGGATGAGAGGGGCAGTATATAGCATTTAATATGGAAAAAAATGTAAAGCATAAAAGTATCCATATTATACACTAAATCTTCGGACTAAATCTTAGATACTAAATCTTTCGACGAAATTCGTTTTTGGGCATTTTAAGACTATTGAGCCATGTCCATCTCTCTGGCTGACTTAGAGTGTTCAAAACCGAATACCGTGCAAAACCAGTTAACCTTTTTTTTGCAATTAACCGTGTGCGGGGTTTTGAAAAAAACCCCGCATATTGTGTTAAATATCTTTACAAAAATTTAAAAATTAAATGAAAAGAGCTGATTTTCAAATATTAAATAAAAATATTTAATTCAATTCAAATATTCAATGCAGTTCAATTTAATTCGATTCAACTCAGTGTTCAATTCAATTTAATTCAATTCTATTCAAACAAATCCAATTCAATTCAATTTAATCCAATTCAATTATATTCTATTCATTTCAGTTCAATTCAATTGAATTGAATTCAACTCAATTCAATTCAAGCCTATTCAATTCAATTCATTTCAATTCAATTCCATTCCATTCCATTCAATTCAAATTCAAGTCAAATCATTTCATTTTAGTTCCATTCAATTCAATTCAACTCAGTTCAATTCAATTCAGTTCAGTTCAATTCAATTGAATTCAATTTAATCCAATTCAATTATATTCTATTCATTTCAGTTCAATTCAATTGAAATGAATTCAACTCAGTTCAATTCAATTCCATTCAATTCAGTGAAATTCAATTCAATTCATTTCGTTTCATTTCAATTCAATTCCATTTCATTCAATTCTGTTGAGTTCAGTGCAATTCAGTTCAATTCTATTCAGTTCAATTTAATTCAGTTCTGTAGAATTCAGTTCCATTCACTTCAATTAAATTGAGTTAAATTCAATTCATTTCAATTCTATTCAGTTAAGTTCAATTTAAGTCAAATCTGTTGAATTCAGTTGCATTCACTTCAATTCAGTTCAATTCAATTAAATTCAGTTCAATTCAATTCAATTCATCTCAATTCAATTGAATTCAATTTAACCCAATTCAATTATATTCTATTCATTTCAGATTAATTCAATTGAAATAAAGTCAACTCAGTTCAATTCATTTCAATTCATTTCAGCTCATTTCAGTTCATTTCAATTCATTTCATTTCAATTCAATTCATTTCAATTCATTTCAATTCATTTCAATTCATTTCAATTCATTTCAATTCATTTCAATTCATTTCAATTCATTTCAATTCATTTCAATTCATTTCAATTCATTTCAATTCATTTCAATTCAATTCCATTCCATTCCATTCCATTCACTTCAATTCAATTCAGTTGAATTCAATTCAATTCATTTCACGTCATTTCAATTCAATTCCAATCAATTCAATTCAGTTCAATACAATTCAGTTAAGTTCAGTTAAATTCACTTCAGTTCAATTTAATTGCATTCCATTCAATTCTGTTGAGTTCAGTCCAATTCAGTTCAAATCAGTTCAATTCTATTCAGTTGAATTCAATTCAATTTTGTTGAATTTAGTTCCATTCACTGCAATTAAATTCAGTTCAATTAAATTCAGTTCAATTCAATTAAATTATATTCAGTTAAGTTCAATTCAAGTCAATTCTGTTCAGTTCAATGCAGTTCAATTCAATTCAATTCCATTCCATTAAATTCAGTTATGTTGAGTTCAGTGCAAAATTCAGTTCAAATAAGTTCAATTCTATCCAGTTCAGTTCAATTCAATTCAATTCTGTTGAATTCAAAGTTCCATTCACTTCAGTTCAATTCTATTAAAGTCAATTTAATTCTGTTGAATTCAGTTCAATTCAGCTTAATTCAATTTAATTCAATTCAATTCTGTTGAATTCAGTTCAATTCAGTTTAATTCAATTTACTTGAATTCAATTCAATTCAATAAAATTCAATTCATATAAAATCTATCAATTCAATTGAATTTAATTTAATTCAATTCAACGGTTTATTGCAAACCATATTCATTAAAAATTACTCGATAGTGTCGCCGTTACTAAGCGAGGTGACCGTAGTTGAAAGAAATGTAAGGTGTTTAGAGCAGGGATCGAACCCACGTTCTCATGTACAGGGTGGTCCAAATAAAAGTATTTTAATAAAAATTAAATAAAATTAACAAAACTTAATTTCTTTTGAAATAACAAATATTAGAAATAATAAATATTCCTATTATTTATGGAACACGATTTCATTCATGTAACTGCCACGGCTGTCTTCGCAGTAGCTCATCCTGCCAGTTCAAATTTCCAAAATTTTGATGACGATTTCTGTTTCCATCTCACGAATGGCTCTGACGATATTACCCTTAAGAGACCAACCATATTTGGACCAACCATTACAAGAGTAGGACACATTAAGCATGCGACAGGGACGGCCAGAATTTAATTCCGAGTAATATTAACCGTTAGTAGTAGCTGCACGTTAAAAAATCTGTATATCTTTTTATTTGTTTGGAGGCAAATATAACGTATTTGTAACTTGTCGCAAATGTAGTATACTTGTGTCCAAACGCATTGTGTTTGCTATTCAATATTACATGTTGGACAAAAACGATGCACTACACTAGACAGTCAAAATTTCTCTCTCTCTCTCTCTCTCTTACTCTCTTCATTGAATACTTATATACACGAGCAGCTTTTTGATAGTGGTGTTGTACTTATTTACATACTAAAATTCCATAAAGTATGTAAACAATGTGAAATAATTAAGATATGCGCGAGAGAGAAATGCGTTTGAATGAATTGTGTCGACTTTTTTGGTTCTCTTTTACGAGGGTTGCCAAAGGAACAAAAAAAGCATCAGATTTACAATTCATGAAAACAATACTTGCACGTAAGTATAAGGAAGTTCCAAAGATATACATGATTCCTGCACAATGTTACAGGGGCCGTTTTTGTTCAGCGTTTTTTGACGGAAACCGACATAAACGAATTTTATATTTTTGGAATTAAATAGAGAGTCTGGAAAGGCCAATCAGTTTTCTTTCTAAATCCGAAGTTAGAAATTGGATAATACTTGCATGGTTGCCGCCTAATAATAAATTGTAAAATTTGTTTTGCAATCTCTTAAACAAGACCTGCAACCGTCTGTATTTAATTTCGATAATGATAAATATTTCCAAAGCATCAAGCATCTCGGACTAAAGAAGTAAGGAGAGAGGGCAACATTTCTGTCAATGGCACAATTCTGCCACAATCCGTAACCCCAAAATTCTCGGAGTTATATTCGATAATCTCCTTACATTCTTGAAGCATGCGGATCACATTATGAGAAAAGTACACACCCGCAACAAGGTCCTTGCAGGGACAACTTGAGGCAAGAAGAAGGAGACAATTGTAGTGACTTATGCCGCTTCGGTTTGGACCACATTCCTAAGTGAGACTCAATGGTAAGGTCTGCAGATGATCCAAAATAGTGCACTTCGTCTCGCAAACGGATCCACACAAATTACGAACGTGGATCAGTTACATGAGGAGACCAAGATGCTGTCAGTGCAACTACACAATAAGTGTGTTTTGGTTACACCGCTTGCTTATATAATCGCTTGTTTTGTATGAAGCACGTACCGAAGACTTAGCGAGAACTTAGCGACGAGAATCATTTTCGCTAAGTTTAAACAACATTTTTTTCTCCATCTGTTACCGTTTTCAACCCTTTTTCATAGTTTTGAATAAAATCACTTATCGCTTGCTTGTAACCAAAACACGGCTAATGTGTTGTTGACGGGACAGTTTCTTTTGGTTTGTCATCCGCCAAGTCATCCCAACTATGATATTCTGATGCTGAGTTAACCTCCTCGTCACATCCGGAAGGACACGAGACTGACGACAACGGACTGTCGATAGCAGTAGCCCAGAAAATGTTGCACAACATGGCGGTGTCAGAGGCCATAAATGCATGCAAAGAAAAAACTAATTCCTCCCAAACGAAATCTCCGATAACTGAAGTTCATTTTGGGACTGTAGTTGAGAGAAACGAACTTCTGTTAATCTTAATAATACATGTCATTTTGTTTGGGAGAACCGAACGATGTTTGCAGCAACCGAGTTATGAAAAATATAAGCTGAAAATCGTTTGGGAGAAACGAAAAACTGTTCCGCTAACTGTTGTTTCGGTTACAGCAACTGACTCCTAGTTACTCCAAAATAAAAAAAAGTTTGCGAGAACTGAAAAACGTTTGCAGTAAACGAGTTATGAGAAATGAGAGCTGAAAAAACCTTTACGATAAACGAAAACCGGTTCCGCCAACTGTTCCTCCGGTTACAGCAACCGAGTTGCAGTTGCTCCAAACTTAAAAACGTTTGCGAGAACTGAAAAACGTTTGCAGTAAACGAGTTATGAGAAATAAGAGCTGAAGAAACGTTGACGAGAAACGAAAAACGGTTCCACCAACTGTTCTTTCGGTTACAGCAACCGAGTTGTAATTAAACCCTTTATTTATGGCTTCTATAAGCTCTTTTTTGTTTAAATTTCCAACTTTTATGATTTTGGTTTTACCCATAAAGTTTGTTTTAAAAAAAGTTGGAATTTTTGTCTATTTTTTCACTGTCTACTTACACATTTGCGATATATGAGTTTATTTCTGAGAACTACATGAACGGTTGCAATTAATAAATTATTACAAATCAATCAAAGTATTGTTGCGGCAACCGAGCAATAAACGTTTTTTTTTCTTTGCGTGTGGCTATTCTAGCAACAGGGTCCTTAATGAACACTCACCCGGGATTTCGGATAATGGGAGGCATCTGCCCAGGCACACGAGAACTATTCTGGCCCAGCTTAGATCTGGTTGGAGTTCTATTCTGAATTCATACAGATCGAGGATTAGATCAGTGCCCACACTGCCTACAAAGACCTCATGACAATATTCATATTTTCTACTGTACTAATATGCCTACTGATTTGCGCCCAATGGACCTATGGGACAGACCCATGGAGGTGCCAGAATTTCTCCAGCTTCCCACCGCCAACTCGAGTCACACATAGGGGAATTACTCACAATTTTGTTTTTTTATATCTTCCAGGGAAGAACAAGTGGAAGCAGACAATCTATTACAACTATAACAACGACAGTCGATTATAATTTGTTGTTTAGAATATTATTTCAATTCCTGAAGATGTCCGTTGGTGATGGCCAAAATATTGAATGAATAAAATATACAAAATTTAACAAACAACCTATGAACTAGGGCTCGATTGTATAAGGAAATACAGGGTATTATAATTAAGTCGGGCGAGTATTTTAAAAACCGATATTTATTTAAAATTCAATAATTAAAAATTAATATTAAGATCAATTTTTAACACGTTTTAACAAATATCCTCAAATTTGCATAATAATTAATTTTTTAATTGATTTTGGTTTAATCACGAAAATTATAATATTAATTCAAGGTATTTGTAAATTTGTCAAAAAAGGCTTCAATTACAATATTTGTAAATTTGATTAAAACATTTATTGAATTTTTTCAAAAATATTGATTAAGTATGTAATCAAGTTAATTAAAAAAATTATTGTATTGTTGTAAATCAAAGACTAGAGCCGTACGAAAAGTGTCGACGACGACTGGTGACTCAGCCGCCACACATATTGCCTCCCAACGGCGCTGTAAAATTCAACTTTCTGTAAAATACTTTATCACAACAAGAAATCAATATATCAATTATATTCAATTATATTAAGGTTTGTTAAGAACGTATGTGGTGCAATGGGTAGTATGCTCGCCTCTTGTACTTGAGATCCAGGGTTCGATCCCTGCTCTGACCACCTTAAAATTTCTTTCGACGGCTGTCACCTCGCATAGTGACGGCGACGCTATCGAATATTTAGCCATAAAAATGCTTCTCAAAAATACCGTTCGGAACCGGTGTAAAACTGTAGGTCCCAATCAGTGAATATAAAACTACAAAACGCACAGCTCACTGGTTGTGAGAAGCTCTCCCCGATTCCTTCATGGAATGTAATGGGAAACCATTTTTTTTTTTTTGTTTTTTTTTAAGGACGTGTCATGCATATTTATATTAATTTAGAAAGATTTACAGCATGAATTCGATAATGCACTCAAAAATTAAACATATTTTTAGCGCCGTAGATTTGCGCCTTGCCAACTCCAAGTTCTATTGTAAACTCAAAAAATATATTGTAAATATGATTAAAAATGTAATTGATTCAATAATTTTTAATTGAATTTTTTGAAAAAATTCAATTATATTTTTAATTGAAATTTACAGGCCAATATTTTTTTCTGTGTAGTTTAAAAAAAAAACATTTTCATTCAAATCCGTTTACTATTTTAAAATCGCCTCATACAGAGCACTCGCAACTTGTTACGTGCCACCTAAAATTAATTTGTGATCTCCTCAGTTCGATAAACAACGTGTGCTATGATATTTCATAAGTATATTGATTTCTTTCCTAAATTGTAGCATAGTGTTATTAATAGTACCTGAATCACTTGTGCGGCAACAATTTGATTACTTTAATCTTTTGCGAAAATTCAGGTGAATCACACAAAATTCTTTAGATAAACTTTTATATTATTTTTGTATTCGACATACACAATTTTCGAAATATTTTATATAGTATGTCGACATTTTCCCCCAACCCCACTCGACATCATTCCAATTTTATAATCATTGAGATACAAATAAAATTGAATTCCATTGAATTTGACACAAGTGGAGGGAGGGGATTGCTATTTGGATTTCCTCTAAAACGAAAGTCAGGCCAAGCCTTTTCCTTACCTAGCAAAACTGACTGTACACATAGAATCAACAAATACGCTCTTGTTTATATTTTTTTGTTTTTTCTTTTTATACTCACAAAAATTTAAATAATAAAAAAATTCACATGAAAAGCAAAACAACAACCTTATATAAACAAATAGTAAAAAAAAAAAACAATTGAGTTTTTTTTCGATTTTTTGTTTATAATTTCGCGTTCTGGTCAAGTGGTTGCAGGATGCAACCATGCGTAATATTTTACTATGTGATATTTGTTTTTTTTTACTTTTTTTAAAGTAAATACAAGTACATTTTAATATAGAAATTAGAGAAATTTGTATAAATTTTTGTAAACTCATGCAAAACATAGTGTACTAGAAATCCGTCGTATGAATGTTTTTAAAAATACAAAAATAAGAAAACTCCGACATCTCCACAAACTCGGCAAAATTTTAAAATTCTAAACTCCGACTCTCACTCTAACTCCAAGAAATAAATTAAATGTATTTGAATTATTTATTTTTGAAATGGTGCGAATTATGAAGCAACGGGGGATATCCGGCTCGAAGGACCATAGAAAAGTTTGCAGGTGTCACTAAGGTTTTTCGTTCATGCACATAAAAAACTGTCCATGGAGAAAATCGCTCATTGTTCCTTCCCCTCCAATTTCTCTAGAATATTTGACTGATTTTCAAATGCCGATGTGAATTGAAATTATCGCCAATCTACTAAGCATTAAATGACTGCTTGTCCTTTGTCCTACAAAAAATCCATGGCAAAAAATGGGCTTAAAGTTAATGATATCAGTACCGAAAGATTTTAATTTAAAGAAACTGGGTCGATTACACTGAAAGAAAATGGTTCATCAAACTTATGGATTCGATCCTCAATTTGATGAAGCAATTCGTCATTTTCCAACCTACGACACATTTCATTGAATTGACGAAGAACATTTCATCAATCTTTCATCAATACACAGATAAAAAATATTTTTTCAATTCAATTAAAAAATTCGAAAATTCAAACAAAATATTAATTGAAAATCCTGTGATAAAAAAAAAGCACATATCAGCTACCACATTTGTAGATTGTTTATTTGATATTTGAAATATTATAGTTCAATCGATGCAAAATTTCACCCAACTACGAAAATATTTGTACGTTATTTATCAAAAATATTTTCGTTTTTAGTCGATGAAGATTTTCACATATTAACAAACTAAATTGTATCTTAGTTTGCGTTTTGTCTTCGATCCGAGGTATTTTTAGAAAGTTTGTTTATTTAAAAAAATGAAACAGTTGCCGGTAGGATTCGAACTCACATCCACTGGAAGATCGTTTCGATGTTTGTGACACAGCGTCGTTTCGGGCAGCGTCTAGCACGTTACGCCATCGACTGCCTATACAAACTTATGTCTAACTGAAGTTAATGTGGTTGTTCGTATCGTATTTGCTTCGTTAAATCTTGGGGTATTTCTTATGAATTTTTTTGTTGGTACCATTTATCGATTTTCATTTCAATATTTGAGTAATTTGTCAATTTGTATATCAATGAAAAATGTAATTGAGTGCTGAGATTTTTCACGTACCAATTTTACTAAATTTTACAGTCGTCTTTTTTTCTGTGTACTTACGTTGAATAGTTCAAGTTGATGTAAATTTTTCATCAGTTTGATATGAATTGTTCACCAATTTGCTGTAAATTTTTCATCAATTATGTGTTAGCTTGTAGTATGAATTTCTCAAACATTAACTAAAAATTATATGTTTTATATGTGATGTAAGTTTGTCATCAATTTGGTGTAAATTGGTCATCAGTTTCATGTAAATTGTTTGTTAATGAGTAGCCGAACTCTTTTGACTATTTTTCATTCTAAAAAATTCTCAATCACAGGGTACATGGCCACATAAAAATTTCTCATAGCGTGGATAATGTTTTCTGTCCATTGCACTATTTTATATTATGTATTTATTTTCAATTTGCTACTACTTTTTTCTCTTTCTCTTATTTTTTTCAAGACTACGTCCATATTTTGAATCGATCCAACTAATTATATCCAAATTCCAATGATAAATATTGATGTAAAAAAAGATCATTAATTCAATGACACTGAAAAGGCTGAAGAAATGCACAATGTTCAAGTTAAAGAACTTTTTCACTGAATTGATGAAATTTGACATTAATTCAATGAAAAACAATTGGTGAACATTTATCATCGATTTGATGTTACGATTTTCTTTCAGTGTATGGACAATAAGTCTCCTATGCGTCGACGTACCGTTCAGTCTCTCGAAAATATTGCAACTGTAAACGAGAATGTCCCGGGATCGTTCACAACTTCAAATTTCTCGAAGTACTAATCAGCGAAGTTTGACGAAAGACTTTCACCCGTCCAAGATTCAGCTCACTCAGGAGCTGTAACCACCACCCCATGAACAGCGCCGGCAATTCGTCCAATGAGTAACGCAGCAAAGTGGAGTGAATACCAAGTCAAACAAATCATCTACACCGATGAAGCCCATTTTCATCTGAATTACTTCGTCAACTAGCAAAATTGCCGAAATTGGGGCTCAGTAAATCCGCACGGGATCCATGAGAAACAACTGTATCCATAACGAGCAAATTTTCTGTTGCGGATTTTGGTCAGGCGGCGTGATAGAGCCTTATTTCTTTGAAAGTGAGGCCAGAAATGCAGTGACTGTGAATGGCATTCGTTACAGGAACATGATAATGGAGTTCGTCATGTGGTTTCAGTAGGACGGCGCCACCTGCCATATCACGCACAAAACTAACGACTTAACATCATCCAGATTTTATTGTATTCCTACATCTACTTCGAGTTAACTGTTTGACAAATTTTTATTAATTTTATTAACACGCAGTTGTAGTTATAAAGCCTGTTTCGTTTTTATGCCTAGTTTTTGAGTAAGTTATCATTTTGGCTTCTTAATTAAATTGTGGTTAAATATCGAATTGTGTTTTTCAGTCATTGGTTACATACTTACTTATCCGGTCTCGAACAACCCCGAGGCGTCAGGGACCTTACAAAACGAAGATAACATATTTCGCCAACCAGTTCGATCTTTTGCTTTATCTCTCCAGTTGGCAATACCAAGTGTACGCAGGGATTCGTTAACCTGATCTCTCCAGCGCAGTCTTGGTCTTCCTATTTTTCGTCTTCCTTCGAGTTCGGTTTAGAAAACTCTTCGTGCTAGTTCGTCTTCATCCATTCTACTGACATGGCCTAGCCAGCGCAATCGCGTTATTTTGATCCGCTTAAATATGTCAATGTCAGGATATAGCTCATACAGCTCATGGTTCATGCGTCGCCGATACTCGCCGTTATCTCTCGAAGACTCCTACAGATGTTTCGTCTGCTTGCGATAAGACCCAGGATTCTGCGCCATAAAGCAAGACAGGCTGTATGAGCGTCTGGTATAGTTTGACTTTTGTTACTCGAGAGAGGGCTTTATCTCTAAAGTCCTTGCTTAGCCCAAAATAACATCTATTCGCAAGCACAATTCACCGCTTGATCTCAAGGCTGACGTTGTTGTTTTTGTTTACGGCAGATCCGAGGTATATAAATTCGTCCACTACCACGAAGTTATAACGGTTCACGCTTTGGTCTAATCGCGTTCACGCTTTGGTCTAATCGCGTGGAGGCCCTGTTCGTTGAAACCATTAATTTTGTCTTGTCCTCATTTACCGTCAGACCCACTTTTCCTGACTCCTTCTCAATTCTCGAAAACACTGCAGTAACTTCTCTAACTGTGCGTCCGATGACATCTATATCATCAGCATACGCGAGCAGCAGCTTTTCTCAGAATAATCTCTATTAAGATGTTAAAGAGATCGCACGATAGGGTGTCACCTTGTGTGAGGCTTCGCTTAGTTTCGAAAGGTTGTCTTCGTAGGTGTCGATTTGTTTTTCGTATGTCTTCTCCAGGAATTGGCGTAGCGTGAAAATCTGGTCAGTTGTCGATTTTGGTTTCGGTTTTAGTCTTTCGCACATTATACTTGATAGAACCTTATATGCTATGGATAAAAGGCTTATTCCACGGTAGTTGGCACAGCTGCCCGGGTCACCTTTTTCAAATATGGGACTTAGTACACTGAGACTCCAATCGCCGGGCATGCATTCATCTAACCAAATTTTGCTAATGAGCTGATGCATGCACCTTATCAGCTCATCGCCCCCAGCCTTAAACAGCTCCGCCGGTAATCCATCGGCTCCTGCGGCTTTGTTGTTCTTAAGACGGGCAATAGCTGTGCTGACCTCATCTTGGTTAGGAGGGGGGCAATCGACGCCGTCATCCAAATTTTGATTGATTGTCTCGTCATTGGCTATCTGAGGTACTAATAGAGAATGTTCTCTCCATATTCCCAGCATACTCTGCACATCTACGATGAAATTTCCGTCCTTTTCTTTACAGAAGGAGGACCCTGAACCATGTCTATTAGTTCCGTTTTTCACTTTTTGGTAGAATTTTCGGGCTTCGTTCTTCCTTTTGTATGACTCAATTTTCTCACTCTCGCGCTTTCTCCAGTGCCGTTTCTTACGCCTAAAGAGGCGGTTTACCTCCTTTCTTTTCTGCCGATTTAACCACCCAATATTGGTTGGTTAACTAGCTTGTAGCCAGAACCATATGATTTTGACATTCACATTACTGATTGTCAAAATCAGAAATGTTAGATTGCATAAAATACATGTTTCTGTTTTGAGTATTTGTACACATACTTTGAGTCTAAACCATTAAATTGTTGCGCCTATATAGTTTTTGTCATAAATTTTTGTTAAAATGGCTTCGATTTTATGCATTTATTTCATATTTTACAAAATTCCATTTGGTTGTTCCCCTTTGTTGTTTTGGTGTTTATCTCAAAACAAATGTTTTTTTCCAATAAGAATGCAAGGGTTGCCATAATCACGGGTTACATGAACTAGCCACTGGAAAACAATATGCAAAGTTAACCTCTAGTTAACTTTCAATTAAGATTAAGTAACCTACTTAAAAATTGATTATGAGAGGTATAGAACTTTAAGTTGGCAACACTATTTTCAATGTCAGCCATTTTGATTTCATCATGAATTTTCCAAAAATTCGTGTGTGGGGAACGAAATTTTTTTTTGGAACGAAAATTCTTTTGAATTGTACTACCACAGTGGATACTATGGGTGATTCATTTATGGCGAGTTTGTAAGTGGGTGGTTAACTATTGGATTACTTAATAGTAATTGAAAGTTAATTAGAGGTTAACATTACATTTTGTTTTTCAGTCAAGAGTTAATGTAAGCCGTCATATTGTTAACGATTATGACAACAGAATTCACGAGAAATTCGGTTACAGCAACCGAATTGACGACCAATTCGGTCCTTGCAACCGACTCAATTATTGCGAACCGGTTACTGCGACCAAATTGATACTAAATTAGATTTTAACATAACGAATATAGTTGAAGATTCCGTTATCACAATCGAATCAATTATGAAATGAGGTAGCTTTAGCCGAATTTCAGTTGTGGGGACTAAATTCCAGTCGAGCCAACTTCAATTCGGTTGTGGCGATCTCAATTCGGTGAAAACAACAGAGCTTGCGGCTGCTACAACCTCTTTCCGAACAAGTAGTTCCGTGAGTGCATGTTTGTTCCCAAATGACACCACATTCGAAATAGAGGAACCAAAATTTGTACTGAAAAGTTTTGAAAAGTTGTATGTTTTCATTTCACTTGAAATGACAACATTGAGGAACCCAAATCAACTTTCTTTCGACAAACACATGAATTAAAGCTTTCGTTCGTGATCGCGGAATAGGCTCTAAGTATTTTTAAAATCATCCTTATAATACAAGTATACCAGAGCGCGTGATGAGATCCAAACAAAAAACTGTCATGTAAATGTAATGTAACAAATTTGCTTACACTACTCTTAACAAAAGTGTACATACTGTCACGTACCAACAATTAGTAACGACAATATAAAAAAAACCATAAAGTGTAAACAAATATTGTTTGAAAATTATTCATTGTGTTGTTCTATATTTAAAAACAGAAAACAAAGTTAAAACAATTTATTCTAATTACAATTTTATAGTAAAAACTTAAGTGTCTCTCCCTTTCAAAAAAAAAAATCCCCCCCAAATGTCATTCATAATTCTGATGACGTAATGCCAAAAATTCACTCTCTAATAGCAAATAAATTGGGACGAATAATTACACCAAGTAATTAAGTTTGTTTTGATATTTTATATAAAAACAAAAACAACAATTAAGCAATAAAAAAGAAAATATAATACAAAAATACAACAATTGTTCATGAATCATTTAAGATTCGCAACTGTTGCTTTGATGTGCGCATTGATGTAGTTATAATTGCAATAACGTAAGAACATCGGTCAATTCATTCGTGTACTTTAAATTGAGAATTTGAATTTATAAGTAGAGCAACTAATGACAGTGTTAGACAAGTGAGATATCTTCTAAAAACCCATTACAGAACAGCCCCATTTCTCGTCCGATTTTATTTTAAAGATATCTTTGGATATGAAAATGCCAAGGCCACATATAAAATCCTGCTTCAATATCATATTCCCAGTCGTCAGTACCATATATGTACCAATTTTCAGCCTTCTAGCTCTAAAAACACATTTTCCACGCCCCTCCACCCACCAACCGAAAAACTAAAATCCGGCATCAAAGGTATCTTCCCCGTCGTCAGTAGTATATTCTATCAATTGTCAGTCATCTAGCTCACAAACTCTTTTACCATGCCCGTCCGTTAATAAAACGATCATCTATATTTCGGCATCATGGGCGTGGTCACGCCCACTAATCTAATTCCTACCAGTTTTGGCCCATATTGTTGTCAAATACACCCAGACCAAATTTCAAGGCGCTCGGGTTAATTGCTAATCTCAAACGTTGGTCATCGGTGGTGCAATGGTTAGAGTGTGCGCCTCTTGTACATGAGATCCTGGTTTCGATCCACTATCGAGTATTTAGCCATGAACTGTAGGTACCAATCACTGAGTATCAAACTGGAAAGCGCACAGCTCACTGGTTCTAAGAAGCTCTCCCCAATTCCTTCATGGCACGAAATGGGAAACCATTTATTTATTTTACTTTAATCTCAAACGAATCTGTACCAAATTTCAAGGTGATTTCTCCTCCAGCTACTGCGTTTTCAAAAATAGGGTCCTATGGGCGGGGCCACGCCTACTTAATATATCAAATATTTAAGTATGATTTGAAGGAAGTATTTGTGAAAATTTGAAGAAGATCAGTCCGGCCGTTTAGACGGCTATTAGGAACAAACAAACGCAGAAACAGACAAACATTGAATATACCCTCACCCATAGGCATAGAGCGAGCCATATTAGACCCTTGATATATTTGGACGAAATTCGGTTGACTTTTTAAGACGATTGAGCCATGTCCGTGTGTCTGTCTGGCTGGCTAGTCAACACGATAACTACCGTAAATCTTTGCCACAATGAAATTTTGTCTGTAATTATTATTTGCCAAAACTTAGTTTGGGATTGAAAATAGGCCGCTTCTGGTACCTCCCATACAAACCGACACATTTTTTATAAAATCATGTTTCTTCTAAAAGTTGTTGCTGGCACATGTGATTAGCTTTAACTCCGAGATTGGTGAATAATCCGTCAATGTCTGCTTAACTGGAAATATTGACGAGGTTGACCAGCCTAATCTGGTACCTCCCATACAAAAGCAGGGGTCATCCGGATTGCGGATACGATAAGTCGCGTTGAACATTTCCGATCTTAAAAAAAGTAGGGATTCGACTTAATTTTACCAAAGGCCAGTCAACTACTAAATTTTTGTACAAAACACAAAATTTTGTAACAATCAACAAAACAACAAAAAATTAAAAACTTGTGTCACATAACATCCCATGAACGGTTAGGGGAGAGCTTCTCACAATCAGAGAGATGTGCGCTTTCTAGTTTTACACTCACTGATTGGGACCTACAGTTTTACACCGGTTCCGAACGGTATTTTGAGAAGTTTTTTCATGGCTAAGTAGTCGATAGTGTCGCCGTCATAAAGCGAGATGGCAATCAACAAAACTTTATGAAATTTGGTATTAAGCACTAGTTAGTCAAATGCCACTCTGCTATGAAAAATGGGTGAATTTTCCACTCCCAATCTGGTACCTCCCATACAAAAATGGACCGTTTTAGTGTTGATTGATGTGCTATCTCCCGTAAACCACAACTAATATTAACAAAATTTTGTCCTAGACAAATTTTCGTCAAAAGCTACCTTGTACCTAAAAAGGGACAACTTCATCATGCCCATTTTTTGGCTCCCATACAAAAGTTAGGCGGCTGCACAGTTGGTACACAATATATCTCCCGAAAATCACAACCGATCTTAATGAAATTTAGCACTGGGCAATATTTTGTCAAAATTTTTTTTGTAATTAAAAAGGAACAACTTTGGCACTCCCAGACAAAAAAAATGAACGACTGTCCAATTGATTGATGCGATACCTCAGGTAAACCAAAGCCGATAGCAATGAATTTTGATGGTTTCCCGTTACATCCCATGAAGGAATTGGGGAGAGCTTCTCACAACCAGTGAGCTGTGCGATTTCTAGATTTTTATACTCACTGATTGGAACCTACAGTTTTTACACTGATTCCGAACGTTATTTTGAGAAGCTTTTTCATGGCTAAATAGTCGATAGTGTTGCCGTCACTATGCGAGGTGACTGCCGCCGAAAGAAATGTTAAGGTGGTCAGAGCAGAGATCGAACCCAGGATCTCATGTACTAGAGGCGATCACACTAACCATTGCACCACCGACGGCCACAATTTTGATACTAGCCTATATTTTGTCAAAAGCTACAGTGTAATAAAAATTTACTACTTTGTCAAGCCCATTTTTATTACCTCCCATACAAATTTTGGTCGATAAATCCTCAAAAATAAAACAGGTCCTAATTAACTTGGGAATTAACAAATATTTTGTGCAACGTCAATCTGCTATTGAATATGGACGAATTTATCATGGCCATTTGGGTAACAAATATCTGGAAGGCTTTAAAACATATAAACCTTTTTTAATGAAACTTGGATACTATGAATGGCTATTGGTGAGGGTATGTTTAAGTCGGTTCACCCGACTGAAATTTATTTACTGGTTTTCATATATAATTACTTATATACATTAGAGGTATTCGATTTTAGTGATTTTGATATAAGTTGTTTTGTCGTATCTTTACAGATATATAATAAAAACAATGTCAACAAAACACATGTCAAACCATTTGGCATGACATCATGTATAATCTTATCTAATCTGATCCAAAAAATACTTCAAAAATGTTTTAGTTTGAATTGAAAACAAAAATAACTTGTAACTAACTCGTACAAACAACTACATGTTGTACAACATATCCCAGCAACATTAGAATGGAGTCATTACAAGGACATTACTTACGTTCAATGTGGTATGTACTTTGTGCCGATTTACATACTGTTTGTCACAAGAAAAATACACGCAAAGAATCAAGTTGTTACACCCAAACGAAGTTTCAAATAACAGAACTAGGTTTGGACAATAAAATTGCCAACATTTATTGAATCAAATATTTTATTTCCTTTGTGATAAATAAATAACATCATTTACGAGCACCGTAAAATGTTTAGAACAAACGATAAATGGTAAAACGTTTCCATTAACTGTTCTTTCTTTTACCGCAAACGAATTATAGTAACTTCAAACAGACGCGATTGTTTGCGAGAAACGAAAAACGTTTTCAGAAAACTACAAAAAACACACCCATGGCCATTGGTGGTGCAATGGTATTGTCCGCGGCTCTTGTAAATGAGAACGTGGGTTCGATCCCTGCTCTGACCACCTTACATTTCTTTCGTCGGCGGTCACTTCGCTTAGTTGCGGCGATTCTATCGAGTATTTAGCCATGTAAAACCTTCTCAAAATACCGTTCGAAGCCGGTGTAAAACTGTAGGTCCCAATGAGTAAGTATAAAACTAGACTACACTGACTGATTGGTAAATACCATTTTATACCGGTTCCGAACGGTATGTTGAGAAGCTTTTTCATGGTTAAATATTCGATAGTGTCGCCGTCACTAAGCTAGGTGACCGCCGTCGAAGGAGGTGGTCAGATCAGGTATCGAACACCACACACCTCTATTAAATTTCATTAAAATTCGACGAGCCGCTGGAAATGACTAATATATTTAAAATTTGTTGACGCTATCCCGTACTATTCAACGATAGTTATATTTAACTATCGAACAAATATTTCCCTTTTTACCAATTATCTGAACATTGTTAGTGAATTGTGTAAACATATGAGTCAATTTTCTTTAAAAATCTTTAATCTTTATTAAATTTCAATAAAATTAAACGAATCGCAGAAAATGACTGAAATACTTAAAATTTTTTGACACTATCCCGCACTTTGCAACGTTAGTTATACTTAACTATCGAACAAATATTTCCCTTTTTACCAATTATTTGACCAATGTTAGTGTATTGTCTAAATATATGACGTGAATTATCTTTAAAAATCTTTAATCCTTAATTAAATTTCATTCAAATTAGACGAGCCGCAGGAAATGACTGATATATTTAATAATGTTTAATGCTATCACGAACTTTGCAACGGTAGTTATATTTAACTATTGAACAAATATTTCCCATTTTTGCAATTATTTGACTAACTTTAGTGAATTGCCTAAATATATGGCGTTCATTTTCTTTAAACGTCTTTAATCATCCTTCAATTTCAATAAATTTCGCCGATAGTTATATTTAACTATCGACCAAATATTTCCCTTTTTACCAATTATTTGATCACTGTTATTGAATTTTCTAAATATATCCCGCACTTTCCAACGATAGTTATATTTAACTATCGAACAAATATTTCCCCTTTTTACCATACATTTAAAAAGTTTTAGTGAATTGTGTAAATATAAGTATATGACGTCAATTTTCTTTCAACATTTTTAATCTGTATTAAATTTCATTAAAACTAGACGAGCCGCTGGAAATGATCGATGTATTAACAAAATTTTGACGCTATCCCGTACTCTACATAGTTATATATATAAATCAATGTTACTGAATTTTCTAAACATATCCCGAAAGTTGCAACGATAGTTATATTTAACTACCCAACAAATATTTAGCTTTTTACCAATTATTTGACCACTGTTAGTGAATTGTCTAAATATATGATGTAAATTTTCTTTAAAAATCTTTAATCTTTACTAAATTTCATTAAAATTAGACATGCCCGCAGGAAATGACTGATATATTTGAAAATGTTAACACTGGCGCACTTTGCAATGATATTAAAATTTAACTATCGAAAAAATATTTCCATTTTTACCAACTATTTGACCAATGTCAATTGTCTAAATATATGACGCTATATTTGTTTGAAAATATTAAAAGATTTCAGTTAAAGATTTTACGTTTTCAATACGAATTGTTTCCTTTTATTACAAAAATGCAAGTCTGCTTCTTAAATCTTTTGGTTTCTTTATAAAATATTTCATATGCGACCTGGAAAGAAGAAAGGGACCCAGTGTCTCAAAAAATCGATTTTCAGGATTTGGCCGATTCTGACGTAGACAACAGATTCTTACACGCTGAAAAAAACAGTGCCTGTAACATTATACAGGAACCATATATATGTTTGGAACATCCATGCACTTATGTGCATGCATACTTTTCATGAATTGGAGATCTCCTGCTATTTTGTTTCTTTTTTGTGTGTCACGTTTTTGTTTTTAGCAGTTTTCAACAAACAAAGCCATATTTGGGTCACAAAAACATATATTATAACATATTAATCATTATGGCAGCAACATTTAATATTGAATAGCAAACACAATGTGTTTGGCCACAAGTAAATAAATAAATGAATGAATGAATGAATGTTAATAAATGAAATGAAATAAAAAAATTAAATGAAAGTATACTATATTTACGACAAGCTACAAACACATTATATTTGCATCCGAAGAAAAAACAAAATACAGATTTTTTAGCCACTTCTATTCCATGATAATGCAAATAGTTTGTGAGATAGCAAAAACAAACTCTGCATTCCGTAATTTAGTTCCCAGCCTCAAAACAAACAAAAAATGTGACACTTCATTGTCAAGGAAAAAAAGAGAACACCGTTCCAGAATTGGTGTCGCCAGAAGCTTTATGACTATGTCCTCTTTCCCTGCTTGTCTGAAAAATCCATACTGCGACTTTTTGATTCAATCAATTGCTTAGTTTTTTTGTTTGTTTTATTAACAATTTACTGATCCGTAAGAAAAAAAATATTAAAGCAAACAGTTTCTCAGCAAAAAAATATTCAACAATCTTTGTCAATAACTGAAGATGTAAACGAAAGAAAGACAACTTTACAGACAATAAAAACACCGCCTTGGGCTGTAGGAGTTGACTGGAGGAGGAAGACAAACAGAGTGGCTGTTACGGCGGCCTCTGATGGGATTTTCTGAAAAAGGTGACATTATTTGTTTCGTTTTTTATATGAAAAAAAACCCCCCTCAATGAATAAACATTTCTTGGTTCGTTTTTATTATTCTTTCTTTCATGTCAACATCATCATATTTTTACTCGAGGTATCTGCATCATCAATTCATTACGAATAAATGTGAATTTTATCTTACGGTCTCTTTTTTTTTTTTTTGTTTCTTGTCTATGTATTTACATGAAATTTATTTATTTGTCTGCAGTATTATAACGCATTTTATGATTTGCGCGAAATTGTTACTGTGATACGAGAGCGTCTAAATTAGGTTATGAGGTTAAAGTTTATTGTAGGGGAAAAATGGCATGTGATACTCATACCCACAATGCATTTCCATATGAATGCAAACTGCTTAACCGCAACCAATCATTGCAGTGTCAGTTAAGTCAACATGAAGATGGTACCGACTATTAAGTTTAATTAGCCATTACACTGTGCTAAAAGAAACGTTCTGTTCATAAAAATACATTAAATTATTTGTTCAAGAAATGTTGACTGAAAGTAAACGTTTATTTCTGGGTCATGTTAATCTTGTACTTGGAGTTCTTAAAATAACTGCAAGTGTAATATAACCAAACAAGCCCATATGCTGTCAATAATATTATAACACTGTGGGAAAACCCTTACGCAAATTGACGCGGAAGTCTGTTAATCTTTACAAAGGAGGTCTTCAAATTAAATTGAAAAACAAAATGGAAAGCAGAGTTCATTCTGAACTACCACCTATACTATTTTGATGCAATTTTTGATTAGTTCCCACACGCTGAAAAATAACGGCCTCAGCAACATATTGCAGGAACCATGTATATGTTAGCAAGCATTGTTTTCGATCTGTCTTTATGTTTGCAAGCACTGTTTTTGTGAATTGAATATCTGCTGCTTTTTTTCTTTATTGTTTATCACGTTTTGTTTTCAGCGGTTTTTAACAAAAACAGACACAATTCTGTCACAAATACATATTTTATAACCTATTAATCCTTGTGTCCCAAACATGTTATATTGAATAGCAAACACAGTATGTTTGGACACAAGTATATTATATTTGCGACAGGCTACAAACACGTTATATTTGCATCCACAAAAAATACAAATTTATCAGCCTGTAAATACGAAAATCTACGTAAACAAATTTTGAATCGTGGGGTTATTTAATAAAATTTTTTGCTTTTTGAAAAATTGAGATTTAGTTTTTGTAATATTTGCCTAGAATTTAAGCACTGATGTTGCTTGAATAAATTTAAGAAAATAAACGCTGAAAAATCTAAATTTTTTTATTATTTGGATGCAAATATAACGTGTATGTAGCCTGTAGTACACTTGGTTCCAAATACATTGTGTTTGCTATTCAATATTACATGTTTGAGACACCATGATTAATAGGTTACAATATATGTGTTTTTGTTTGTTGAAATCTGCTGAAAACAAAAAAGTGACAGACAACAAAGAAACAAAATTTTTTTTTTAGAAAGGTTATATTTTTTTTTTTAAATGAATATTTGTAGATCCCCTTTGTAAGAATATGTATTATATTTTCCCGAAAAGGTAATTTTTTAAAGACAGGTACTTCTTTTATTAAAAGCTAATGTTTTTTTAAGAATATATACTTTTTGTAAGAAAAAGCCAAATAGTATGCATTTTTTTTTACAAAGAAGTACTTTTTTTTAAGAACAAGTACTTTTTAAAGAAGTGGTACTCTTTTTAGGAAAATAATATTTTTTAAGAAAATATAATTATTTTTATTTTTTGTTTTTTTGAAGAAAATGTTTTTTAAGAAATGGGATTTTTTAGATTTGGTCCTTTTTCAAGGATAGGTAAATTTTTAAGAGCAGGTACTTATGTCAAGAAAAGTTAGTTTGTTTCTTTAAAAAGATAGTCTTTAAAGAAAATTTAGTTTTTTAAGAAAAGGCAATTTGTTGTAAGAAAATTTACTTTTTTAAGAAAAGGTACTTATTTAAAAAAAATACTTTTTTAAGAAAATGTACTTTTTGTAAGAAAATTTACTTTTTTAAGCAAAGGTACTTCATTAATATAAGGTATTTTTTTAAAAAAATTTACTTTGTTTAAGAATATGGAATAGGTATTTTTTTTTGAGAAAATTTACTTTTTTTTAGGAAAAGTCTCTTATTTAAGAAAATGTTCGTTTTCTAAACTTCTTTTACTTTGGCTTTTCTAAATTTACCTTTTATTGGGTTCAAAACTACAATATAAAGTATACTAAATATTGGTTACAGGCTCCACCTAGAAAACTTGCCATTAAACAATAAATTGTGCAACATATGTTAGTCTAGACATAAACCAAAGCAAAAGTACCCAATATAGTCGATAGTACTGGGTTGTAGCATAATAGTGTTAAAAAAAATTTGTTTAATTTTTTTTCATTTACCCCTATCCCGCAGCATGCGATAAGGAACATCGTTCCAAAAAAATTAAAAAAAAATACCAAAAAGGTTTCTTTTGATTTCCTATTATAAACCATGAATGGATTGGGAAGAGCTTCTCATCACAACCTTTGAGCTATGAGTTTTCTAGTTTTACACACATTGATAGGATTCTGCAGTTTTATATCAGTTCCAAACAGTATTTTCAAAAGCGTGTTTATGGCTAAATACTCAATAGTGTCGCCGCCACCTAAGCAAGGTGGTCACAGCCGGGTTTGAACCCACGTTCTCATGAATAGGGTGGGTCATGTGAAGTTTGGAATTAAATTTCGCTTTAAACAAAATAATAATTTTTGGTTAATGTATGAGAAATTCATACACAAGCTTACAAGTCATGAGCATTTTTCTAATTGAAATGGTAGGTTTTTGTTGGAAATAATAGACAATTCAGTTAACCACACTCACTGGCATGACTATTTCGAACTCCGTGACAAGTTCATCATCAGATACCTAACTACTGTGCCTGAATTGATACCATCGGTTGATCATCAATCGTATATATACAAACTCAATTCTGCAATTCACATGTGCGAATTAGTATCGATCGAAGATCCCTAAGTATCAACATCACTGAAAGGCCTATAATTCCAACAACAAGAGAACAGACAGAATTTTTCCCCCATGTTCTTCTTTCCCTCATGCATTCTCGCATTGTTGCAGTGTGCTTTGAGGTGAGTTTTAATCTATATCACAGAGTTGTATTATTCCGTGATATAGCAATTTTGAATATTGGTGAACAAATTTTTAATATCATTTTTTTAAATTTGAGCATTTTTCAAAAATTGAGAATAAGATTTTGTAATATTTCCCTAGAATTTAAGGACTGATATTGCTTTAATAAATTTAAGAAAATAAACGCTGAAAAATCAGAATGTTTTTATTGTTTGGATGCTAATATAACGTGCTTGTAGCCTGTTGCAAATGTAGTACACTTGTGTCCAAACACATTGTGTTTGCTATTCAATATTACATGTTTGAAACACAAGGAAACAGCGTGTACTTAATAAAACTTCCCCTTAAAAGATTGCCTTCTCTCGGCAATCGATTGGCGGCTTTGAAAGGAATTGATGTTAACCTTTCACAAAGAAAACATTTTTAAAATTTTGTTTTCTTTTTCAATAGTCTCACGAAAATTATAAACAAATTTTTTTAAATATTATTTTTGTGTTTAGGAATCCTAAAAAAATGGTTTCCCATTTTATCCCATGCAGGGATTAAGGAGAGCTTCTCACAATCTTTGAGCTGTGCGCTTTCTAGTTTCACATTCACTGATTTGAACCTACAGTTTTACTCCTGTTGCGAACGGCATTTTGAGAAGCTTTTTCATGGCTAAATACTCAATAATCTTGTCGTCACTAAGCAAGGTGGTCAAAGCAGGGACTGAACCCACGTTCTCATGTACAAGAGCCTAACCACATTTACAAAAGAATGATGGTAGTTCTGGATGAAAATCCGTGTTGCCTAGTGTAATCCAAGTTTCAAGATGGATTTCATTAAACATAAAAATGTAAGCAATTGGGCATTTTCTTCTGAATTTCTTTAATATGTACCAATAGGAGTGAACGCTAGTTCGGAACTACGAACAATATCAACTTAAGTTAAATGTCAATTTAATTTTGAAAAGTTTCAATAGAATTTTTAAAATTCTATATCAAATTTAAATTACATCAATTACAATTTAAAAATTCTATTTGTCAAAAAGTTTCTTAAAATACCGTTCGGTACCGGCATAAAACTGTAGGACCCAACCAGTAAGTGTCAAAACTACAGCATTTGCAATTGAAATTTAAAAATTAATTAATTCAAATTTGAAAAACATCAATTGAAATTTAGCAGACATTTAAAAGATATCAATTGAAATATAAAACACATCAATTGAAATTTAAAATTTATAAAATTTAAAATTTAAAATTTAGAAATTAACAAATTAATAATTAATAATAATAAGTTATAAATTTTAATTGATGTCTTTTAAATTTCAGTTGATGTCTTTAAAATTTTAATTGAAGACTTTAAAAATTCAGTTGACGTACATATTTTAAATTTCAATTCACGTCTTTTAAATTTCACTTGATGTTTTTTTAAATTTCAGTGGATATTTTTTAAATTTCAATTGATATTTTTTAAATTTCAATTCATTCTTTAAATTTCACATTCAATTGATGTGTTTCAAATTTCAATTGATGTGTTTTAAATTTCAATTGATGTCTTTCAAATTTTAATTGGAGTCCTTCAAATTTCAATTGTTGTTTTTTAAATTTTTATTGATGTATTTCAAATTTCAAATAGAATTTTTAAATTTCAATTGACGTATTTCAAATTTCAAAAATTATTTTCAAATTTCAGTTGATATTTTTCAAAATTAAATTGATATTTTTTAAATTTCAATTGGAAATGATGTAGATTATCATGTCGTGACAGAGAACGATTAACTGTTGTCATTTCCCGACCAGCCGCAATTTCGAAGAAGAATGATTCGATGATGGACACAACCCAGAATCTATACCAAACAGTGACACAATTGCTTGTATAATTTCTACACACCTAGACCCTTTGACGACCACACATTTTCTGCGGAAGCGATTTTATTTTTGGATTATTTTCATGATCTATGACCTAAAAATAGCTACGCTGCAAAAAATGACACCAACAATTTTTTTTCTGATGCATTTTTTCCATTTCAGCTAAAAGGCACATATATTTGTCAAACATACATATGTTCGATCCATGTAAGCGCGTTTAAATTCGAATTCTCAAAACGTACCTTTCATTTCTCCCAAGTACGACCCATTTTTCGGCCCGTTACATCCCTTTATATCGTAGTTAGGCCACTTTTTGATCTACTTTGATGGCTCGTAGGGAGCAAATCGGAACAGTTAGAGAATTGATGCCTACTACACTATTATTGCCACTAATATCTTCTATAAATCTTCCATGGATACATTTGCTCTATCTCCTACCAGTACAATTTTAGGTGCCAAAATATCTAGGGAAAAAATAGTTGCCTCTGATCGTCACAGGGTGAAAAGTTAAAATTTTATGCTATCCGATTTCGGCAAATTGATCTGAAAAGTTGTAAAAATATAAGCAATTACATCATGTAAAATACATTGGTGTCTCAGCCAAGTTTTCACAGCCTCGTCCCAAATAGTTGTCCTCTATATTCTGGAGTTTGATAGCAAAATAGCTGCTGGATAAAGCAGTACAGATTAGTGATGTACAGAACCGAGGAATCGGTTGCGCAGAACCAGTCCTTTACAATAACCGACCGGACCGATGCATACTAGAACCGAACATCAGTTCCAAAGAACCGTTTATGGGTTCTAAAGAACCGAAAACGGTTCCAAAGGACCGAAAACAGTTACATAAGAACCGAAAACGGTTTCAAACGAACAGAAAGACAGGTCCAACTGAACCGAAAACGATTCTAAATTAACCGAAAACGGTTCTAAATGAATAGAAAACGATTCTTAAAGAACCGAAAAACGGATTCAAAAGCACCGAAAAATGTTCTGCGGTAAAGAATACTTTCGCAGCATCTCTTGTAACTAATGTTCTGTACTTCTTCATATAAATTGCCATCCATGTTCACTGGTGATGTACAGAAACGAGAAACTGGTTCCGCAGAACCGGTCCTTTACAATAACCGATCGGACCGATGCTTACTAGAACCGAACATCAGTTCCAAAGAACCGAAAACGGTTCCAAAGAAAGGAAAACAATTCAAAAGCACCGAAAATTGTGAAATTTTATCAAATTTTATATTCTTTTAATAAGATACTCCACTAACGGTTATTTGGGACACTTTTCTGAGAACCGGAACCGGTCCAAATACCCGGTTTTTCATGAAACCGGACTCGACAGGACCGGTTCTTCAAAATCCCGGAGCCGCAGTTCAGTACAGTACAGATCTCTCTTACTGTCACAGACATGTACTTCAACATGTGATTAGCTAAGCTGGGATCCTTAGTAATTTCTCTTAAATTATTATATAGTGGCAAAATGTCACTCCAACTAGGAAGATGGAAAATGTACCTTTACTTTATTATACCTATCGCCCAAGTATGTGTCTTAAGTCTTTTGTTTTGTCATTCGAACAGCTTACGAAATTTACACACATTTCTTCTTAGTTGTTTTCTCTGTAATGCTACAAGTCTAATTATTGTAATATAAAAACATAAATCAATTTAACATTTTTTTTTTCTTTTCCTAACACCGTTTTCGAATCTCAAACATCACAATGATATAGAAAAAACAATGATGGTGAAAAACTGAAATGTACAAATTTTTCCCAGTTACCATTTCATATTTTACACGATTCATATAATTTATGACTACAGACATAGTAAACTAATGTAAGATACGTAACTAACAGATAAAAAAACAAAACAACATAAATTTTACCTAATTATCCAACTAATTGAAAACATTTTACACGAAAAAACGGGGGGTGGAGGGAAAAATACATGAGCAAATGTCAAGTAAAAGTAGGATTTAGCAATATCGGATACAAATTTAAAAAAACATAATTGTGTTAAATATTTTTTGTATATAGTTTTTAAATTATTTTAATTTTTCATTGATTATTTCCTTTTTGTTATTTCCTTTGTCATTATAGTCAAGATGGTGTTATGGCCATGATCCCCTTAGGTTTAAAAGAAACGAAAGAAATCGATTTTATGGAACCATTTTCCGATTTCATCTTAGAACACTATAGCGAAGAACCGTCCATGTATACAGATGCTATAGCCGATATAACAGATACCAGACAGGTGTGTACAAACCCCCTCCCTTTGTTGTTATTTCTTATTTCAATAATTGAAAAATTTATTTATTTTTATTGTTTTTTTATTAATGATTTTAATAATTGAAATATAATTTTTGTCGCATTCGTATTTAGGCCTCTAAAACGCCATCACGCGATATCCAGGGTGTCGCTTTACTCTTTCGCTACTACAATTTGTTGTATTACGTTGAAAGACGTTTCTTTCCACCGGACAGAAATCTCGGTGTTTACTTTGAGTGGTATGACTCTTTAACAGGTTAGTATTCCAAACACATGTGGTCTCGTTTCACCCTCATCTTGATAACGTTGTGATGAATTTAATTTCATTTGTAGGTGTACCATCTTGCCAGCGCACCATAGCCTTTGAAAAGGCCTGTACCTTGTTTAATTTGGGTGCTATTTATACACAAATCGGTGCTCGCCATGATCGCACCACCGAGAAAGGTCTTGATGCCGCAGTCGATAGTTTTCTACGTGCTGCCGGTATATTCCGTCACATTTACGATACTTTCACAAATGCCCCATCGATGGATTTGAAACCTCAAGTTTTAGATGTTTTAGTTTCGTTGATGTTGTCACAAGCTCGTGAATGTCTCTATGAGAAATTGCAATTACAAATTGAGTCATTGGGCATAACAGAATCGAGTCATGTAAGTGCTAATATTTGTTAAGATTTTTTTTTAAATATGAATTTTATTTAGAAAATAAAGATTATTTCGTTCCCAAATAAGAATTAAACTAAAACAAATGTGAATTTCCCAAAATTTAATTCATTTTCCCAAAATTAATTTTCAAATTTCAATTGATATTTTTCAAAATTAAATTGATATTTTTAAATTTCAATTGGAAATGGTGTAGTTTTGTTGTTACGACGGTGTCACATGTCAGACATCCCGAGAAACAATTCAGGGTCAAAAAAAAAACAAACAATATTAAAGTTCCTGTTCCTTGCAATCGAACGAAAGTTTTCGATTATAGTCTATATCATTTTCAATTAATATTTAAAAAATATCAAAATTATATTTGAAATTTAAAATACGTTAACAGGAATTTCAAATTTCTATTTGAAATTTAGAATACATCAATTGAAATTTAAAAAAACATAAATTTAAATTTAAAATACATAAATTGCAATTTAAATTTCGTCTATTAAAATTTAAAAGACATCAATTGAAATTTAAGACATCAATCGAAATTTAAAAACCATCAATTGAAATTTAAAAAACATCAAATGAAGTTTAAAAAACATCAATTGAAATTTAAAGGACATGAATTGAGATTAAAAACCCTTAATTGAAATTAAAAAAACATCAATTGAAATTTAAAAAACAGCAATTGAAATATAAGAGACATGAATTGAGTTTAAAAACCATTAATTGAAATTTGAAAGACATCAATTGATATTTAAAGACATCAATTCAAAATTTAAGAAACATCAATTGAAATTTAAAAAAATATCGATTGAAATTTAAAAGACATCATTTGAAATTCACCAAAATGACTTGTAAAAGTTAAGTCAACCGTTCTTGTAACTTCACCTGGTTTAAGTCACTTTGCGTCGAACATCTCTCTATGGCACCTACCTCACGACAGAGTGTAAAATTAAACGTTATTTGATACGGATGTTCCCACTAGTCCACTTTACTCTGTGTTTCTCACCTCTTTGTATTGAAGCGGAAAATTTTTAATATTTTAAAGGATGTCCGAAAATTCACACAATATTTGAATTTCGTGTCATGTGTGCGGTAAAGTGTTGAAAAAAATAGACACCATTTATTGCAAATTAATCTATAAATGAAAGAACAACACAATTTCATTGTTGAGAAATATTTTAAATATTTTCGAACAAAATCATCATCTTTTCATCTTGATGGCTTCGTTAATCACCAAAATTGTCGCATTTGGAGTTGAGAATATACAAAAGTGATTGCCGAGAAACAAATGCATCAACAACATGTCACTGTTTGGCGTGAATTTGGGCTGGAGTCGTCATTGAACCATTTTTCTTCAAAAAATGCGGCTGGTCAGGCATGCAAATATAACGTGTTTGTAGCTTGTCGCAAATATAGTATTCTTATGTCCAAACACATTGTGTTTGCTATGCAGTATTACGTGTTGGAGACCCAATGATTAATATGTTATACTATATGTTTTTGTGGCCCAAATATGGCTTTGTTTGTTAAAAACTGCTGACAACAAAAACGCGACAGACAACAAAGTAACAAAACATATACATGTTTTCTCCAATATGTTGCTGGGGCCAATTTTTTGATTGTGCTTTCCTAGATTGTCTATTATCCCAGCGAAGCCAACCATATTCCACTTTCTGATGTTTCTGACCTCGTGCGCTTGTAGTATGAACTTCTCATGCATTAACATGCAAGGAAACGTTTTTCGTTTCTTCGTAAACGATTTGATTTACTACACGCTGACAAATTTATCTTTTTGTTGTTTTGTTGTTGGATGTGTCCAAACACATTGTGTTTTGTATTCAATATTACATGTTTGAGACACAATGATTAATAGGTTATAATATATGCTTTTTGTGGCACAAATATGGTTCTGTTTGTTGAAACCTGCTGTAAATATATCGTGTTTGTAGCTTGTCGCAAATATAGTAGTCTTGTGTCCAAACGCATTGTGTTTCCTATTCAATATTACATGTTTCAATATTACATGTTTGAGACATAATGATTAATAGGATATAGAGGGTTGAATTTTATGTTTCGGGATTAGAGAACAAAAACAAATATTAATCATCGAAAATCACTTTATTGTTTTTCAAAATATTCCCCATGAAGATTTATACACTTTTGCATGCGTTTGAACCAATTGTCGAAACACTTTTGCCACCCTGATTGAGGTATCTCCAAAACATGCATTCTGAATGCAGCAACCGCTTCTTCAGGTGTCGAAAAACGTTGACCTCTCAGTTTGCTTTTACGTACGGGAATAAAAAGAAGTCATTCGGTGCCAAGTCAGGACTATACGGCGGATGACCCATCAAATCGATGTTTTGGGTGCTCAAAAATGCAGTTGTTTCAGTCGATGTGTGAGAGCTCGCATTGTCGTGCTGAAGAGTGATCCGTCTTCGGCGGTTGGTTTTCCTGATTTCATGGAAGACAACTGGCAAACAAATGGTTGTGTACCACTTAGAATTCACTGTTCTGCATTGTTCTAGTGGTACGGTTGCGACATGTCCGCTTTTTCCGAAAAAACAGGCGACCATTTGCTTGGAAGTGCTTCGGGCGCGAATAACTTTTGTTGGATTTGGCTCATCTTGAAACACCCATACAGTTGACTGCTGTTTACTCTCGGGCTCATACGCGTAAATCCAGGATTCATCACCTGTCACGATGTCATAGACGTGTTTCGAAGCACCGCGATCGTATTTTTTGAGCATTTCTGTCGACCAATCGACACGAGCCTTTTTTTGAGCGATTGACAAATTGTGTGGGATCCAACGCGAACAAATTTTTTTGACAGCCAAATGTTTATGCAATATTGAATGTATGCTGGTCCCACTAATGCCGAAGGTTGTCTCAATCTCACGATAGGTAACATGCCGATCTTGCAAAATCAGTTCGCGCACAGCATCAATGGTTTTCGGAAAAACAGCTGATTTTGGGTGACCTTCACGAAATTCGTCTTGGAGTGAACTACGACCACGATTGAATTCACCATACCATCGACAAACACTGGTCCTTGATGGAGCTTTATCGCCAAAAATTGAATTAAGTTCATCCATACACTGTTGCTGAGTTAATCCACGTCGAAAGTTGTAAAAAATAATCGCACGAAAATGTTCACGATTTAATTCCATTTTTGGGCCGAGATGAATCTTTTAAGTTACTGGAAACAACACAAATAGTGCTCGTATGTCAAAACGTTCTGAGTACGCATAACCTCAAAAATGTCCAACTTTACGACAGAGCTGTCAGTTGCCAGATTGCAACACTAGGGTTGCCAAATCCTGAAACATAAAATTCAACCCTTAATATATGCTTTTGTGGCCCAAATATGATTTTGTTTGTTGAAAACTGCTGAAAACAAAAACGTGACAGACAACAGAAAAACAAAAAAGCAGTGGATCAACCATTGATGAAAACCATGTTTGCAAATACATACATGGTTCGTGCAATATGTTGCTGGGGCCGTTTTTTCAGCGTGCAGTTACTGGTGCTCTGTCACCACAAAATAATCTAGTTTTGTTGTTCCTAAAATTGCGAGAAACAGTCAATTCAGTCTTGCGTGAATTTTTGGACACCCTTTCTTACATTTGGAAAGACCGAAATACCCAAAGAAATCTTAGTCAAGTTATAAGCAGAAGATTTGAAATTCTTAATGATTTTTCAATATCTCTCACCTTCATTTCTATGCGTGACTGGGAATTCATCCTTGGATTGTGATGAAGGGCACTATAGAAGCATGAAGGTTTTTAATGGCTAAGCACCCGGTAGTGTCGCCGTCACTAAGCGAGGTGATCGTCGTCGAAAGAAATGTAAGGTGGTCAGAGCAGGGATCGAATCCACATTCTTATGTACAAGAGCCGCACACATTATATATTGCTTCACCGACGGTGACACATATAGTCCCATTATACCCCATAAAGGGGCAGAGGGAAGAGCTTCTCACAATGTGTAAGCTGTGCTCTATTCTATCTAGTGTTACAATTACAGATTGGGACCTAGAGTTTTACATCGGTTCCGAATAGTTCTTTTGCAAAAGCTAATTACTCGTTAGTGTCTTCACTAAACGAAGTGAGTGTCGTCGAAAGAAATGCAAGGCGGTCAAGTACAAGAGTCATGCACTCTAACCAATAAACCACCGCGGGTCATTGTGTGTCATTGCTGGAATATATAAAGCAGTGACCAGATCAGAATAGTTGGGTTTTGATACTATTAAGCCAACGTATTTCGGTTACATATATCATTGTAGGATTCCATAACATAATTATTACATTTCAGGTATCAATCAATTACACCTTGTTTAAAGTCAAATACCATTTTTAAAGGGGGGAATATTTGCTATTAGAATTAGGATTTAATGACGTTTTTGTAATGATTTTGGTTTAAGATGGATGCGTCTGCCGCTGATGGTATGACTTTTTAACCATTGAAATTGATGATGGCGCAGAGTTCCCATGAAATTTTAAAGGAAATGCCCTTTTTTTCGGTGATGTTTTTTACGCCAAAAATAATTCTTGCTAACCACTCGTAATTCACATTTTCATTATCTGCGACATTCACGAGGTTGTCTGCTTTCAATAGCAGTCATATACAAACTATATGGCACAGCTTGCTTACAATTTTACAGTAGTCTAGTAACAGATGCTAGTTTACAGGGGAAGTTCCAAAAGTCAAGAAACTTTCAAACCGACCTCGTATAATCAGTATTTATAGGCTGTCGGAATCTCAGGCAAAACACTAATGTTAGACAATCACATTGACCTAAAATATGTAGAAAACTATTTTCCATCAACCGCTGTTGCTTATTCAGGTGTCGTATATCAATAGCAACAGCAATGCAGAGCCAACCACTTTTAAAAAAATCACAGTAGCAACAGCAAACGTAAAAGCATTCGACTGACTTTTTGCTTTACAGAAAAGCTATGCTTTCAATTTTGGCCACCACCTGCTGCTGCTGCTAAAAATAAACGACAACAAGCAAAGCAAAAGCAATAGCATACGATCCATGTTCGTCCTGTTCGTGCTAAAAGCACACACACGATAAGATGGAAACAGCAATGAAATGAAATGGTAATAAATGAGTAGCAGCGGAAAATAGCCAAAAATAACCATAGAACAGCAAAAGAGAATAAAAGAGCACCTGATAGAGTCAACGAATAATTTTTGGTGAATGACTTTTTTGGGTATTTGATGGAAAGAAGCACTGCATTTGATAATTTCCTCTCTCAGTAACATTTCTGTAATAGCGGAAGACTTGATGCTACTCAACTTAAGTTCTCTGTCTGCAGTTCATGGATTTTAAAAATGTTGATTATTACAAAATCGTTTCCAAATCTTGATGATATGTTCTATTAGACTTTATGGTAGAAGTAGTTTACTGACAGATTCAAAATAAGAATTTAGCTTGTCTTTAATCAAAGTAAAGAAAGTTGAGAAATTTCGTGTATGTGACTGGGATCTTAAAACTGCAATTGGCAAGTAATTGATGTTTTAAATTTCATTTGTTAACTTTTAAATATCAGTTGATGTTTTTTCAATTCTAATTGATGTTTTTGAATTTCAATTGATGTATTTCAAATAAAATTTTTAAATTCCAATTGATGTATTTTAAATTTCAATTGATATCTTTTACATATCAATTGTTGTCTAAAATTTCAATTGATTTTTTTTAAATTTCAATTGATGTATGTACTTCAAATTTCAAATAGAAATTTTAAATTTCAATTGAATGTTTTTAAATTTCAATTGGAAATGGTGTTGTAATCGAAACTTCAACGGCCGGTTGAGGACTACAAATACCCTTATATAAAAAAAAAGTTTGACGTTCCTAAAATCAGCTCTTCAATACGTATCTTTTGAGAGCTCCTCTCCCAAAAAAATGTTTTCAGCACACCCTAATAAACATATTTAGTTGGTTTACATAATTTCTAATATGAATTACTTAAATTCCAAATTTTCCAAGTAAAACCTTTAAATATTTCCTATAATTGTGTAATATTTTGAAACTTTTCTCTTTAGGTAAATGTGTGTATTCAGTTTGTATAGACAACATATTATGGCATTATTTCCTCCGAAAGAAGAAAGCAACATTGTTTATGCAATATTGTTTGTTTTTTTTTTTGCTTTTGCCTCTTTTGCTTTCACCGCTTTTGCTGTCAATCACTACACCTATTTCGATCTACATATTTAGGCGTCAGGAACACGTGCACATGGAAACCTTTCGTTCATTGTCTTTGTTGTAAGTTTAGCAGCCGATTGTTAGTTGCATATGGAGGTACTTTGAAGTTCACTGCCCTAGAGTCTTTAAGTTAACGCCTTTAGTTTGAATATAACAGATAACTTCCTTTATCGCGATAACTTCAAGACAAGAAAATGCAATCGCTGCTGTAAATGACAGATAGGTCTAACGCCTATATCTAATATTGTAACAGGCAAAGTTTGTTTCCTAAGTCTTTCGTTGCAACATTCTTGCAAACTCAAAAGTTTGTTACTTAAGTCTTTTCCATCGTTTCTTGGTAAACTTAAAAGGAGGGTAGGATTGTTGAGGTTTTGTTCTAATGCAAACTGTAAATGTATTAGTCTATTGTTATATTAGTGGTTGTTGAAGGCTGTTATTGAGGTTGGTATCATAAGGCACATTATGATGGCAACTTCTGGGGTTCCTTTTTTTAAATTTTCATATTAACGAAGATTTTTTACACTTTTTTTTAAGCTTAGCATTTTTTGTAAATGTCTTGTTATAATTTTAAAAGTAAATCCAGTTCCAATTGAAATTAAAAAACAATCAAAATAAAATTTAAAAATTCTATTTAAAATTCCAATTTAAAATACATCATTGGAAATTTAAAATGTTGTATTGGAAATTTGAAATGTAAAAAACATCAATTGAAATTTAAAAGTTTCAATTGAAATTTAAATATTCCACTTGAAATGTAAAAGACCAATTTTTAAATTTCAACTGACGAATTTCAAACTTCAATTGACGTCTTTTAAATTTAAATTTATGTATTATGTTTCAATTTCAATTGATGTCTCTTAAATTTCAATTGATGTGTTTTGAATTGCAATTGTTTTATTGTAATTTCGATTGATGTATTTCAAATATAAATTTTAAATTGCAATTAATCTTATAAATTTCAAAAATAATTTTCAAATTTCAGGTGGCATTGTTCAAAATTAAATTGATATTTCTTGCAGTTCAATTGGCAATGGTGTAGAAGAAAATAAATCTACACCATATCCAATTGAAGTTCAAAAAATATCAATTTAATTTTGAAAAATATTTTTAAATTACATCAACTGAAGTCTTTTAAGTGTCAGTTGATTTTTTTAAATTTCAATTGATAATTTTGGTTAATGTATGAGAAATCCATACTACAAGCTTACAAGTCATAAAAATTTTTCTAATTGCAAAATCTCATACATTAACCAAAAACTAACAAAAATCGGTCATAAAAATTCAAATTCAAATAATCGTAACTGACACTAGCACGGTTATCATAAATGCTATACCACGGAAAAATACAACTCTGTGATATAGATTAAAACTCACCTCAAAGCACACTGCAACAATGCGAGAATGCATGAGGGAAAGAAGAACATGGTGGAAAAATTCTGTCTGTTCTTGCTGTTGGAATTATAGGCATTTCATTGGAGTTGATACTTAGGGATCTTCGATCGATACTAATTCGCACATGTAAATTACAGAATTGAGTTTGTATACATATGATTGATGATCAACCGATGGTATCAATTCAGGCACAGTAGTTAGGCATCTGATGATGAACTTGTCACGGAGTTCGAAATTAGTCATTGCTAGTGAGTGTGTGTTGAACTGAATTGTCTATTATTTCCAACAAAAACCAACCATTTTTCAATTAGAAAAATGTTCATGACTTGTAAGCTTGTAGTATGAATTTCTTATACATTAACCAAAAACTAACAAAAATCGGTCATAAAAATTCAAATTCAATTGATATATTTCAAATTTTAAATTCAAATTAAATTGATGTTTTTTAAATATCAATTGATGTATTTCAAATTTCAAACGAAATTTTTAATTCCAATTGATGTATTATAAATTTCAAATTTCGTTTTCAAATTTCAATTGACATTTTTCAAAATTAAATTGATATTTTTGAATTTCAATTATAAATGGTGTAGAAAAAAAGAAAAATAAAAACATTTTTAAAAATATCAATTGAAATTTTAAAATTGCAGCGGATGAACTCACCGAATATATTATTTCACTGGTTTACAGCCAAAAAATACCAAGAACGCCACATGCCTAGATAAGTTAATTTGGACCTCCTGAACACGAAAAACGCTGTAATTTTTTTTCCTAAGTACCGATTTTTAGATAACGGTACTTTTGCGTTTTTCGGTGTATCATCCCACTCAACCCCTTGTGGAGCGCAACCGAAAAGACCGATCGAGATATATGGCATATCGTTAAAAAGGCCCTTTCCGTCGATATGCTGCACATTTCTCTCTGATAAGAAATGACCGAGTAGTGGCCCCTCAAAGTTCAAAATTTGGTTTTTTTTTAACGTTTTTTTCAAAATTTTTAATTTTTATTTCGTTTTTCTTCTACTTTATAGTGAAGATCTGGAATGTTTTATTTTTTGTTTAACTACCAACATTTTAAGCGTAATTTGAACAAAATCTGATGAAAAATAAAGGCTTTTTTTTAAGCATTTTGTGGAACGACAATATTTTCATTTTCATTGCTCACATTCGGCGTCCATCAGTTTTAATACTCATATTCGGCGTCCATCAGTTTTAATACGTACATTTTCATCTTAGCTATGTTAACTAACAGTAGGCAGACATAGAGGTGGCAACCCACTTCATTTTGACGTTTATTTATTTATTTTTCATCAGATTTTGTTCAAATTACGCTTAAAATGTTGGTAGTTAAATAAACTAAAACATTCCAGATCTTCACTATAAAGTAGAAGAAAAACGAAATTAAAATGAAAAATGTTGAAAAAAAAACTTTAAAAAACAACAAATTATGAACTTTGAGGGGCCACTACTCGGTCATTTCTTATCAGAGAGAAATGTACAGCATATCGACGGAAAGGACATTCAATTACCTTTTTAACGATATGCCATATATCTCGATCGGTCTTTTCGGTTGGGCTCCACAAGGGGTTGAGTGGGATGATACACCGAAAAACACAAAAGTACCGTTATCTAAAAATCGGTACTTAGAAAAAAAAAATTACAGCGTTTTTCGTGTTCAGGAGGTCCCAATTAACTTATCTAGGCATGTGGCGTTCTTGGTATTTTTCCAAAGTTAATATTTGTAAAGCAGTGTTATATATCATTTATTACAAACTTACATTTAAAATTTAAAAGACATCAACTGAAATTTAATAAAACGTCAATTGAAATTTAAAGAACATCAATTGATGCAATTTAAAATTTCTATTTGAAATTTGAAACACATCAATTAAAATTTAAAAATCTAAAATGAAAGTCGGTTAATATTTTTTTATACATATGGAGTTTACATTTAAATTGACGTCAATGAGGTTTTTTAAATTTCTATTGATATTTTAAATTTAAATTGATGTATTCAAAATTTTAATTGATGTGTTCTAAATTTCAATCGATGTATTTCAAATTTCAAATAGAAATTTTAAATTCCATTCACTGAAGTCTGTATAATTTCACTTGATGTTGTTTAAATTTCAATTGATGTATTTCAAATTTCAAATTAAATTTTTAATTCCAATTGATATATTAAAATTTACAATTACAAAATACAATTTTCAAATTTCAATTGAAATTTTTCAAAATTAAATTGATATTTTTGAATTTCAGTTGGAAATGGTGTTTGGAAATGGAAGCAGAATAAAATAAATGAGAATAAAAAAATTTTGAAATATATGAATTGAAATTTTAAAATTACATTTGAAATTTAAAATACATCAATTGTAATTTAAAATTTCTATTTGACATTTAAAAAACATCTATGAAATTTAAGAAACATCAATTGAAAATTAAAAGATATTAAATGATATTTGGAAAAGACATCAATTGAAATTTAGGAAACATCAATTATAATTTTATACACATCAATTGAAATTTTAAACACATCAATTTAAATTTAAAAATCTAAAAGTTAGTTAATAATTTTTAAATTACAACTGACGGGTTTTAAATTTCAATTTACGTCTTTTAAATTTCAATTAAGGGTTTTTAAATTTCTGTTGATGTTTCTTAATTTCAATTGATGTATTTAAAATTTCAATTCATGTGTTCTAAATTTCAATCGATGTATTTCAAATTTCAAATAGAAATTTTAAATGCCATCCACTGAAGTCTGTTGAATTTCAATTCTTTTGTTTTTAATTTAAGTTGATGTCATTTAAATTTTATTGATATTTTTTAAATTACAAATAGAAATTTTAAATTCCAATTGATATATTTCAAATATCGAATGAAATTTTAAATTCCATTGACGTATAAGTATTATAAATTTCAATTGATGTTTTTTTTAATTTCAATTGAGGTATTTCAAATTTCAAACGAAGTTTTAAATTACAATTGATGTATAATAAATTTCAAATACAATTTTCAAATTTCAATAGAAAATTTTCAAAATTAAATTGATATTTACAGAATTTCAATTGGAAAAGTATTAGAGGAAGAATAAAATAAATAAGAATAAATAATTTTGAAAAATATTTATTGAAATTTTAAAATTACATTTGAAATTTAAAATACATCAATTGTAATTTAAAATTTATATTTGAAATTTAAAAAACGTCAATTGAAATTTAAAAGACATCAATTGAAATTTAAAACACGTTAATTGAAATTTAAAAGACATCAATTGATGGAATTTAACATTTGTATTTTAAATTTGGTTTGTGAGAAGCTCTCACTAATCCCTTCATGGGATGTAACGGGAAACTATTTATTTTTTTTATTTGAAATTTGAAACACATCAATTTAAATTTGAAAGACGTCAATTAAAATCTAAAATTCTTATTTTAAACCATTTCCAATTGAAATTCAAAAAATATGAATTTAATTTTGAAAAATATCAATTAAAATTTGAAAATTATATGTGAAATTTATAATACATCAATTGAAATTTAAAATTTCTATTTGAAATGTGAAACACATCAATTGCAATTTGAAAGACGTCAATTAAAATTTAAAATTCGTCAGTTGAAATTTAAAAAGTATTAACCGACTTTTATACAGGTGATTTTTTAAGAACATTTTTATTAAATCTTTATTTAAGTCGATAGAACGGTCTGTATAATTCAATGTTTAAAGATGATTTCATGTGAATGTTGAGCGCGGTTGCGCCTCAAATGGTTCATACACTGGGTCCAATTTTGGTATACTCTCTCCAACATTTCGGCCGGTATCTCACGAATAAATTCTTCAATATTAGCTTCCAGTGTGTCAACCGTTGCGTGCTTGTCCCTATAGACATGAGCGTTGGCATAGCACCACAAAACACGTCTAAACGCGTTAAATCGCACGATCGCACAAGATTCCGAATAGACGCCTCAGAAGGTCGCCCAAACTGACCATAAAATGGAAGAAGTGCACGATGCACTTTCTTAACCGAGCATGAATTTTGATAATAAAATTCAATAATCTGCAAGCGTTGTTCGTTTGTAAGTCGATTCATGGTTAAATTATAGACCAAACTGAATATGTTTGACAGTAACATGTTACACGAAAACAGCTGAGCTGCCAAAAAGAAAGTTGCTAAAAAATTACCCATTATTAGATTTTGAAAATTCAATTAATGTATTTTAAATTTTAATTAATGTCTTAAATTTCAATAGATGTTTTTTAAATTTCAATTGATGTATTTCAAATAGAATTTTGAAATTTCAATTGATTTATTTCAAATTTCAAATAGAATTTTTCAAAATGAAATTGCTATTTTTTGAATTTCACTTGAAAATGATTCTACACCATTTAAATAAATAAATGTAGAATACAATTTTACTATCTTCGAAGTATTTGTCTACTATTTTTAAAGTTTAGTATTTTTTTAAAAATGTTTTGCTATAGTTTTAAAACTACTGTAGAATAAGACATTAAATTTTGCTTTTTTTTAAATTTTGTTAAGCTTTTTAAAGATTTAGTATTTATTTTAACCATAATTTTAAATCTGCTCTAGAATAAGAAATTAAATTTTGTTTTTTTCTCAATTTTTCTTTTTTAGCTTTTCAAAGATTTAGCTGGGGAAGCAGCACAACTGCAATATGAGTACAATGAAATGCACAAAAATATACAATTGAATGATACGCATACATATTTGCCAGAATGTTGGGCTGGTTTGGTGCCACTAAAATCCGAATACTATAAAGGTGAGTAGTACAAGTATTAAGAAAATAATGTTACAATGATGTTACAATGAAACCGCAGCTGCCAATGATTACAAAATGTTAGATTTGTCTAAAGCATCAGACACAAAGCAACCGAAGAAGACAAAGGCAAACTTCTCTTTGTTACGTCTTCAAGTAAAGACATTTAACGATCTGGAGATAATAAATGAGACAATAAGCAAAAAAAAAAAAGTGACAAATTATTTTTTTTAATTTGTACAAAATATTTTTCCATTGAAAAAAAATGTCATTATCATGCAAAGGTGTATACAAGACTTGAGCTTGATTTAAAAATAGTTTAAAAGGATTAAATAACCACCATCCTCGAATACTGAAAATCAACAACGTATGTTTATACTGTTATGCTGTGGTCTTTAAAGGAAAGAACCTTTTTGCATATGGAAATTACTCCTTTTTTTGTTAACAATAAAGATGAATTGTGTTTCTTTCAAAGAACATAAAAAACATTAGTCTTTTTTATATTTTTTTCGTAATCGTTTTGTTTTTTAACAAGTCGTTGTACTTTGTACTAGTGTACTCCGCATACTGTTGGCTCAAACAAATGTCTGTGATATATCATCTTTTTGTCATTATATTATAAAGGGTTTTTCAACAGAGACGCTACAAAAGTAAATCGATAGGGACAGCAAACGACGCCATATTTTTTCCCCCTCTTTTGACATTTCTCTTCAGTAATGTTTGCCATTTCATCATGGAAAGATACACGAGCCAACAACGAGTCGAAATTATTAAAATTTACTACCGAAATCTGGAGTCAGTGGCCTCAACTTTAAAAGCGCTACGTCCAATTTCTGAATTCTGAATTTCATTTCTGGCTGAATGGCTTCGTCAATAAGCAAAATATGCGTTATTGGTCAGACAGCAATCCACACGTAATCCATGAGTCATCATTGCATCCCGAAAAAAATTACGGTTTGGTGCGGTTTATGGGCCGGCGGCGCCATTGGGCCGTACTTCTTCCGTGATGATCAAGACCGGCACATTACTGTGAATGCGAATCGCTACCGTTCAATGATAACCGAATATTTTTGGCCCCAATTGGATAATATGGACTTGGAGGACATGTGGTTCCAACAGGACGACGCCACAAGCCACACAGCGAATGCCACAATCAATTTATTGGAAACCAAGTTTGGTGAACGTGTTATCTCACGAAATGGCCCAGTCGATTGGCCGCCTCGGTCGTGCGATTTGAAGCCGTTAGATTATTTCCTGTGGGGCTACGTCAAGTCTATGGTCTATGCCAACAAGCCAGCGACAATTGATAAACTTCATACGAATATCGAACGTGAAATTGTATCGGCCGATTTGTGCTTGAAAACCGTCGAAAATTTGCACGGTGCAAGCGTGCCCGTGGTGGCCATGCAAAAGAAATCGAGTTCCATACATAATGGCATCGAACGTACTTTCACAGGAATAAAGAATTTCATTGGTATCTAAAACCGGTTTTGTTTTATTTAAAAAAACTTTTGTAGCGCTCCCATTGAAAAACCCGATATGATTGATTCTTAATTTTTTTTCTTCTTCGTTTGGTGGCTTTTGTTTGTCGGCCCCCTTCCTTCCCAGCTCTGCGTCTAAATTGTATGCCCCTCAAAAAGTTGATATATTCGGTACACAAATGTTTCATGTATTTACCAATGGAGAATTCAATTCCCTCCAAATGTTTCTTGTATTTACCAATGAAGAATCTAATTCCCTCCAAATACAAAAGCCCATAGAGAAAAAATTATATATTTTTTTATGATATTTTATATTTCTGTTTCGTAATACATTTGCCTGATCTTTCTACATCTGTGTATTTTGTTTTGATCTTCTTCTTAACATTTGTATTCTTTTAGCTCTGGCTCATCATTATGAAGCCCGTAGCATAGATGCCAACGCCGACAAAGCTTCCTTGAGTACCAAAAAAAGTCAAGCCACCTCGAATGAATCGTTTATTGGCAATGCGCGGGAGGCAATGCGCATGGCGGCTGCTGCTGCGGCCGCTGCAGCTGCTGATGACACCGACGAGGAGTGCACAAGTTTGGCGGCATTAAAACGTGCCCACCTTAAAGAGGCATTGGCTAGTCATGAAGAGACACAGCGTTTACAGCGCATGTGTCGTTACTTAAAGGTAAGTAGGAACACTGAAACGTTACTCCAAATAAGTGTGTGTGTTACATTCCATATGATCACATTGATCTGTACATACTTATGTACGAGGTAGATAGTAATCATACCTACATACCCAGAAGAAGACGATAATGATGATGGCTTATGATGGCAATAGGTTGGGTTTGCTATGCAATGCCAGCCACCGCAGCACCACCATCTATGGCTCAGCCATGGCCATATTCATCTACAACTACGTCTTCTTCTTTAGCTTCGATAGCTACATACATTAGTTCTGCGTGGTTGCAGTTGTTAATTTCATGACTCCTAAACTAATGCCATAGCTGACGATGACGCGGTTGCTAAAGCTGATGCTGAGCCACCAACAACGCCATAAGTTGATAGAGCATCAGCATTAGCATCTGCATCAGCTTTTATAATACATTCATTTGGGTGTTCCAGCTTGGTAAAATTCCATATTACAATAATTCCTCGTTCACTGTTTTTACCTTTTTCCTTTGTCACATAGTTGACAGAAAATTTAACGCCTTGTGCCATTTTTAACTATTTAAATTTTTCTCATTCTTATTCTTCTTATTTCTAGAATAAAACATCTTTAATTCAAGTCATTAAAGAAGCCCAATACAAGACACAAGATGAATTGGAAAAGTTTAGTGTGGAAATGCCTGAAAATGAAATTGATGATGTCTTTGATGTTATGGAAGTTCAAGTCGATGGTGAGTTTTTGAAAGTGAAATACATATCTCTTTTTAGGAATTCTAATGTAAATTTTTATTTTAAATTTAAAATTTAAGATTTAAAATTTAAAATTTAAATTTAAAATATAAATTTTAAAGTTTTTTTAAATTTTTAAGTTTTATATGTATATTAAATTCTAAATTTAATCCCATTACAAATTTAAAATTTAATTTAAATTTCCAAAATCTATATTTTAAGATTTAAAATTTAAGATTTAAAATTTAAATTCAAAAATTTAAAATTTAAAATTTAAATTCAAAAATTTAAAATTTATAATTTAAAATTTAAAATTTAAAATTTAAAATTTAAAATTTAAAATTTAAAATTTAAAATTTAAAATTTAAAATTTAAAATTTAAAATTTAAAATTTAAAATTTAAAATTTAAAATTTAAAATTTAAAATTTTAAATTTAAAATTTAAATACTTAAGAATTTAAATTTTAAAATTTAAAATTTTTAAATTTTAAAAAAAGTTTTAAATTTATAATTTTGAAATTTAATATTCAGTTAAAATTTTAAATCATAAACTTGTGCATTCTGTCAAAATTACTACATAATATATGTATGTATAATATCTAACAAAATGGAAACTGTGTTGATTTGAAAATAGATAGATGGCAAGATATCTTGTTTTCCTATGGAAAAGTTTCATCTTTTAGTATGAAAAAGTTTCACTTTGTTCTATGGAAAAGTTCACATTTTCCTACGGAAAAGATTCTTCTATGGTAAAGTTTCATATTTTCCTATGGATAAGTTTCATCTTTCCCTATAAAAAAGTTTAACTGTTTCCTATGTAAATTTTGCATCTTTTCCTGTGTAGAAGTTGCATCTCTTTCCATGCATAAATGTAATCTTTTTCTATGGAAAAGTTTCATATTTTCCTATGGAAAAGTTTTATCTTTTCCCAGGGAAATGCTTCTTCTATCATAAAAAATAATTTATTCTCTTTCTTATGGAACTGTTTTATGGAAATATTAAATCGTTTCGACTAAAACTCTAAAAATGGAAAATTTTATATTTTTCTGAAGACAATTTTCGTTTATGCCAATGAAAAATTTCAATCTTTTAGTGGAATTTTGTTTACAACTTCCTATGGAAATGCTTTATTTTTCCAATAAAATAGTTAATTTTTGTTACAGAAAAGTTGCATTTTTTTGCTAAGGAAAGTATTTATGTTTTCATATGTAAAAGTTGTATATTTTCCTTTTCTCCGGTGGAAAAGTTCTATCTTTTCCTATAGAAAAGTTTTATCTTTTCCTATGGAAAAGTTTACATTTTCATATGAAAAAGTTTAATATTTTTCTATGAAAATGTTTCATCTTTTCCTATGGCAAGACTTCTTGTTTTCCTATGGAAAAGTTCTTATTTCCCTATGTACAAGTTTCATATTCTTCAATGGTTGTCGTTGCAGCTTTCCCTATAAAAAAGATTAACCTTTTCCTATGGAAAAGATTCATATTTTACTATGAAAAAGTTTCATCTTTCCCTATAAAAAACATTCATCTTTCCTAAGGAAATGTTTCATATCTTCTTATGGAAAAGCTTTATCTTTGCCCAGGAATATTTTACTTCTTTTATAAAAATTAATTTCATATATTTGTTTTTCTATAGAAGAATTAAATCATTTCGACTAAAGAAAAGATAATAGATTTTCTTTCCATAGAAGAAAATGAAGCTTTTCCACACAAAATGATAAAAATTTTCCATACTAAAACATGAAACTTTTCCATAGGAAAAAAAGAAATCTTCCCATAGGAAGATATGAAACATTTTCATAGGGAAATATTATACTTTTTCATAGGAAAAGATTAAACTTTTCCATAGGAAAGGTAGAATTTTTCCATAGGAAAAAGAGGAACTTTTCCATAGGAAATGGTGGAACTTTTTCATAGGAAAACGTAGAACTTTTCCATACGAAAATGTATAACTTTTTCATAGGAAAAGATAATAGATTTTCGTTTCATAGAAGAAAATTAAACTTTTCCATACTAAAGGATAAAACTTTTCCAAATTAAATGACAAAATTTTTCATTACTATAAGATGAAACTTTTCCATAGGGAAACAAGAAATCTTGCCATACGAAAAGATGTAACATTTTCATAGAAAAAGATTAAACTTTTCTATACAAAAAGATTAAACTTTTCCATAGAAAAAGGTGGAACTTTTCCGTAGGAAATGGTGGAACTTTTCCATAGCAAAAGGTTTAACTTTTCCATAGGAAAAGGTGGAACTTTTCCATAGGAAAAGATAATAAATTTTCCTTCCATAGAAGAAAATTAAACTTTTCCACACTAAAAGTAGCCACTTTTGTATACTAAATGATAAAACTTTTTCATACTAAAAGATGAAACTTTTCTATAGAAAAATAAGATCCCTTGCCATAGGAAAAGATGTAACATTTTCATTGAAAAAGATTTAACATTTCTATAGGAAAGGTGGAATTTTTCCATATGCAAAGGTGTAACTTTTCCATAGGAAAAGTTGGAACTTTTCCATAGGAAAATAATAATAGATTTGTTTCCCATAGAACAAAATTAAACTTTTCTCATACTTAAATATGAAACTCTTACACATTAAACAATAAACCATACTAGAAGATGCAACTTTTCTATAGAAAAACAAAAATTTTGCCATAGGAAAATATGAAACATTTTCATAGAAAAATATAACTTTTCCATAGGTAAAGATGGAACTTTTTCATAGGAGAAAACGGAACTTTTCCATAGGAAAAGATCGAACTTTTCCATAGGAAAGGATGGAACTTTTCCATTGAAAAGGATGGAACTTTTCCATTGAAAACGATGCAACTTGTCCATTGGAAAAATTGAGCTTTTTCATAGAAAAAAGTGGGACTTTTCCATACGAATAGGTGGAACATTTCCATAGGAAAAGATACAACTTTTCCACCATAGTATTTGGTGGAACTTTTCAGGAAAAGATACAACTTTTCCATAGCAAAGAAACAACTTTTCTATAGCAAAAGATATAACTTTTCCATAGCAAAAGATACAACTTTTCCATAGCAAAGATACAAGTTTTCCATAGCAACAGGTACAACTTTTCCATAGCAAAAGATACAACTTCTCCATAGCAAAAGATACAACTTTTCCATAGCAAAAGATACAACTTTTCCATAGCAAAAGATACAACTTTTCCATGGCAAAAGATACAACTTTTCCATAGCAAAAGATACAACTTTCCCATAACAAAAGATACAACTTTTCCATAGCAAAAGATACAACTTTTCCATAGCAAAAGATACAATTTTTCCATAGCAAAAGATACAACTTTTCCACAGCAAAAAATAACACTTTTCCATAGGAAAAGATACAGCTTTTTTATAGGAAAAGATATAACTTTTCCGTAGGAAAAGATACAACGTTTGCATGGGAAAATATACAACGTTTCCATAGGAAAAGATACAACTTTTTCAAAGGAAAAGATACAATTTTTCCATAGCAAAAGATACAACTTTTCCACAGCAAAAAATACAACTTTTCCATAGGAAAAGATACAGCTTTTTTATAGGAAAAGATATAACTTTTCCGTAGGAAAAGATACAACGTTTGCATAGGAAAAGATACAACGTTTCCATAGGAAAAGACACAACTTTTTCAAAGGAAAAGATACAACTTTTCCATAGGAAAAGATACAATTTTTCCATAGCAAAAGATACAACTTTTCCATAGCAAAAGATACAACTAGCAAAACATACAACTTTTCCATAGGAAAAGATACAACTTTTTCATAGGAAAAGATAAATCTTTTACACACGAAAAGTTTAAATTTGTACATAGGAAAAGATAAATAAACTTTTTCATATGAAATAAATATATCTTCTATAATTCAATATGCCAATTTTCTATAGCAAAAATAAACTAAACTAAAAAATATGATACTTTTTTATAGGAAAAATTAAACTGTTCCATTGCAGAAGATAACATTGCTCCATACCAGAAAAAACTTTAACATAAAGAAAGTTGAAAATTTTAATAAGGAAATATTTTATTAAGGAAAGATTTCCATAAGAAAAAATTTATATTTTTGTTTGGTAAAATATTCGATTAAAAAAAATGAAGAGATTGAAGAGAGCTTTAACCAGTGAGCTGTGCGCTTTATAGTTTTACACTCATTCATTGGTACCAACAATTTTACACCGGTTCCGAACGGTATTTTTGAGAAGCTTTCTCTTGGCTAAATACTTGAGTGTCGCCGTCACTAAGCGTGGTGACCGCCGTCGATAGAAATGTAAGGTGGTCAGAGCAGGGATCGAACCCACGTGCTCACACTACCATGGCTCCATCGGCGGCCACAATTAAACTAACGTTTTAAATTTGATACGAAAGAAATTTCGTATATAAAAATAAATAAAAAATATACAGAAAGACTTTAAAAAAAAATTCAACTCCCAAAAAAAATTGTGAAGTTCACTAAGAAAAAAATTAAATTTTTTTAAAAATTAATATTTTCTATATTAATATTTTCAGTATTTTTAAATTTCCCACATAGAAAAGATAAAAAACTTGTCATTGCAAAATATACAATTGTTTTTAAAGAATCAGATAAATCCCTTTTCAAGAAAAAGATTGAAATTTTCCAAAAAAAAAAACATATATAAACAAAAACAGTGATGATTTATCCGTTCTTTCGTATTATATTCAAAATTAAAATATTCGAGCGTTTGGTCGTTTTTTTTTTAAATAATTTTATTCTTCATTATTTCGCTGCCCTTTGGGTAGCATCGTCAGGAAGATCCCCCAGAACATAGTGCTCTACTCTAACAGCTACATTTTTCCTATACAGGAAAAGATGAATCTTTTCCACAAATTAAAGATGAATAGTAAAATATCTAACATTTCCATAGGAAATATAATGGAAATAAATAATTAATTTATTTATATAAATTTAAATTATAAATTAAATTTTACATGAAAAGATTCTTTTCTTTCTTTTCGATTTAATTTCCCCAATTTTGTTTTTCATTTTTAATTTAAAAATTTAAATCGTTTCCTTTTTTGCCTTTCAGCCTGCTCCAAATTCACCCTTTCCCTAACTGGTCCCGATTTTACATCGTACAAAGTTGAAGACCCCTTCAAACGATTGGGTCCAATTGCCATTTTCTCTGCCCGTCGTCATTGGACCGCACCCCGTTGTGTACGTTTACAAAAAGGCTCTTCGATTTATCACGATGGCACGCACTATCATTGTCATTGCCCGTCGCCGGCGGATGGTCATGAAGTTGGTTGCAGTTTGTACAAAGAGGAAGTGGAAAGTTTTGGTTTTCATGTGCAAGGTGATGCGCCAGTAATGATAGCACATGTGGAAATCAATTCATTGGCAGATGTAAGTTTGGGTCGATGATCAATATTTTAATGCAGATGTATAATTTGTTTCAATTTTTTCCCTCAGTTGGGCGGCATTAAGGAGGGTGATTTTATTGTCGAAATTGCTGGCATCGATGTTAAATGGTATTTACATCAGCAAGTGGTGCGTTTGATACAATCTTGTGGCTCAACTTTGGAATTGAAAGTTATAACGCCTATGGATAGGAATTATTTGAAGGTGAGAAAAAAATAAATTGAACGAAAGTTCAAATGACCCTTATATTAAAAACATTGTAATTTTTTAATTGACCTTAACTTAAAATCTAATTATTTGTCGTTCTTTCCTTTTCAGCCATTATCATCCAAGGGCTCAATATCTACATTATCTGCAGCAAGTTCTTCTGGTGTATCATCAGGCTCTTCCAGTCCCACGGGAACTACGACCAAACCCAAAATACGCTGCAAGTCTACATCTAAGGCCCGCCTGGGCAGCATTTCATCAAGTTCTTGGAATCCCTTTCGGCGTACCCCTAGCTTAGCGAAAATATTTTAAATTGGAAAAACAAAAGTTTTCAAAAATTATTGTAAGAAAAATATTAGTGGCCATTTTAACGAAAACAAAAGTAAACAAAACAACATCATCCCTTGTAATTAATTATATTAATTATTAAATAAAAATTAATATATTTTAGTTCTTTCTCTACCCCTCTTTACTTACTATATGATTAAGGTCAGCTCTTCTTATCCTTATTCTATATTTACTAAATATAGACTTTAAACGATTTGTTGAATTCTTCTTTTTCTTTTTTTTTTTGTAAAATTTGTCTATAATTTCATTTTATTTTCTGGGCTTAAGGAAAATATCCTCAATACAAAATTGTAAATTATATGAAAATTAATTTAAAAAAACAAAAAAGAATTAATTTTCTTTTGTTTTTTTTTAATTTCGAATTTTAATACTTTATTTTTATATATAAAATAAATGTTTTAAAATCTAACAACTAAAAGTGAAATGTAAAAAATATTTGAATTAATTTTAAAATTATGTTGACTCATAATACAAAACTACAAAGTTTTCTCTTGCATGCAATTAAAAACTTTCTTTTGTTTGAAAAAAAACAAACTCTATATATGAATTTTTTTTAATATTCTATTTTTTAAGCCATAATTATTTATAATTTTAATGTCAGAGACCACAACACACACAAATGTATATGTATATTATATTTTAAAACAAGGACAGAAAGAAACAGTATAAAATAATGAAGTGTTAATTATTCAAACATATTTTTTCAATAAACAAAACTGTATATATTATCCAAAATTTGTGAAGTTTTTATATTCTAAATGAAATATGTAACTACAATTTGTTACTTTGCATTGAAAAGAACTTGGGGGATTCAAACTAACATACAAATTTGTTATATTGAAACTTTCACCCTTATTACGGTTGTCGTCGTCGACATAAAACGACGTTGTCTTGTGACGACAGTTGAAAATCGGTATTTGTGTAGTCGTTATCTATCACTAACGACGACTGTCGACACATATTTGGTATTTTGTATCTAGAATTGAGTCGTCAAATTTGAAAAGGGCTCATGTCGATTTTTTCAAATTTTTCAGGAGACAGAAATCTGAATTTATCTCAGCCTGTATGGAATTTGAGAGCGCAAATATTTTTGAAAGAGCTAACCATTGAACTGCTTCAAAAAATACTGAAATATTTTTTTTATTATAAGAATGCTGAAAAAACAGATGCTACAGTGTCCCGAGAGCCCTTTTGGAATTTGGTGATTCAATTGATGTCGACATTGAATTGAAACGACTCTATTTCTATCGACAATTAAAGAAATGTCCAGTTTTAAGTTTGAGTTATGGTTTAACAAATTAAAATTTTTAGTTCGCAACTATAGCCAGAACGAGAGTTTGGTCCAGAACAGGATCAGCTTTATACTTATGGCGAGTATGTAAGTGCAGTTATCTGACTGATGGTGAATGCAAAGAACAAAGGGTTCGTTTTAAGGCATAAATGCACTTTAGTTATTATTCTCTGATATGCACCAAAATGTCACCCTTCAGAAAAGCTTCTGCGCTGATTCCAAAAAATTTTCTTTTTCTTTCCGCTGGGTCCAGCGTCTTGAGATATAGGTCTTTACAGCTTGAGTTTATAATCGCTCATATCTCACGTATGTATAAGCCGATCTGGTTGAAATGGGTATCATTACAAAGGTCTTTAGAAACTCTATAAGAGCCTATATAAAGATTTTTTGTTAACCCATTGGGGGCCACTAAAAAAAGTTTTTTTACCTCACTTTTGACGTAGAATACGTCTTACCTTACGGTATGAGGAGTCATGTCAGGTTTTTATTGTTGTAATCTTTACTTCATTGAATTTGAGGAAACGGCTAGATGAATTTTTTTAAAATTTTTTTTGTAGGTAAATGAAGATGTTATCTTTCGTTTGATATACATTTCATATTGGTTGATATACTTCTAGTATTTTAATTTCTCAAATGAAAATTGTTTAAACACATACACTCAAACATATGTGTGGTGTTTGGTTGAGTGTTTTTGGTTGCTCAACATTGCTTAGGAACATGTATCTAGTAAAAAGTGAAACGAACAGCAAGCTAATGTTGCTTGGCAACATGTATCTAGTAAAAAGTGAAACAAACAGTAAGCTAACGTAATAAAGCTTTTTTGCGAAAGCTTCAATAAAGCTGTTGTAACATTAATTTTGAATTGTAAAGCGTAAAGCTTTCACACAACGCTCGAATGCTAATGCGAAGACTCGATAAGGTAAACCTTTTTTAATATTAGGGCGGCCCTCTCAACATTCGCAGAACTTATTTCAATAAAAATATTAATTAAAATACATAAATTAAATTAAGTTTAAAAAAATTGAACATAATATTTTTTTTTTAAACGGACTTGAATCAAATGCCGTTGGTAAATATAAAAATTACAGCAGACAGTTTTCCGAGGCCTTCGGCCACGGACTGTCCCTGCAGGCTGTGTCAGAGACACGGCCATTAAGTTTAACGTAGAATACGCCATCCGATAAGACAGAAAACATATATAACAATAAATGATAAATAATATAAGCAAATGAATTTATTGTTATATATGTTTTCTGTCTTATCGGATGGCGTATTCTACGTTAAACTTAATGGCCGTGTCTCTGACACAGCCTGCAGGGACAGTCCGTGGCCGAAGGCCTCGGACAACTGTCTGCTGTAATTTTTTTTAAACTTGTTTTTCCCCAAAAACTGCCCTATAGACATTCATTCGATAGACTCCGATAACACTGTGATAGTCGAAAAAATTAACTTCGATGAATCCTTTTCGAACTATTAGGGGGGAGTCCCCTGAGTGCGAAAGTACATTTGGAAGTGTCAGATTGGCTCCAGTTTTTGAGAAATCGGTATATATGGATATAGCTAAGTCTACGCTATTTAAACAAATTTTACCGGCCATAGGCCAATTTTTTTTGGCCTAAAAGGGCTTAAAAAGCTTATTACAATAGAAAAAACAAATGTTTGCGCTCGGTCCAACTTCTTGAGATATGGGCCTTTAAAGCTTGAGTATATAATTGGCCATATCTCACATATTTATGGTCCGATCTGGTTCCGGTGAATATCATTACAAAGACCATTAAAAACTCTTTAAATCTGCATATAAATATATTACATTTTATTAACCCATTGGGGACAAATTTAAAAAATACGATTTTTTAACCTCACTTTTTTGCTAAAAATCTGATTTTCTCAAAAAACAGCCCTAGTAAACGTATTTTCTACCTAGACTCAGGTTGTAGGCAACACTTCAGGCTTTGTTTTAAGGTATAATAGTTCGCATTAACCCTTCTAAGACCGGAGATGATGATGAAGATTAGCATTATATTTATGTAACGGATATTTTTAAAAATTTTTCATTTCTTTGAATTAATTAACTTAAACAAAAAAAAACGAAAAAAATATATAAAAGTCCAATATTTTGATTTTGAAGCTTAACTTGAGGCCTATGCTAGGAAAATAAATAAAATTTTGGAAAAAAGTAAAAAAACTTTAATTTTTTCTTGTATTTCTTAGAAGGGTTAATGCGAAGTATTATACCTTAAAACAAAGCCTGAAGTGTTGCCTACAACCTGAGTCTAGGTAGAAAATAGGTTTACTAGGGCTGTTTTTTGAGAAAATCTGATTTTTAGCAAAAACGTGAGGTTAAAAAATCGTATTTTTTAAATTTGTCCCCAATGGGTTAATAAAATGTAATATATTTATATGCAGATTTAAAGAGTTTTTAATGGTCTTTGTAATGATATTCACCGGAACCAGATCGGACCATAAATATGTGAGATATGGCCAATTATATACTCAAGCTTTAAAGGCCCATATCTCAAGAAGTTGGACCGAGCGCAAACATTTGTTTTTTCTATTGTAATAAGCTTTTTAAGCCCTTTTAGGCCAAAAAAATTGGACTATGGCCGGTAAAATTTGTTTAAATAGCGTAGACTTAGCTATATCCATATATACCGATTTCTCAAAAACTGGAGCCAATCTGACACTTCCAAATGTACTTTCGCACTCAGGGGACTCCCCCCTAATAGTTCGAAAAGGATTCATCAAAGTTCATTTTTTTTCGGGTCAACAACTATCACAGTGTAATAGGCAAGACTTTCACCTTTCTTTTAAGGTATAATAATCGCCTGTAGCCCTTTAAAGACCGGAGATATTCAAAGTTTCGATAAACATTTGGTGCTATTTTTCCTCTAAAAAATAAAAATTTATTTCAAAATAACCGAGCAATTTTTGCCTGCGGAGCTTTCTGTTTTTATAAAAAAATAAAAAAAAATTATTTCAAAAAAATATTTTAAATAATTTTTGGCCTGCGGCGCTTTCCGTTTTTTAATAAACATTAATAACCATATAACACAACAGAACATACAAAATAATAAATCATACTAAATAACAAATAAACAAACAATTTCATTGAATTAGTACAAACACAAAAACAAAACAATTTTATTCCACTACAAACACAACACATAACACTCAAACAAAAAACAAATACAAAATATTTACGAAAGCTACTTAGGAGATCACATCGGCCAAATTCTGAAAACCCTCTTCTGTAAAGAACAAGTCTATGGGCTCTTTCTCTACTACACAATCCTCACCATCGATCACTTTTCTAGGATCATACGAAGCCCCTGCATAGCGACAAAACTCCGCAAAACTTCAAAAATGTCTGTTTTATCATATTTTCTTATAAAAATCTTAGAAATAAGCGGAAAAAATTTAATAACTTTTTTCGATAACTAGCTTAGTTATCGACTTATGGAATGCTAAAAAAAACCTGTGAAAAAAACATCTTTTGGGTAACATGTTTTTTCTTTTTGAACTTTAATATCTCCGGTGTTGGAAGGCTTATAGATGAGTATAATGTCTTAAAAAAATGGTTGAAGACTTGCCTATTATGGGAGTCTAGTAAAGCTATAGGTATATTAGGGAATTTTTTGGGACAAAAAATACATGTTTATCAAAAAAGTGAAGTTAAAATAACGGTTTTTTATTGGTCCTCAATGGGCTACTAAAAATAAATATCTTTATATAGGCACTTATAGAGTTTCCAACGACCTTTCTAATGAAATTTATTTCAACAGGATCGGATAATAAATGGCTGACTTACACGCGATTATACATTCAAGCTTTGGAGGCCTATATTTCCAAATTTTTTTTTATTTTTTCATCACGGTTTCATGCCCTATTAGGCCGAAAAAAATAGGCAAAGGGCAATCAAAGTGTAGTTGTTTCAAAAACTATACAGCAACCAAAAATTCGTGGTTGCCAATATAACCTCTATCAAGCAACTGAAGTTGCCAGTTGTCAGTAGCCAGTTGCCATATGTAATAACTTTTCGGCCACTGGCAACGCAACTGAGGTTCGGTTGCTATCAATAATCGACCAATAGCACAAAACACGTGTATTTAAAATATATTGATTCTTTTGTTTGATAATGTCTTAACATCAACTGATGTCTCTAATTTTTTTTACGTATAATTATAATAGTTATGCAACCCATTATTTATTTGAATTTTCCGTTTCTAATTATTGTAAATAATAATTTCAGTGAGTAAAGAATATAATTTTGAATTATTTAAAAAAAAAAATTGAGCTCTGTCTGTCAACTGAAACTACTTATAAGCAATGAAATGCAAAATACTTCCATCTGCCAATTCGCGATCGACGTTTTTCTTTAACAGCCAAAGTCACGATCTCGAAAGAAATCCTAAGCGAACGAAAGCCAGTCATTCACTTTCGTTCTTATCCCAGGCTTTAAATGTTATTGTGCGATTGTGTGTTTGCAAAATCGGAAGCCACTAACTATTTTCGCTGTCATCTATGCGAACGAAAATGTCAAAACCAGTCACTTGTCTTTTGGTTGTCGCATAGCTGGAAATCAAATGAAAGCTTGAAGGAAAAACAATTTGTATAGAATTCAATGGAAGAAACACAATGGACAGAAAATAATGTCAGTGTAATAAATTTATTATTAAAATATATTTCCATTTCAGCACAAAAACGCCAATTTTGCGGCACCTGCAGATACTGGTTCTTCGTACTCTTCTCTCTCGCTCCGAAATTAAATGGCGAACGTCAAGTTTATGTTTTTGCTTTGAACAACAACCGCAGAAACACACATAAAACCATGCGAACGACAAGTCGAAAGATAGTGACTCGCTTTTTGAAACGAAAGTGAGTGACTGACTTCGCTTGGATTTTGTAGGAGAGAGTGTAAGTGGGGTCCGATTTTGTACTGAATTGTATATGGTTTCATTCGCTTGTTAGTGACTCCCAAATCATCTGTTTGTCGCATAGAAAGAAAGTAAAAGTTAACGTTCGACATCGTGACTTTGGCTGTAAATATGTAATTACTTCAACTAACGCGAGGAATATTGGCGTGTTGAATTTGACAGCTGAAGTGATCAAAAACGTTGCGCTGCATTTTATAAATAACCGTAACGTAACTCAACGCAGGTAGTCACGGAACAGCTGTAACGTTGTATAAACTTATAGAATAATAACCGAAATTTTAATTTTTTTTCTGATATCAGAAAATTCTGTGCATTGTCTAAAGTCTTTCGGCATATCCAGCAGAATTTTCAACGAAATTTCGGGGTTTTAGATTTTGCTTATACAGAAACTTTTGGAAATTTCCTTAACGAAGTCGGAGCTAAAGGTCTAAGGGATTACTCAGTTACTAGTGCACAGAAGGGCACAAGTAGAGTAGAGGGCTTTGTGTGTTTCGAAGTTTCATCTTTGTTTACAACACCAACATCATTGGTCTAATGGGATATTTTAAATTTTGAGAAAAAACTCGAACTAGGTAAATTTGACAAATTTGTTGACAATAGTTTCATCAGTGAGTTTGCATTGTTAACACATGCAGTGTAATGGAGGGTCTGGCCGGTTACACGCAAGATGCGAGTGAATCCGACCGAATACCCGAGTTAAGGGTTAAGGCAAACTGTATGACTATAACGCCATCTAGGGACGCTTGGCAGGATGAGACAACGGCTCAACTGCCAAATGGAAACCGCTTTTACACGGATGGCTTAAAGTTACGATTTTTCATTGAAAATCCAGCAACCGAAACAAACCTACGCCTCCCGGATCACAATATGACCTTTCAAGTGGAAGTTCGGGCGATTACGAGTGCATCAAATGGCTCGGCGATAACACATGCTCAGCCGAAGCGAATATCTTCACGGATAGCCAAATAGCAATGAGGGCAATATAATCGGAAATTGTCAAATCTAGAACGATCCTTGGCTGCAAGAAGGTAATTAACGATTAATCCATGCACGACAGACTCAACATCATCTGGGTGCTGGGACATATCGGAATAGTCGGAAATGAACGTGCGAACTTTCTGCAACGAATGCCATGAAACTTCAAACGGTGAGCCTGGATAACCGCAAACATTTCGGGGTGACGAAGGTTGAGTTGGGTCAATGGGCGGAATCGGTCCACAGAGACCTGTGAAACTAGGAAACAGTAGGCAGGATGACAAAGATTCAATAGGAAGACCCAGATGGGTCGAGGACAATAGGTTTGCTGAAACTAGGAAAGCCTGAAATGATCAATATGATGGGATTATTAACGGGACATTCGGGATTACGAGCTCTTCTGTAACGTATTGGACTAGTGACGATACGTGCATGAAAGACGACGGAGCATTTCCTGTGCCAATGCCCGGCCTTCACACAAACTATACCCAGGTATCTCTCGGACAGTATAATACCGAACATGACCAGTCATGAGGAATTTTGTGAATAGCACCGAATTCTTATGAGGAGTATAGTGATTTAGTAGAGTAAATTGAGAGCGCACAACAGGTCCAATGTGCGGCTTAAGTGTATGTCTACGGACATGTGAAGGATCAGAGTGTTTCTTTAACACTCTGCATAGCTCCCATCTTTTCAAACTAACTAACTAAATTTGTGTAACAAGTGCCCAATAACTAAATTTTGCATAAAAATAAATAAAAAACAAAGTGAATATTTTATTATTCATTTAAATAAATATATTAAATGAAAATGAAATGAAATGAAATATTAGTTACAACATAAGTATACAAATCAGGAAACAAAGTCAGGAATCTGAATGACAGCGCCTTGAGAATGTCCGACATTAGTACAGATTTTAGAACGGATTTCGAACCGATATCGATAAGTCTTAAAAAAACGGTTTCCCATTACATCCCATGAAGGAATTGGGAAGAGCTTCTCACTTGTCTTGTCCACAAAAAATTACGAAATTTTAAACAATTTTGATCCCGATTTCCATCAGATGACGACTATAGTTCACATTTCTTTGCGACTTCGGTTAGTATTGTCGGCAATATAATCTATTCTATTTCCAAAAACGTTAGAATTTTCCCCCGACGAATGTTGCCGAGATTGTATTAACCCTACCATATGTTTCCGTACCGAATTCTGACAGACATGGGTTCCGATATCGGGAGGCTGTGCAGAAATTCGTACCAAATTCTTAACGATTTCGGGACTGCACAGCGTATTAGAGTTGGGAATTTTAGTTAATTCAAGTGAGCGCTCTTTTTAGTTCAGCTTAACAGAATGAACTAGTTCTTTCATTTAGTTCACTAGTTCATTGTATCATTTCAGCTTAACAGTTCATATGAAATGGTCTGATTCTTGCAGATTTCTAAAGAATTTTGGATTCTGTGATATATTTTTATATTAAATCGCCATAATTGAAGGCATTACTTAATATAAACCTACGCGGAGATACAAATTGAGATCGACTTAACGATTGGGTTATTCCGTTTTCAAAATGTTGCTAATTCTGTAAAGTTTTTATATTTTGAAACAAAAGGGATGATCAGCGGTATAGTTATTGTGCAACTAGAAAATGGCAGAGAGAACTGCACAACTGAAATATAAAAATCTGCTGAAACAAGTGAACTATTGAAACAAAAGAGCGGAACAGTGTGAACTACTTCATCTAGTTCATAGGAGTGAATCGTTCAATTGAACTAGTTCGTTCGTGAACTACACATCTCTACGGCATATGTATTAGTTCTGTTCTGTTTAATGCGGATTGTTTGTCTACCGACAACCGCTCTACTCTTCACCTGCCTCGCCTGTTTTGTGCCCACAACATTGTGCTCGTGTGAACGGTCCATTGGTGGTAATTATGTCATTCATTTTTGTCTCGCTTTTGTTTTTCCGGATTTGATTGAATGTCAAGGCGCATTGAGCAGGTAGTGTTGGCACTTAGGCTAAAAAAGCCCATTGTGATACCTGCAGTTTCCTCTATAGCAACTATTGACTAGTCGTCTAGCCAATTGGCCCTTTCAATGAATTTGTTTATAAGACCTACAGGAATATCCTGTAGGGCTACGGTGCTAACTAAATGTGTACCGAATATCCTACTCCTCAGTCCTACCAGAGCAGGGCAATCCAAGAGGTGTTTCGTCGTTTCCTCGTCCTCTTCCATGCAGCATCTACAGAGAGTGGAGTTTTTATGTCCCAATCTTAGGTCGTGTTTTCCTACAAGACAATGTCCCGTAAGTGTTCCTATCATTGTGGATAACCTTCCTCTCGGCAAGTTAAGTAGTTGCCTAGTCCTCTTCCTGTCCACCTGTGGCCAGAGGACCCTGGCTTGTTTGCAAGTTGAAGTAAGTCTCCACTTGTTCTTGAACATATTATCGGCCCACTGCCTGATCTGCAAACGGCAGGTAGAGATTGGCATACTAACACCTTCTTTTGCCGGAAGAACCTGTGCAGTAGTGCCCTGTCTAGCTAACGCATCCGCTACGCAATTGCCTGGAATGTCGCTGTGTCCCGGTACCCAGATGAGCCTGATGTAAAAATACTCTGCCATCATCCTAAGTGATTAGTGGCATTCTTTCACCGTCAGGGACGTAGCAAACATGGCTTCCAGGGATTTTATGGCAGCCTGACTGTCTGTGTAGATACATATTCTCCGGAGGGTTGTGACACTACTTTTCAGTAGTTCAGCATCCTCCAGTATGACGGTAATTTCCGCCTGAAATACACTACAGTGATCAGGCAGCTTGAAAGAGATATTTATATTTAGGTTCGGTGAATGGACCCCATAGCCTACTTGCCCGTCCAACTTTGATCCATCCGTGAAAAATCTGATACTACTGGTATCTCCTTCCAGTGACTTTTCCCAGGTATTCCTGTTCGGAATAGAAGTCCTTAGATTTGTCGCTGGTAGAAGGTAGGGGATACAGTAGTCCGTTTTTACGAGAATAGAGTTGATCCGGTGTAGTAATTCAGCGTGTCCGGAATGCCCCGATATCAAAACGCCACAATCTCTGATTCTCACCAGGGACGTAGCGGCTGCCGATTCGGCCATGATATCAGGAGTACAGATGTTCAGGATAGCACTCGTGCCCATTGCCCCACTAACGCTAATCAGTGCTGATCTTTGAATTTTCATCAAGGAATTCAGAATAATATTATTATATTTCTTTTGGAGGGACCTCCACCAAACTACGACGCCATAGAGAAGTATTGATCTGACTATTGCCGTATAAATCCACATGGTGATCTTAGGAGACAGTTGCCAGCGCTTTCCTATCGCCCCTTTACATCAGTAAAGAGCAACAGACGCCTTTTTTCACTCTCTCCTCCACATTCGGTTTCCAAGACAGTTTTCTGTCGAGAATTATCCCCAGATACTTGACCTTTTCCGTCAACTGTAATTGCACCCCATTAACTGACGGCAGTTCAAATGCCGGTATATGATATTTCCGAGAGAACAAGATAAGCTCGGTTTTAAGTGGGTTAAGTGATAGTCCGTTGTTAGCGGTCCAGTTCGAAATCAGACTGAGTAGGCTGGTCGTACGAATGCTAAGTATGTAAATTGAGGTTTCCACCCGTACAGATGATATCAATATCATCGGCATAGGCAAAGACCTGGCATTCGGCCCCGTCCAATTCAAGAAGCAGTTCATTGACAGAAGTTAACCATAATAGAGGAGACAGAACTCTCCCTGCGGTGTCCCCCTGTTAACGTTCCTAGCAAGTGTAACACTACCCCATTCAACTTTGACGGATCTATCCACCAGAAGCTTCCCAATTAGGCGTGTCAATAAGCTGTCGACTCCTAGTGTTAGTACGACAACAAAAGCACCAAACCTACAACAATAGGCATTTTGCTTTATCTGGAATTTTTCCACAATCAAATTCAGCACAAATGTTTTCCAAGTGTAAAAGTAAACGAAAAATATAAAAAATATATGTTTGAGAACAAGAAATACCTAAGAAATGAGAAAAAATATATAAGTCGGTTATTCAAGTGGTACCACCACATCAATGCGCCGTGATTGAAATGGTTGTAAACAAACGTACTATTCGTTCGTAGTGTGAGATAAAAGAGCGTTGTATAAAGGAAATCAAGCATTTTTTTTCTTAATTTCTAGACAAATAAGAAAAAATACCCGATTTGTCGTCTGTCAAAACGTATGGGAAATCAAACAACTTTTAAATCAAGCCGCTGTTAAACCCTCCCCAGAGGAGAAAACCTCCAAGCCGGGCCGAAGTCCTGCCACATAAAAAGCTTTGTAACATAAAGAAATGCTCAAACCGGTGTTGAACACTCCCAAAGGAGAAATTCAAGGCTGGAAATATTTCCCAACCACATCGTGAAAACCCTAACCATAATGTAGGACTATTGTATGCATGAACTTACACAGAATTTGGGTATGCTAAAGGATCCGACGTATCGCAAAGTTCGTTGACGTAAGTTGTTATCAGAGTGTCCATAACAGTCACTATACATACATTTTCCGAACATGTTTTTTGTTTAGTTTTACAGATTAAACATTTTACGTAAGTTTATAGTTTATTTACCGCTTTAGTTTTTTTACTTCGTTTACTTAAAACGTATGTAGAGTTTCACGCTGTGGTTGGGAAATATTTCCAACCTTGAAAAAGATTCCCAAAAGACGATTTACAATTAGACGACCAGAAGATGTGCGCAACTTGGCAACCCTGGTAAAAGAGAACCAAAAAGGGCAAGGAGTTCACTCAAACGCATTTCTCTCTCGCGTCATATCTTGCTTATTTCATACTTTTTGCATAGTTTATGTAATTTCACTTCAAAATTGGTTCGAATTTGTATAGTTATATACAATAACACTATCAAAAAGCTGCTCGTGTATTGAAATATTCAATGAAGAGAGTAAGAGAGAGAGTAGAGAAGTACTAGGGTTTCACTCGTTTTGTTTGTTGGCATTTGAGTGAAGAGAAATTTTGACTGTCTACTTGTACATCGTTTTTGAGATTCCCAATGGAAAACAGTTTATCTTTGTAAACAAAAAGTGTATGGGGGCGAAAATGTTTCTTTTTATTTTACCCGACTTATATGAAGAGAAAAAAAGAGTTTACAACTAGAGAAACGATATAATTTAGAAAAAGTGATAGCAGATACATACATATGTATGCGTTGATAGTGAATGCGAAAAAGTAAATTATTTATATATTTTATATTATTAATATTCATTGAAAACCACATGAGTTGAAAGTGAAGTCGATTGAAAAAAACCAACTGTTTATTTTTCTCATTTCCCCCTTGGGAATTGAAAAATATATCCTATTTAAAAAATGTACCTCGCTGAAAAATTTACCCAACACCGACCGTGAATACCCTTATGGTTTTTGGTTTGATATGCATAATGCCATAAACCAGGGACGTTCACAAATTTTCGGAATTACCAAAATCGATTGGAATCTGAAGAAGGTATAACGAAACTGATCGGAATGGTAACTACGGAGTTATAAGCATTCCGAACAAATTCTGTGACAGGCCTGATAATTTTTTCGGCTTATCTGCAGGCAGTCGCGAAAAAAGTTAATCAAACACGAAGTTTTCCAATGGGCCTTTTTAGGGCCCATATGTCCGATCTAAATTTTTGCCCCGTTTTTGGTGTTCTCATATTTTTTTTTTTCAATTTTGCGTTTTTTTTTAAATTGGAGGTAGGCTTACTATCGGTGCATTTTTGCCCAATTTTTAAAACGGGCGTTTTCGGAAATGCATCACTGCAGAGCATCTGATGCGCATCACGTTCGAAAATGCAACACTTTGCAACACTGCAAGAGTCGCATGTTCTAAAAGTAATCAACACAGCGTATGATGCGCAAACAAGTCGCAAAATGCGCAGTACCAAAATGGTTGATGCAATGAATGAGTAAGTACGGAATTTGATATTAATTTATGTTTTTTTTTAAAAAACTTACTATTTTTAAAATTTTTTAGAGTCGAGGTGGGTGCTAGGGACTACAAATTGATAATAAGGACAAGGTTGGATATGGAGGAGGAATTCGCCAATGGTAGAAGGAAAAAATGTGTTTTATGGCAAAAAGTTGTAATAACAAATTCCTTTTTTTATTCTTTAAAAGTTTTCTTTGTTGCAAACTACATAACTTCAATTCACTTGGCTTATCGTCCAATTCACAAATTAAATTTATTAAACAATTTTCCATTGAAATATTTTCGTGTTCGGAATTGCAAATCAAAATAAGCAACAATCAAGCATCTGCATCAGCTGATTGGCATCAGCAGTGCAATCGCATCAGAGTTGCGCATCAGATGCTCTGCAGTGATGCATTTCCGAAAACGCCCAACAATTCGACATAACTTTGAAAACATAAAATTTAAAAAACATTTAGCTTTTTGTAATAATTTTAAATGATTTTTATTAAAGACTTTTTCATTTAATTTTTAGTTTTACACATTTATAATTTTTATGCATACATACACATTAAGGATATAATATAATATAGCTATTTTTTGTTTGTTTATTCTTTTTGTTGTTGTAAACTTATGGGCTAAAAAACAGACATTTATAAGTTTTTTCTGTGTGTATTTTTTTGTAGTTTTTTATTATTTTGTTTGCTCTTTTTTAAGATTTTTTCATTGATTTTTTGTAAACACTTATGAAAAACAAAAATCATTATATTTGCTTTTTGTTTTCGGTTTTTTTTTTTTTGTTTAGTTAAAAAATGTTTCTAAAAATTTTGGTTGGTTTGGGGGATATTATTGTTTGTTTGTTTGTTTTGCATTAGTTAGTTTTACTTTTATAATTATAATTATTAATTTATACAGTTTTAAAGGAGACTGCATATCGTCATTGAGTAGTTTGTTGGTTTGAATTATTTATGTATATTTTTTCATCTTGTATATAAGTTTTTATCTCGAATTTTTCATTTAGGTTGTTGTTGTTGTTGTTGTTGTTGCTGTTGCTTTTTATTTTTATTATTTAATAATACTGAAAATACGACTAGACATTCATATAAATATATAAGATTTTGTTAATGTTATTCCATTTTTTTTTTTAATTAATTTATTTATTTATTTGTTGTTTATAATTTTTCACCGTTACTTGTCTCTATGTATTTCTTTAATTTTACCGTTGGGGTTAAATTTCACGTTATTTTTATGTTTCTTTTTTCAAAACTAAAACGAAAAAAATATTGCATTAAAAAAATTAAATATATTATTGTATATGGAAAACTATGGCTATTTTAATTATAAACAAAAAACGGAATAAAATGGGAAAATATAATCGTAATAGTAGTAAATAAGCCACCAAACCAATATGGCTGAATATACTTCGAATCCAAATAATTATTTCATTAAAAGAATCTGCTAAAATAATGTCTGCTTAGGAAATCAAAGGGGCATTTCAAAATTGCTAGGAAAATATTTTTTTAAATATTTTAAAGATCATAAGAAAATGCAGATACTGTATTTACTATACCTAAAATAGCAGAAAAAACAAAGATTATTTGGTTTACATTGATTCCATAAATAACGTAGTTAGAATACTATTTCAATTCAATAAATTTGATAAAAAGGAATTGATAATAAAGACAATTTGATATTTTCATCATGTGTTGTGATTTAAACAACCAGCAAACAAAGAGTAATGATTTTCCAATGTGTTTTTCGTTCCCATTTCATGAGCCGAAAATTTCGCTCACTTCCCAGGAGGAAACTGCGAAACTAGTTCATAAAATTACTAGTTCATGCACTAGAGGAGGTTGAACTAGTTTTTGTGCCTCTAGTTCAGAACTATGTAGAACCATATCTACGAGGGCAGATCAATAAGTCCGTGACTTTTCGAACTTCCCTCGTAGTTATATGAAATGCAACACTGCTCCCATCAAGTACCACCTGTTAATATATTAACTGTCAAATTGTGAGCAAGTTCCGTCATTTACTTTGCGTTTAACAGCTGCTCAAAACATACAACCTCGTGAATTTTTTTAAAAATGGAAAAAAACTGAATTTCGAAAAAAAACCTTCAATCAAACCAAGGAAAAGTTTGATAAATAATACTATGCGGACTCTGCACCATCAATTTCGATGGTAAAAAAGTGGTTTACTGACGTTCGTTGTGGTCGCACAAGTACAAATGACGCTGAACGTTCTGGACGGCCAATTGAGGTCAACACACCCGAAAATGTCAACAAAAATTCACGATATGGTGTTAGTCGATCGAAGAGTTAAAGTGCGAGAGATTGTTGATGCCATAGGCATTTCATATGGCAGTGTGGTTTCGATTTTAAATGATCAGTTGGGTTTAAGAAAGCTGTCTGCAAGATGGGTGCCGCGTTTGCTCTCAAATGACCATAAACGTAATCGTGTGACAACTTCAAAGGATTGTTTGGAGTTGTGTAATTGGGCTACGTATTGGTACCTCATCCGCCATATTCTCCGGATTTAGCCCCCAGTGACTATTTCCAATTTCCAAATCTAAAGAAACGGCTCGGTGGAAAAAGAAACGATGAAATTATTGATCAAACAAATGCCTATTTTATGGACCTCGAAAAATCCTATTTTTTGGAGGGGATACAAAAATTTGAGAAACGTTGGACAAAGTGTATTGAGCTAAAAGGAGGTTATGTTGAAAAATAATTTTTTTTTTTAAAGCAAAACTGTGTTTCATTCAAAAAGTCACGGACTTATTGATCCGCCATTATGTACATATGGGTAATTACACCGTAATTTTTTATGATTGCATTAATATCTAGTTTGCAAAGTATGAAAATATTTTATTTTTGTGTACATTTTGCAGAGATAATACACTGAGAAAAAGTGTTAGCTGCGTTACCGAAAAGGGAACTTAGTCACTATGGACCACCCAATGCCTTCGATGTTTAGTTTTCTGTGTCTGTTTTAGAAATATAAGTATTAGTAAGTGAAATGGTGTTCAAAACTTATTAGAAAATAGAACAGATAGGTGTTTAATTGGAGTATGTTGCGTAATTATTTTTATTTTTTTCGCGACTTTTGAAATTCGCGAATATTCGTTCGGGCATTAATTCATCGTGTAATAGGGCACTAAATCTCACTATCCCATCTTGCTATTATGGTTGTGGTTACAAGAAAAATACCTAAAAAACGAAATTCTAAATTTTTATAACAATGTCACAATTTACGTGCAATTACCCATATATAACAATGGTGGATTAAGTGCCGGAAGCCACTTAATGCAAAATAATAGACAACAAAAAATGTAAAATTTGATTTTTTTTGTCTAAAATTATATTTTCGTAAAAACAAGTTCCCAAATATATCTATACAATTATTATAAAATTTAAGAAAATACTTAATATGGCCGTCAGTGGTGCAATGGTTGGTGTGCGCGCGCATCTTGATCATGATATCTTATGTTCGATCCCTGCTCTGACCACTTTAAATTTCTTTCGGCGGCGGTCAGCTCACATAGTGACGGCGACACTATCAAGTATTTAGCAATGAAAAAGCTTCTCAAAATACTGTTCAGAACCGGAGTAAAACTGTAGGTCCCAACCAGTGAGTGCAAAACTAGAAAGAGCACAGCTCACTGGTTATGAGAAGCGCTCCCCAATCCCTTCATGGGATGTAATGGGTGGTGAATCTGGGTGAAATGAATATGTCAAGTGAAACAAATTCACGGTGGAAGATAGAACAAGAATGTACATATGTTACAGAAACACTTTTTTTTAAAACAATTTACTATAAAAATAAAATATTTTAAGAAAAGTTCACAGAGGGGTGTTTGCTATTTTGTCAATTAATTTTTTTGTTCAATAGTCATTCTATTTGATGTTTTACTTCAATGGGTATCAAGTTAGTACTTGGATAACTTATAGAGACAATGCTTTCAAAGAAGAAACAGTGAAAGGTGGCTGTGTTGCGTGGAATAATTTGCATACTTTTGCAGTCACGTGCCAAGCCAAAAGTACAAAACTGGGAGTAAATTTTGCCAATTAAATCGATTAAAAAAGGGATATTCAGTGAAAAAAATCAAAATGTAATGAAGTGTGTTATTTGTGTAGATTTCAATTATCACGCAAATTGTTAAAATTAAAGATTCATCTCATTCTCTATATGTTTTCCAAGTCTTCCACGGACTATCTTAGTACATAAAACAGCTGTTGCAAACTCTTATTAATATTACTCGGTGTTTTACTTGCACTAGGTGATTTTAGAAACGTTCGAAAAACTGGAGTTGCCGGAATATTGCCATTAACAAATCAAGAAATTAGTGAAATTCCAAATATAAGTTAATTCTAACATAATTTGAAAAATGTTATTTCCCATGAAAGCATTCACGATAACATTTGTGGAATGTGGAATGACAAGAGGAAAATGAAACGAAATGAAAATGAAAATGGAAGCTTATGTACTAGTCTCATTCGTTGCCATCAAAATCAGCATTTCGAAGATCGAAGAAGTTTTTAATGTTTCAATGCGTTGAAAATAGGCCCGCCAATTTCAGCCCAATATGCATTTCATCATCGAAAATTACAAAATTCAGGGGAGTAATCACGGCTATCGTGATCGCGAACCCAATCGTACCGACTCAAATTTCGTCAACCAAGTCGATCACGGCTCCCGATCGACAATTGTATTTAGTTTTACACTGAACATACGTTTTTGATAATTTACGAAAGAGGCAAAAAAGGTGAAGTAATTAACTAGAGAAAAATGCAAAAGTAGTTAGAAATCTCCTTAATCCCTTCATGGGATGTAACGGGAAACCATTTTAAGAAACAAATTTAAAATATGAATTCAAGTGTTTAATTTTATGGATGGATGTCGGAATCAGAAGAGGAACTCATCTGTCACAGGATTCCCATTCCCCGTCCCTGCAGGAGGGCAGCCCATTATCCGATCCTCCTACCACCTGGGAACATTTTCGGGATTCACATCTATACTACACATTTCAGTCCCTTCAGCCTCCCTCTGTTCCCACTGCCATTATTTCTGCGAGAGGAACTCAACATAATAATTTCTGATGCGTCTACAAGATGATGTCAGAATTGTTTCTTTGCCAGAAATTATGAAGTTTATTCCCGTCTAAATATTATTTAGTTAATGCATATTGAGCTCTACACTATTTCAAAATTGAAATTTAAAAAAATTTAATTTAATTTTGAAAAATATCATTGAAATTTGAGTACTATATTTGAAATTAAATTTAAAACACATCAATTGAAACTTGAAAAACATCAATTGGAAAAAGACGTCAATTGAAATATACAATACTTCAATTGAAATTTAAAAGACATCAAATTTGAAATTCGTTAGTTGAAATTTATTCTCGCCTAAAGATTATTTTATTAATGCATATTAAGCTCTAAAATTATTATTTAAAACTCTAGTGTTTTAATTAACAAAATGTAACCAATATACATTTTGTGTGTTAATTTTTCAGGAAAACATATATACAATTGGCTACTCGACAACAGCAGAGCTATCGAGTGGCATTCCGAATATTTTTGTCATGCTCCAAAAATGCAACAGTTCGATCAAAATCTGTCGATCACGAAAGCTTCGACCAGGCCCCTGGTTTAAATTTCCTTAATATATGTCCATGTATGCTTTATATACAGCCATGTCACAGGGCGCAATTTTGTTCGAAAGTGAAATCAATTTCGTTTTGTCCTACAGAAAATCAAAAACGCAAAAATATTGCGTATTCAAAACAGTTGGTAAATCTGCAGTGAAATTGACAAATGTAAAGAGAAAACACTAAAAAAACCCTGCTTATTATACTTTAAAAATATAATTTTCCAAAACATTTTCTTTAATAAAAATTTTTTTTGAAAGATTTACTAAAGAATATGCACGAAACGCAAAAAGTTGTCATACTTCTGCGTTGCCCCGTACGATTTTGTACAACATTGCCACATATGTTGATGCGTCTCTTAAACTTCGCCGGTTAAATTTTTGAAAACAATACTGACGCCATTGATGCTCGTAACTGCTACTATTGAAACTCCTGGCATTCTCCTTTCTATGTTTAATACAGCACTTGAAGTAATTTAATTGTTCACATTCGTCTAAAGTTACTTTTTTCTTGTAGTTTCTAACATATTTCTTCGTGGTCCCTTATTTTATTTTCCTTGTTTCTGTTTTGTCTATTCTATTCTCATTGAGCTGCCAGATGTTCGTTCGAAAAGAATGTATTCACTTTTTTTCGTTTTTACCAAAACGTACGAAAGTCATAGAAGCAAAAGCAAAACGTTACGAAATGGCATTTACGAATTCATTTCGTTTTCCTACGAAAGCCATGACAGGGCTGATATTTACCCCCATTTTCATAACGAAAAGTTAGCCACCGGCAATCATCTTAACGATTTTAGATTCATAAGACGTCAACTAATCTGAGTCAAACGAGTGACTATCAAACGAACTTAAATACTCACTTTTGACAACAGCTGTCGTTTTACTAACAATAGTCATAACTATCGGTGTTCTTTTTGGTTAAAGCAGACATGTTCATATGTTTTTAGACAGTAGATAGAAAACTGTTATGAATCAAATTAGACACTCGTTGTACGGAGCATACATCCATCTAGTGACAAATTGTTCGTTGTGAATACAAGGGTTAAATGTCATAGTAGTTTGGTTTGATTAACTCTGGAAAGACCAGTATGCTGCAAATAGATCTAACAGGATTCAGACATGAATTCGTCATATATAAATATGTTGATTTCGTAGCAAAGTCGTAACGTTTCACTTTGGCTTCTCCATCTTTCGAACGTGTTCATATCGATGGTGTTGTATAAAAAGGGATAATCTCCATTTTTTTTACGAGGGCCAATGTGGGTTTGTTTACCTTGTGACAAGTCAAAAGGGCCAAACTGCTTGGGAGTATCTACAACGAAATAGGTAGACAATTATATTGCTCGAAGGACCCTAACCATTCTATAGCCATACATTTACAAATTTCAGAAACACGATTAAAACCAGCAGATTGACCCTTTTTACGCAACACCATCGATATGAACACGTTCGAAAGCTGGAGAAGCCAAAGTGAAACGGTACGACTTTACTACGAAATCAAAATATTTATATATGACGAATTCAACTGCAGAACAGCAATTGTATCGACATATTTTTCGTATGTTACATTAAATGGTTCGATCCCTGCTCTGACTACCTTAAAATTTCTTTCGGCGGCGGTCGCCACGTATAGTGATGTCGACACCATCGAGTATTAAGCCATGAAAAAGCTCCTCAAAATACCGTTCGGAATCGGTATACAAACTGTAGGTCTCAATCAGTGAGCATAAAACTAGAAAGCTCTCATCTCACTGGTTATGAGAAACTCTCCCCAATTCCTTCAAGGGATGTAACCATTTATTATTTTTACAGGTTCTCTTCACACAATTTTTACACAATTTGAGAAAACAATTTTTTATGACTTTTTTTAACTTTTGACGAAAATAACTTTTATTCTTTTTTTCGATGTTATTATAGAGTTTTGGCCCAATTTTATTTTCGCTGAGTATTCATTTCAATGTTACCAAACAAAAAAAATGCAAAATCCGTTCTGTTGAAAGTGGAATAGTCAAGTTTTGAAAAGAACCTCCTCAAATATTAATCCACTTCACGGCTGTCGTGAGTGATCAACAGATTTTGATCGAAATATTGACTTTTTCGACAATGGCAATCGTTATCGAATCACAAATATGCGAAATGTCACAAACAGGGGTCGAATGATCGCATCAGTTTCATATCGTAATGCCTACTTTGGAAGTTGTTACCAATATAAGATTTTTATAAATTTTCATTAAATTGACCCTTAAAAGCATTTTCGAAATCCAGATTACGATATCAAACGGATGCGATCATTCGGCCCCAGTTGTTCGAAATAATAATTATTAGTTACTTTATAAATGAATAAATATTGATTTTTGTTAAAAATTGTTAAAATTTTATGAAGACAATGACTAAACAATGTAATCATAATCTAAAAATTGCTCTGATAAACATTTTTAAAGGTTTTAATTATTATAGAACGTTTCACTCCTCTTTAAAACTATTTTAGCAGCAAAGAATAATTCGTTTACATTTCACACAAAAATCTATGCAATTTTTTCTAAATATTGTGGCATTTTTCTTTCCAATATTCGTTTAATTTGTACATTTCAATAAAAAAAAAACGCATAACAGGGTTTGTTCAGTGTACAACTAAATGCAAAATCTCGAAAGTTACGATCTAATCACGGCTGACGAGAGCGCAAGCTTTCTACCGAAATTTAGCTTTTTGGATCAAGGCAGTCGTTATCAAATCACATGTTAGCGACATGCCAGTTGATAGGTCTGCTGTTTTCTAAAAGCCATATTTGTCAACAGTTCTTCATTCAAAACAGGATAGTCATAATCGGCCCTGTTCTGCATACAGAATCATTTTAAATCAGAGTTTTCTTTCAGAATAAAAAGTCTATAATTTTGATGTTCTTAAAACATGAAATATTTTTGTTCTGAATGGGTTGTTTTTCAAATCGCAAGGCATTTGCATTCTAATTCGTAACTGATATTTTTCTTCTGTATTGTTTTACAGAAACCCAAATATTCTGAAACCTTTATGTTTGTTTGGATTCTGTTTACAAAACAGGGCCGAATATGTGTGTGTGATGCCTATCACTGGCCTAAAATCCAAAAGTTGTTCTCTATTCATTTCGTTTCCACTCTTAATTCGTGTCACTTTCCTCTCCCATTTCACAAAAGTGTTTGTTACCTGTGATAGCTTTCATGTGAAATAGCATTTTCGATTTTTTTCGAATTAACTTTTTGAATTTCACTCAATTCTTGATTTGTTAATGGTAACACTTGGGCAACACCAGTTTCCGGAACATTTCCAAAATCACCTAGTGCATAAAATGCCTAAACGTTTGAACATGAAAAGAAAATGAATTGGCACAACAAAGAGGGTTTATAGTTTTTTTATATCAAAAGTGCATTCTTTTTATATTCTCCCAGCATTTGAAAGCGAAACATTTTCTCCAAATTTATGGCGAAAATCGAAATTGGAGCAGCTATTGCATGAAAGTGTTTCACTTCCACTAAAAACGAAAGCCAGCATAGGGGCGAATAATAATAACGTTGTAAACGACAATTTTTACAAGTGTTTTTTATTATTTGAATCTAAAACTAAGCAAAAACATCAGCTTCTGACATTTTAAATCAGTTTCAAAGTGAAAAAACTCAGCCTTATTACAAATGTCGTTCTCGTATTTCGACTACGACAGTTTTGAAAAAGATTAAAGACACAGTTGTCGTGTTACCTTTAATCTTTTACAAAACTGTCGTAGTCGAAATACGACAACGACACTCGTAATAAGGCTGACTATGTTTTGGATATAAAACGTCATTTCATTGTGTAAAACATAAAATCAAATATTCTAAAACAGCCTTATTACGAGTTTCGTTGTCGTATTTCGACTACGACAGTTTTGAAAAAGATTAAAGACACAGTTGGCGTGTTATCTTTAATCTTTTACAAAACTGTCGTAGTCGAAATACGACAACGACACTCGTAATAAGGCTAAATAATTTAATGTTTTAATTAATATAGTTTTCTGTGTAATATTAATAAAATGGAAATTAATCAAAATCTTAAAGAGACAAAGACTAACGGCCTGTTTTCATAAAACGGATTCGAACGAACGAATCGGCAAAATTTTAAACGTAAACAATACGAATAATGTAGGTCGAATGGGTTAGTTATTTGGGATAGTCATTCTTGACATGTTGATTTAATAAATTCCTAAAAGAATTATCTAATTCAACCCATTAAGTCCCCTATTACGGTTCTCAACATTTGTGAGAGTAATCGATGAATTGGCATTGCCGTTCTCAACTCAACGGCCGACTCAACTCAACTGAACAGCAGCTGATTTTTTGCTTGTGTTCACTTACTTTTGTCGTATTGCCTTTGACAATTCTGTGCCAGTTTGGTTGACAAATGCGTTAAATTTACACCACTGCTTGAGAGCAGTTGAGTTTATAGTTGTGCGTGTTTTTAAGTTGATATGGAATGGAGAGATCGTAAGAAGATATTATTTTGGTTTCAAATTATAATTTTCATTTAACATTTTAATTTAACAATTAATATTTTATATATTTAGAAGTATCAAAATCACAAAGAATGCTCAGTTTGAGAAACTTGTCCAGCTAATGGAAACTAATCCAGCCGTTGCCCTTGGAAAACCATGGGAAGGATTTGCTGTGGAGTTAAATAGTTTAGGACCACGCGTCCAGAACATGAATGAATGGCAACGTGTATGTGCAAATACATACCTTGCGCTGGGCAGCTCAAGAAAGTTGGATGCATCACGAATATTTCTTCTTAAATGCAACACATTTACATATGTATATTCGCGTTTTCGACTCCATCTTCATAAAAGAAATCTATGCTACTTATATCCATTTCGATTTTGCATGCACAACACAATTGTTAACTTCTTTTATTTTCACATAAATCAGCTGCTTTTACTTGTCAAAATTGATATTTCGAGCTGGTAACACCATAACAATTGCAACCAAAAACAGTTGTGAACCACAATACAAAAGATAAGTTTGGTCGGGTTGAAGTTGGGTCGTCTCTAAGTCGACCAAACTAAGTTGAGTGGTGAACGGTAATAGGGGCATACATTTTATTAACTTGCGTTTTAGTTTTAGCCGATTCGTTTGTTGATTCAAATTAATTTTATGAAAACAGGACGTTAGTGCCAACTAGTTTCAATATGTTTTTGTCGCTGTTGAACAATTTCCATTTTATCGCTTTCAACGTTATTCGCGAGAAAGCATCAATTGTTTCTAATATCGTTTACAGAATATGTTCAAAACTTGAAACAGTAAACTATGTAGCATTTGAAACTTAATGAAATGGAAAGAGGTAAACCCAAATTTCAGAATGTCTGGTTTAACAAAGAAAATCTGTATAATAAAGCAGATTTAACCATTTGTCTTAGATCTTTGTCTCTGATTTAATGTTATTCAGGAAGTTATATGTGAAGTTATAATTTGAAGTTATAATTTGTTTTTAATTTATAAAATATAGAAATTTCGAAATGCCTCGTTACAATTTTCCTCAAAATCTAATAATTCTATATTACTGCAACTATTGCAAAAAGAGCTCACTTTTCTGTAAAAAAAGAACTTGCCTATTCAAAGGTAGAAGACAACTAATTTCAAATTTGTAAGACTTAAATAAAATGTACACAATTACAAAAGCTAAATAAAAATATATATACAAAACTATTTTCTTATTTATATATATTATATATATAAAAATGCAGCTTGATATGATATAAACTAAAGAAAAATACCCTTAAATTGTAAGTGTTAAACGATAATAAAGGAAAAATAAAATGTTCATTTTACACAATGACGAAATGAGAAAATTACATTTATACTGAGAAATTTTAAAATAAAACTAATTAAAATGACATTTGTCACAGATTACATATATAAATGTCTACATAGGTTTTATTGATGCTGTAGCTGCATTCAGATTAACTTCCGAAAAAACAAATCCGCTCCATTTCTGGGTTCGTTTAAAAGTTGCATAAATTTCGGTTCGGGTTCAATTATCAAAACTATTAAATACGGGGTTACTCTAATATTTTGGGTAATTATTGTGTATATAAACATAAAAATTAAGCTAAATCCATAATTTGAATTTGAATTGTTGTTTTGTTTTTAATTATTTTTATATGTAGAGTTGTTTTTAAGGTACATTTTAAAAAAGATTATAATTATATTTAAAATAAGAATAAGAAAAATCTGCGGTTTGTAAAACACAAAATAAAAGTTAAAAGAAGATATATGTAGTTTCTTTTTTGTAGTATATAATTTTATTGTTTTTGTTTTTTTTTTTTAAATAATTACACGTACATTTATAGAAATATAGTTTTCTTTTGTTTTTAAATACAATATGTTTTGATGTTTTTTTCTTTAACTTTTAAATGTAATTAAAATTATGTTGTTTTGTATAGATGTAGCTTTGTTGATATTTATTTTAATATTTATTTTTGTGTGTTTTTTTCTCATTTATTTATTTATAATTTGTATTAAAAGTTTAGTATAAAATAAATAAAAAAAGATTGTTATACTATTCCATACAGCTGTATATGTAGAGTAAAAAAATATTAAAAATAAAGACAAATTATTAACATTAGAGCTTAAAATGTAAACAATACATTTAGAAATGAAAAAAGTTTGATTTGATTTTTACACGAGAACAGGGTGACCGATGATGTCAATGTCGTTTTTCTCTCAATAACTTATTGTTATTGTGCAATTCGAGATGAGGATGTTATGAAATAATAATAAACGTTTATAATTAATTGGTTCTTAAATTTGTTCATATAGCATGTGCGCAGTCGTCTCATATTTTTATCTTGTTTTATTTTCTTAAATGGAGTTTTTATTTTTCTTTTATTGTGTCGTTTTTTTTTTTTTTAAATTAGTAAAGAATCACAATTGTTTTACGGATTTTAAACACACATTAAAAAAAATTATACATATACCCAAAAATTAAATTATAAAAAAATAAATGAATTTAAATAAAATATACAAAAATAAAATGATTTGTTTCTTACATTAAATGTTTGATTTGTTTTGAATTTTTTAAAAAAAATAAAATCTTGCGAACTTAAAAAAGAGAGAGCTAACACTAATAAAATGTATAAATTATAGATAAAACAGTTCTTTTTGTTGTAACTATTTATGTATATCGATTGCTTAAAATAATGTTACTTATATATTTTTTTACTACGAATATCATTCGTATCTTTGGTATAAAAAAGAAGAGTAATTTATAGCGAGAAGAAAAAATAAAAGTAAAATTAAAAAAAATGTATAAATAGTTGAAAAAATTAAGAAAAATTCACAGTTGTTTTGTTTCGTTTTTAGCATAAATATAAAAAAAACACAAAATAGTTATTAGATTCAAGAGATTTTTAAATTTTTTCGATTTAACTTAATAGTATTTGTAAAATTTTAAAAAAATATTCATGTTGTGGCTTTGGGGCCGATATTCATAAAACTTTAGAAATGTTGAATAAGCAATCATACAATAAGCATCTCCATACAATAATTGTCAAAAACCTGTCATAGGTGTTACGAATGTGGCCCTTAAAATTTTCGAAAAGCATAATTTTAAAAACAGAAAAGTGAACAAAATAATGAAATAAAATTATAGCAGCCTATTTTTGGTGATTAAATTCTTTAACTTATTTGTTTTGCATTTTCTTTGTTTCTTCTTAACTGTGCGTATGATTTCATTTTGTTGTTCATTCTCATTTTATTACGTTTCTTCAGAGGGGAAATTATATACTTTTGGTTAAAAAAAAAAATATATACATATATATAATATTGTTGCCAGATGAATGATGAATGAAAAGGCCTGTCAGAGTATTTAATTAATTTTCAATTAAGTTTCATTTTTTAAATTCAATATATGGAAGCCTTGTTTCTGATTGCCACAAAAATATGTAGAAATTAAAATTTTAAGATTAAAGATGTTGGGAGGAATAACACAAGACTTTCAATGGAAGTGTCTACGATCGATCCTCTATTTTTATCAATTAGGAAAATATTTCTGATCTTGTAATCTTGTAGTATCAACTTATCTTACATTAACTAAAACTAACAAAATCAGGCTAAAATTCAAATTGAAAAACATAGAAAATTGAAACACTATCCCGGTCATCAAAAAGCTGTACCACACAAAAATTCATCTATGTGATATAGATTAAAAACTCACCTCAAAGCACTGCAACAATGCGATACTAACTCGCATATGCAAAATTCATGACTGAGTATACGATTGATGATCCACCGATGGTATCAAATTCAGGCGCAGTAGTTAGGCATCTGATGATTAACTTGTCATGCCAGTGAGTGTGCTTAACTGAATTATCTATTATTCCAACAAAAACCAATCATTTTTCAATTACAATAATTTTCCTGACTTTGTAAGCTTGTAGTATGAACTTCTCATACATTAGTTAGTTTGAAAAGAGGCATGCGTTAAAGAGAGTTAAACATTCTCTGATCCTTCTCATGTCAGTAGACATACACTTAAGACGCTGAATCGACTTGTTGTTCGCTCTCAATTTACCCTACTAAGTCACTATACCTCTCATAGGAATTCGGTGCTATTCAGGAAATTCCTTAAGATATTCCAGTCCATTCCCACAAGTTTAGTCACGTCCGGTATTATACTGTCCGAGAGATATATGGATCTAGCTTGAAATGCTCCATCGTCTCATCGTCCTTCATACATGCCCTGCGCTCACTATTCGCCAACTAGTCCAATACGGTACATGTGTGTCCGAACTCCCGAATGTTCCGTTAAGACTCCCATGATTTTGCCCATTTCAGGCTTTCCCAGTTTCTTTGTCATCCTGCCTACTGTTTCCTGGTTCCACTGGGCTATGTGGGCCGATTCCGCCCATTTACCCAACTGAGGCTTCGTCTCCCCAAAAGGTTTCGCGACCTCTAGGCTCAGCGTTTGGAGTTTCCTGGCTTTTGTTGACAGGAGGTTCGCACGTTCGTTACCAACTATTCCACTATGTCCCGGCACCCAAATGATATTGAGTATGCCGTGCATGGAATAATCGTTAATTATCTTCTTACAGTCAAGGAGATTGACAATCTAGATTTGACAATTTCCGATGATGTTGCCTTAATTGCCATTTGACTATCCGTGAAGATATTCTCTTCATATTCTTATACATACAGGAAAACTTGTTGTTTGCAGATAAAGGTTGGTATTAAGTTCCATCGTGAGAAATTAGTTTTACCAGAGACCTTAGTCGGCAACAAGTGAGCTACTCAGATGCCGACTGATCTAACTCCACATTTGAACAATTTTGATATTTCAATGCTAATAAAACTCAAATGTGGCCGTCGGTGGTGCAATGGTAGTGTGCGCGGCTCTTGTGTATGAGAACGTGGGTACGATCCCTGCTCTGACCACCCTAAATTTCTTTCGACGGCGGTCACCTCGCTTAGTGACGGTGACTCTATCGCGTACTTAGCCATGAAAAAGCTTCCAAAAATACCGTTCGGAACCGGTGTAAAAATTTAGGTTCCAATCCAATGTAAAACTAGAACGCGCACAGCTCACTAATTTGTGAGAAGCTCTCCCTAATCCCTTCATGGGATGTAATGGGAAACCATTTATTTATTTTAAAACTAAAATATTTTATTCTTGGAATATTTAAAACTCCTTGTTTATTATCATCAAAATGAAGGAGTAAATGTGATGTAGTTTTTGGCCCCCCTTAGTTTTATATTGGGATGCACAGAAGTAGTTCCAAATTCTTTGCTCTGCTTTTTATTTCGTTGAGTTAGATCAATTGGTGCAATGGTTAGTGTGCACGGCTCTTGTACATGCAAACGTGGGTTCGATCCCTGCTCAAACCACCTTACATTTCTTTCGACGACCGTCACCTCGCTTAGTGATGGCGACACTATCGAGTTAGCCATGAAAATGTTTCTCAAAAAAACTGTAGGTCCCAATCAGTGAGTGTAAGACTAGAAAGCGCACATCTCACTGATTGTGAGAAGCTCTCCTCAATACCTTCGTGGGATGTTATGGGACACCATTTTTTTTTTTATTTTTTTGTAGGGGGTCATGTAAAATTTCACGCCAAACGCTGATCGAATTAATGACCTTAATAGGCCACAACAACTCCGTAAAACACGGATAAAAAGAAACATGTCTTGTTATTGTTTCCATAGTGCGCGCCATGTTATATTTTGCATTAACGAGACTTCGAAATACGACATAAGGTTAGTAATTCAAGCGTCGAGACTACAAAATACAACATGTTCAACCCAAGTATTACCAGCAAAATTTTCGGAAGTGGTATCGTTTTCGCTTGGATCCTCAACATGTTCTATAAAATGGATTTTAGAACATCTTTTGCATAGATGTAAGAACACGCTCCCAAACAATTGCATTATCTGTTGCCAAATGTGTATGATGAAAATACCGATTCACCAAAAGTGGAATTGAATTCAATGCTACAATGCTACACCTCCCTCCAATGTTCCGCAAAGGTCCCAAGAAATCGATTGTACAGGCCATCATTTCGAAAAATCAAATATTGGCGCTAAGAATCGATTCATCGGGACCATTTGCGGAACATTAATATCGCTCATTTGCGACAAGACAGTCATAACTCAAAATTTATCTTTTTGACCTGAATAGTACAAAATATTCGTCTTGTCGAGTTCTACCAGATACACTGATTTGCATTTTGAAATTATTTTTAAGTCGGCCCGAGTATTTATTTTTAAACTAGCATTTTGCATACAATTCTATACAACTTGAAACTTTCAAAGTCGTTTTACTCGAAACTATGATTTTTGGCTTATGACTTATTGTCGCAAACGAGCGATATGTTCTTCAGAACCAGTTATAATAGAACCATCCCCCGTATTTACAGCGAAAAGTTAGCAAGCGGCTATCATCTCACTTAAATAAATGTTTTCCCATTACATCCCTTTCAGGGACAGAGTAGAGCTTCTCTCAATCGGCGGCTGATTGGGACCTACAGTTTTAGACCGATTTCGAACGGTTTACTTCATCATTTATCATGGCTAATTAAAAGACAGATATGTACGGTGGTCAGATCAGGGATCGAACCCACTATATCATGTACACAGGCCCGCACCCTACCTATATATGGAATATAATAGAGAACAGAGTGGATAACAGAATGAGCGATAAGCAAACCATGCTGCAAGTTTAAATAGTCTTTGATTGCTAGAGGCAGACTGTAGATGTGCTTCGGCGAGTTACAAGCCCGGCTTTAACGCATGGCATACCGAGCGCCCCTCTCGACCAGCACCTGAACTCTTTGATCGACTTAGTCAAATTGAAGTCTATGCCCATATGACATATTGACTGTTTGCATCAAACGAAAATATATTTATTCTCTTTTCTGTTCGTATTTTGTGCAACCAGAGAGTAACATACGGGTGTTTTTTGTGTTCCAGACCGATGTTTTTTTATTTGAACCTTTTCACTCCACTGCCGTTTGCGCATATGGTAATTTTCCATTAGTTCTTGAGCCAGTTGAATTTTATATGGGTAAAAATAAAATCTCTTTTGAGTATTTTGAATAAAGTTGACGATGACGTTTGAAATACTTGTGCACGGTGTCTAACTGACGTGCCTGGTCTTTCATCAACATTGTCTCTCACTGCAGCAATATTTTGAGCCGTATGTACGCTACGAGTTCGTAGCGTAGCGTTTTTGAACGATTATTTTGATAAAATGTTTTAATCAAAGTAAACTAATAGATGAAGCACAAGTGTTGGGAAAATTTTAGTGTAATGGGTAATTTTCTAGATGTCGTTGAAAGCAATAAATGGAAGTCAAAATATGACATTAAAATTCTAAAATTTCATATCAAAAGAAAAAATAATTTTCAACAAAAATATCACTTCAAAACAAGAATACAACACGTTACTTAAAGTAGAATATCTGATGGCCATCGCGTTGCAAAGCCATGTCACCACCGACTATGTCCTAATAAATTGGTTCTTCATCCGGTTCAGCTACCATTCCTTGTTGAGAGTCCTCAGACACTCTAACGGTTTTGGCATCTGCGACCACAGAAGTTGCTAGTTTTTGGGCGGGAATGTTTTTAGATTAAAAAGTCGTTCCGGCATGTTCATCTTTGGGCTGTCTTACGGGTTTTCTCTTATTTATATCCCAACACCGGCCTGATGGCTATGAAATAGTCTTTTATATAAGAAACAAATGCTATTATATAAAATCATTTAAATTTTTCACTTTTCCCTTGTTTAAATTACTTTTACAAAAATTTCCCACAATTTTGAATAAACGTCAATGAGAATTATGGGAACTTCAAGTGATAGTAGTACAGGACCGCACCTAGTGAACAAAGTTGACAATGGACGCGCTATATATATTACTTCCTTTATTATGGTTTTAATAAATTCAACACACATAAAAAAACACCCGTACGACAGCAACTCGAACTTCAACAAACCTCCAACTAACGCAAAACAGCTGATGGAAACTGTTCTATATTACTCTATGACTGACCGTATAGCCAGTGGTTTACTTTTCGTTATGAAATCGGGGACAAGTCATTTTATTGGAAATATTTGTAGGAAGTGGCCGTCGGTGGTGCAATGGGTAGTGTGCGCGCTTGAGATCCTGGGTTCGATCCCTTCTCTGACGGTGACACTATCGAGTATTATTTAGCCATGAAAATGCTTCTCAAAAATACCGTTCGGAACCGGTGTAAAACTGTAGGTCCCAATCAGTGAGTATAAAACTAGAAAGCGCACAGCTCACTGGTTGTGAGAAGCTCTCCCCGTTTCCTGATGTAATGGTACACCATTATTTATTTTTTTTATTTATTTGTAGGAAACTGTCACGGACTACAAACTAATTCGGGGGGAACCTAACAGAGAACAACAGTCGAGAATACATTTCTGGAATTTTCATTATAACCTTCCATAAAGTTATTTGGCACCGGTTCTAAGTACTCATCGCTCGTTCCAAAATAATTTGTTTCAGAATCCCTTATTTTAGAACCAATTACAAAAATTTTTCGTGCACATTTTGTTTGCAATAACTGATATTTTAGGTTTTATTACAAGGTATGTATAAAATATACGCCGGTACTACACTGATTAATAAAACATTTCAAACTGAAATCATAGGTTATTAAGTTTATAGGATCCTTTATAGTACCTTGTAATATTTTTTCAGAGAAATAAGTATATGGATCTGCAACCAACGTACTCGTATGTATAGTGTACATATTGGTAAGTTATAAATGAGACATTTGTTATTCTTGGAAATACATTTTAATGTTAACATTCCCCCATATTGTGTAGCAATCAAAATCAAGATTTCCATTGTTAAACATTCCAGAAATAAAACATCCTCAAAAGCTTTACTCGTTATTTGTTTATGCCAGAGAAAGACTGTGGGAATATAATAAAGTATAATAAAGGCGTGTAAAATCAAATATGAAACATCATCATTGCACATAACGTTTGTTAATAAAATCGTATATAAATGTAAAACAATTTAGATAAACTATATGGAATTTGGATGACGAAGGAAAATACTTTAACCGTATATATGTATGTGTTTTTTTGTGTATTACTTGTAACGAAATTATGTGGTTGTTCCTAATTTTACTCGACTAAGAATTCTAAACATTTTCAATCTTAAAATCTATATTTGACTACTAATTATATATCATGATGGGGGGAGGAGGAGTTTGTGTGTTAAAATTTGTCGTTTTGCTAAATATTCAATTTATTTACTGAATTGTATTTTTGTTTTATATTCAATAATGCTTTAATGGTGTTTGATAAATCCTTTAAATTTTACTAAGTTTTGTTTTTTTTTTGTTTTTGTTAATATTGTTTGCAATAATGTTTCGTGTTTGTTTTTGCTTTATATGTGTGATTTTAAAACATTATTAGTTTGATTACTTTAGAATGTTATATTCAAATTTTCTAATATTAAAAAAATTAAAAAGAAAACTTAAAAATTGTACGTGCTTAACTTTGCATTTGAATTTTCTCTCTAGGAGACGGACAAAGTAGTTCTAACTTTCATATAGTACATAATAATAATAATGATTAAAAATATTTCTACCATGCTAAATATAATAAACATTTAAATATATTTTTATTTTTAACACGAGATTTTCAATATTAAATGCAATGATTATTATTCGGGGGGGATAAAAAGGAAGAAAGGATTTAACGAAAAATAATAATAAAAAAAGAAATAAACGGATGCATATTTATGTTTCTTTCATTTAAGAATTTTTGATTTACATATGTTCTGCTCAAGCAAGTTCAGGTGAACGAGAATTTTAAATGCACTTTTCAAATTCAAGTAATGGAAATTCATTCAAATCACTACAACCTTACTATCTGATCTAATTATTAAAACTTTATATTTGCCCTGAAAATTATTGCACACGCACTTGCTTAAAAAATCATCCAAGATCTGCATTAGGTCGTTTAAAAATTAAACAGAAATTTAAATTAAAATCGTTGGGTTTATATAAATCACATGTCACTTGGGGTTCAGAGTAGTGGTGGTGGTGTGTGAGTCTTCTAACAATTTGCATAGATCTTCTTAATTTTCATGGATTTTAAGGATAAATTTTCTTGTTCTTTTACCAAGGAAAACAATTTTCTCGTCCATATTCTTAGTGGAAAATATTATTGCACTGGGATTTTTCATTTTATACAAATGTTTGATTTTTATCATTTTCCTATTTTCAAATTGAGTTTTAATGTTTTTACAATCGAATTCGATAAAAATCGAATATTTCAAAGAAAATCTTTTCCTTTACTTTACTGAATGTTGTCTAAATGTTTTTAAAATCTACATTATATTTTATATTTATATTTATATATACTTTATATATGTATGCATATATTTCTTTATATATATGCAAATATAGAACTACTCTAAACATATCATTAAAATATTAATTTATTAATCAATATATATGTGTATATAGTAGGTAGGTAGTAGTAGTATTAGAAAACATGCATTCATCGGGCAACAACATTTTATTGTGTTTGTTTCTGGATTTTGTTGTTATTATATAAGGACACCAAAAAAAAAAACAGAATAACACTATGACATTTACATCCATACACACACCCATTGCATATAAATATACATATGTAGATAGGTATATACAAAAGAACGAAAGGTTACCGAAAATGTATAAAGGTCAAAGAAAATCATAACACATAACTCCGCTTACTTCAAGGCCGAGGGGTTATAATGTCCGTACTGCGAGAGAACTTTATTAAGTGCCTGTCGGAATTGTTGAGAACATTTCATATGCAGTGCAACCAACAAGCTATTTTAACCTAATGAAATTTATATCCAAGCAGCCAGCATATATATTTCATCTTACTTGTGTCTCTATGAAGTTTTACGTTCTGTTCTTAAGGACTGTCAAGCTAAAATGCATATAAATGGAAGTGGTTTATAACCACTTATTGGAATATGGTAAATGCTTCCCTCCAAGTGGTTTTATATACTACTAGCTGACCCGGCAGACGTTGTCGTGCATAATATTTCAAGCGATTTGTATGGGAGGTACCACGCCCCTTTGTCCAATTGGACCGAATAGGAAATCTAAACCATCCAGGGCACCAGCCAAACGCATACAAAAAAAATATTCAAATCTGTCCAGAAGTTTAGGAGGAGTTCAGTCACAAACACACGTGCAGTAGAATTATATACTATAAAGATTTAGCGGAGTAATCTGAAATTAAATGTTTTAAATTTCTTATTTCAGATAAGACTATGTATGACGTTTGTTTGATATACCTTCAAATATGATATTTTTATTAAAAATTAACGAATTATTGCGGAAAATTGTAAAATTAAAAGAAACATCGATATAAGTTAAACCCAAAACTAAGCAGTCAATGAATTTAATTTTAGTTAATACAACATTAAAAAATATTTTGCAATTGAGTTCGTTAATACAGACAGCACAATGTACATATGTGTTAAAAAGTTCAATAAGTAACAGACTAAAATAACTGCTCTAATTTTAAAGTTAATAAGTGCCAGCAATATGTTTGCAATTGGTTCTAAGGTAACGAATTCTAGGACATATTATTTTGGCAAGTGTTCCGATTCCACCATGACTACATAGAACCGGTGCTTTTGGTATTGAAATATGAAATTATTCCCAAATTATTCCAGGACATATTATCAGACTAATTCTGATTATAACAATTTTGTACAAATATTTTCTATGAAATAACTTGTTCTATATAACTGTTTCTGTAGAACGGCTCATGTAACAATTTGGAACAGCTAATCTGTAAGGTTAACGCATAGATACAACATATGCTAGTATAGCACAGGCATTGTGGAATCTATGGAAGAATGAATTAGTACACATTTTGCCAGGATATTATTACAATACAAATCAAACATTTATTAATACATTTATCGTCACAAAAACTCTTCGTTTTTAATTCAACCGTAACACTCGGCAGAAACCCATAATACATTGAGGGTCATTTAAAAATTCTAACATTTGGTCATCCAAATCTACATCGCTGTTCTAATTGGTTTTTATGAATGTTTTGTACACGTTGCACTTTGCTTTATTGTTTAAATAATACACTGCTTGAGTATTTTGTGATCTCTGCGAATTTGCCGACACGATCCCGACCAGGATTCGAAATAATTTGAATTGTATAAAATCAAATTCGGGAATTCTTGAAAATCACAATAAAAACAACAACACTTGTTATAAAGTATTATAAATATATATCAATTATTTTTTTTATTAAAATAAAAATACTTCATTATATTTGCTTTTAAATTCAGAATGACTTTTTTGATATCGTGGTATAGAAATGTCACTTCAATCCTATAATTTCCAAATAAATTGAAGCAAACAGGATAATTTTATCAAAAACTGACCACCCATCCAATCCAAAACTAAGGCATTGATAAAAAATCTCATTGGTTTCCCTTAAAAGTGAACTCAAAACAAATCCGGCACAAAAGCTCACAGCAAAAATATCTTAAAATCCTGAATCATTTAATTTATAATTAACATATTATAATTCAAGTCTTTTAGGAGCAAACGGAAGATAAACAGCGGAAAAAATACAAGAGGATGTACATTTTCCAGATATATTAATGACAAAAGAGCATATATGTATAGACTAAAGCAGAATAGCGGCACAGAGATTTCAAATTACAATTTTACACATTTACGACGCTTACAAACTAAAACTCAAATAGTAACACATCAAATAACACAAATATATATATATATATATATATATATATATATATATAGATAAATATATATATATAAATACACACACACACACACACACAGAGGAGACACACATTTGATTGAGAAATAAAATTGAAATCAAAAAAAATATATATAAACTAATTCAAAACTAATAATCTTAGGTACTACTTTTGAAAATTATTAATGACGAAATTAAACAGTTAAAAAACTAACCTTTTTTTCTCTTTTAGAAAAAAAGAAAGTCAAATGATTTTTGACATTTCTAAAACAAGTTTTCAAGAGTTGTGGTTCTGTGTTGCTTGTTTTATGCGAGGAGAAGTTGAAAGAAATGTATTTGTTTTTTTGTTGTTGTTTTCTTATCATTAATCCAAAATGAAATTGATATTCTGGATAAGATGGTAAATAAATGTCCTATGCATAAAATGTTTGTTTCTTGTTTGTTGTTGTTGTAGCTGTTGTTACGTTATAGTTTAATTTTAAAATATTTAAATGTGTGCTTTTTGTTATTTTGTTTGTTATCATCATTAAAAGAATACTTAGTAAATTTGTTGGCAATTTGTTGGGTTTTTTTTTACAAGTCTCAAGATTCTCCGCATGGGATACTGTAAGACATGTTTACTGATTAATTTCCTTCGAAATTTCTTTCACTTCACTCTAAACAGACTGCACTTGACACTTGCACTTGATAATATTGTTATCCATCGTTTCCAGCACATCAACCCACCCTCACCTATGAATACTGGTGTAGGTGTTGGGGTGGTGTCGGCGTTCTGTTTAGATCGTCGTCGTCTAATCAATTATATATAAAATTAGCAGCATCGCACAAGGCATTGCTGTCATCATCAAATTTACCATTTATTGTATAATTTGAACTTGCGCCATAGCTCCACTCCTTCTTAATGTAATCACCATCCGTGGTCGATGACGAATTGTTGTGCAAGGGTCCCAGCGAATTGTGATCCAATCGGAAATCATCATCATCTGCATATAGTTGAGCTGGTATTGTATCGGGTATTGAGTGTTGATCTAGCAAATACCCATAGGTGGGTAGGGCATGCGACAGATCGACATGATGATCTAGATCATTGTCAAAATTGGACATACCAAATTTAGAGCCGGGCGGTGAGTGAGGCGAATGGTCGGAAGCATCATCATGGAATACGACCTCTTCTTTGATAAGCATTTCATTTGAATTATCACCAGATACATAGAAATTCGGTTCAGTTTTAATGGCTGTCGTGGCCAGGGACGGGGAAGATTTCTCGTCTAACATAACATCGTCGTCGTCATCGAAATGACGTCCATTTGTGGGATGATGTAAATTCGTGTCATCATCGTCATCATCCATATCGGCTAGATGACGACGCCGGTGGTGATTTCGGTGGTTATTACGTTGCTGTTGTTGCTGATGGTGATGATGATGATGACCATTTAAGCTAGCATCATGATCGCGTGTACTGCGTATTATTGAAGAGGAACCCAAGGCGGCCGAAGCCAATGATAAGGGCACACCTGGTTTCGAGACCACAACTGAAGAGGAACATGAAGTCGATGACGACGATGGCGAGGGTGACGGCGAAGTGCCTGCAAAAAAGTAAGCGAAAATGTAAAATAAATACATAATACATGTAATAATCCAAATAAAAAACCAATTAAATATTGAGTGCACGCCAATAAAGCGAACCACAGACTTGTCATTCATGAGCAATGACCTCCATCGATATCCTTTTACCTCGGTGATGAATTTGAAAAAATAAACATTATAGTGATGCGTATTAAGAATGGCGGTGAACTGACAATAAACACGAACGATAGCTGATGTTCATGCTCATGAATAACAAGTCTGTGGTCCGCTTGAGTCCATATGAAACGATACAAAAATTAAAAAAAGCAAAAGAAATACAAAATGTAAATGCAAATAAAAGATTATTAATTAATCTTTATTAATTCTGATTAGAGAACTCTTGTTTTTCTATATAATCTAATTATTTATTAATAGACGTTGCCCTTCAATTAGCGACATTCTCCAAATTACTTTCCCAGAAAATATTTTCCCTCCTACTTTAAATTATTCATTCAGAAATATTTTTCTCATTGTTCGACAAAAAATATTTTGTATCCTTTGTAGACATAAACCATTTAACAAGGATCTGTTATTATTAAGGACTTATTAGCCTTCTGTCGTGCAATAATTTAAATAATAAAACCAAAACTGACACACTATTAAACGAGTAGTCTGCCAACCAGTCTTTGATAGTACGGAAATATTCCTAATGTTGATGATTTCCTTTTCAAGAAGCTGAATTTGTTGCTGTAATTTAAGCATTTAATAAGATCAAATCGACAGCTGTTACGATGGCATATTGTCAATACCATCCTTAAAACTTCACTGATTCAGGAAGAATGGAAAATTGTAAATGTTATTCCAATACGCAAGAAAGGGAATTCGAGGTCGTTATAATTTTCGTTCTATTTCCATTATGCCGATTATATCAAAGATGATGGAACATATTATGAAACTTCTGGTAGGTGGTGTTGTTGTTGTTGTAACATATTGTCTTTTTCCACTTGTTCCTCCCTGGGCGGTATAATTCTCCCTGATTAGCAGGTTTATCGGGTTGTAGGAGTGGGACAACTCGAGCAGTTTTCCACACGTCCGGCAGACCAATTGGTATACCGAAGGGGTTAGAGTATGCCCGAGGTACCGAACCTACAGGTCAGAATTTTTTAGCATTATGATCGAGAGCCATCTGGATCGAGAACTTCAGAGGGTCTGGATATGGAGATTATGATTTCGACTTCAATTGGTGTGAAGGAGCAAGGTGCTAGATGTCGCTTGAGATTCTTAGTTCTTCACACTACAATAGCAATGTCGCCATTTCCGTTTCCATTACCAGATAGACGTCTGATTGTAGACCATAGCCTTTTTGAACTAATATTACTGTTTTCCAGATGATCTAGTCATCTGTCATGATTAGTCAGAAAATTAATCCCATCCGTCAAGGGTATGATTCGTTCCGCTAGGCGCACAGCATCAGATGCTAAGTTAAGTCTAAAATTTAGAATTCTACCAGCTAGGATAAAACGCCTTGCAGCCTTGAGTATGGTATCCCTAAGGATCTTCTCACCCTGTCTGGCGCAAGAGGGTAGCTGGAAATGACGACGGGATTCATCAATAACGGTCAGGTCAGTTGGTTTTGTTGTATTTGACGAACGTACGTTTATCTGACTCCACGAAGTCGCTTCGCTTCTCTACAGTGATTAAGATGGGAATATGATCTGAGTTTAAGGCTGTATGGATATTGGCGAGTACCGACAAACTGACGATAGATATGTCAGGGGAACTTGAGCAATTAGCCGTTATTATTGTAGAGAAGTCGCTGCGAATTCTAAGTCTTCTATCTGGTCTGCAATAGTAATGCCACGCTGGTCGGAGACCAGCTGGGAAAACCACAGCTCTTAATGTGCATTGAAATCACCAAATACAATTGTACTGTCGCCAAGTATAATTGCACGATTCAATAACGATATCTCCAGTCTCTGTCTCTGTACTCATCGTTCCAAGGAACTAATCGGGTTGGGTAGGGGATTTTGACATTTATTATCATTTTATTTATTTTATTATTTGACTGGGTAATTATTAGCTATATAGATGCATTTTTGAGTTATTCTTTTTTAAATTTTCTAAGCATGAGAATCACGATCCATTATTATAGAGGATAGAAATCTGAATTTGATAGAAATATTTAAATTTAGCAGATCAACTAGTAATATGTAAAGTCTAATACCTAAGATGTCTTCATGGATGGGTCGTTATTTTGTCTCAAGAGTGGCACGATTATAAAACACTTTACACCTCAAGACGTTTGAGTGTTCAATTTATGCCTTCAGAAAAAATCTTGTGCATTTGATGCAATTGAATACGTAATGTTACATATGTTAGCATTGTACTCTATTTTAATTTTTGTTTGTACATTTACTAATGTTTACAAACTATATGCCCACTAATCTCAATTTAAAAACAGAAGTATTTATCAGTTGTTAATAGGGGCATAATCCTTGTTGGCGTTTTGTTTAATAAGAAACCGTTATCACATTATGTATTTATGAATTGTATTTTTAATTACAAAGGTCAGGGTTTATTAATAAACTTTAATGTATTTAATATAAAAAAAAGGAAAAAACTATCCTTTTTACCCGCTTTTTTAATGTAATACTGATTCAACACCGCATTTTAAATTTGTTCTTTTTGTATTTCTTTTAAACAATTTTTTTTTTCAATATATCTGTTACTGATTTTAAATAATATAAACAATTGAGGAAATTATTTTGTAGAAGTTTGTAACCGTATTTGGCCTCATATGAATACCAAAGAGAAGCCATAAGTGTTTCAGTTCCACCAAATACTCGTCGAAAGTCACTGGGCTAACGACAGTTTTGATACAGTTTTACTGCCAGAATTTGGACGTAATATATATAGAAATGAATGAAAATTGCAAATAAATCAAATTTTAAGTCATTTTGTTCTATTCGCCTATCGCTCATTCTCTATCATATTCTGTCCTGTACCAAATTTGCAGCTAGGAGGTCCATCAGCTGTGTGATCGAAACGATTGCAATTAATAAATGGAATGAAATGAAATGAAATGAATAAAACCTTCGCTGAGTGAGCGACACATGGAAGTTTTGCAAATTATGTAAGTGTTTTTTTTTCGAAAATTAAGTCAGCAAATTTCAGACAGTAACTGGTATAAACCATAGAATAACACATACGTAGAAGGTTTTATTCGCTCAATAAATTAAACGTCATAGGTACGATGGAAATTACACAGTGGAGGGTGGAAAATATGGGTTCAATAATACCAGATGGTGGCAATAGTATACAGCGATCCACAAAGGAACTACACCCGAATTTCGTGTTTTTGTGGCAAACTAGTTGTGTTAAATACAATACAAATGAATACCAACGTTAGAAGTCAACAAAAAAGTGCAAAATACATTTAAATTTTTCAGTTCTACACCAAAACGACAGGAAATAGTTAAGTGAACATATTTTGTAACTCCACCTGGTGTATGTAAACATTTCCACAGACCTACCGAGAGAGTGTGAAATGAAACGTCAGATGAGAGAATAAGTTCTTCTATAGTATGTGTTATTCTATGGTATAAACAGTTAATGATAGTAATTGATATGTTTTTCCGTTCAGTCAAATATGTGCTTCCAATAAAATAAAGCATGTTAATTGGCGACGAGAAAAAAAAATATATATAAAATGGAAAAAGCCTTAGCAGAAATGATGGAGCGGCAACAAGCCTGGACGCAGCAGATTTTGAATCAACAGCAACAATTCTTTGCCGAAATTTTAAGCCAGCGGTCGACAACAAGCCCTGTTAGTAGTTTATCTTCAGGTATCAGTGCGGTACCAAAATTTCAACAATTTGACAAGAGACAAGAGACAAATGGAAGAACATTTTAAAGCCTATGGAGTGGAAGAGGAACGTAAAACGTCCTTCTTTTCATCATGGATTGGTGACAAAACCTTTCGACTGCTGCAGAAACTGGTTGGGAAACATAGCATGGAAACGTTATCATATGCTCAGCTATTATCGACTTTGGAAGTGCATTACAAAAGCAAGATTCATGTTATAAAATCAAGGTATGCATTCTATAAGCGCATGAAAGGTGAGGGCGAAAGCTACAGTCAGTGGATAACCGAATTAAGAGGTATGACAAGAGATTGCAATTTTGTATGCAAAAACGGAAATTGTAATGCAGATTTTTCTGATGACTTAATTCGTGATATTTTAATTTTATATACACCCGATGAGACATAAAGAAGAACCAACGTTTTCTGAAGTTTTCCAAATAGCCGAGACTTTTGAATCAAGCGGGAGAGAATGCAATTTTTGCTTTTAAGCAAGATAGATCAACTAAAAAATACCCAAACCAACAACAAAGGAACGACAAATATCAAATAAATAAGCAATGGTCAACATGCAGTGGTTGTTTCAAGAAACACGAGAAAAGGAAATGCAAGTATCTAAAAGCTCAGTGTTTTATATGTAAAAGGATTGGACATATTGCTCCGGTATGTAAGTCGAAATCTAATTTTAAGAGTGGTGTTCAAACTGTTGATGAGGACAATGAAATATTTACATGCGATACCATTGATAGAGCAATTGTTATGTGTATGTATGTGTAAAAATTAATAACAAAGATATGCAGTTCCAGTTTGATACAGGGGCTATGCGTTCTGTAATTGGTTTAAATGCTTATAATTTATTGGGCAATCCTGAATTGAAGCCTACATCTATTAGACTTTTCGGATATGGTAATATTCAAATTCCAGTCTTAGGTTCAATTAATGTCGAGGTGCGAATAAAAGATGAACATAAAAGATTAGATCTCGTTGTTGCAAATTCTAATGAATGTTCCAACATTTTCGGATTAAATTCGTATGATCAATTCCAGAATAAAGGAAATGTGTGACGAATTTGCTGAACTCTTTTCTGAAGGATTGGGCTTATGTAAGACTATGAAGGGACATATTTATTTGAAACCCGATGCAAGACCAAAATGTTTTAAGCCACGACAAATACCATATGCTCTCCACGACTCGTTTAAGAAAGAAGCTCAACGGTTGACAGATTTAGGTATATGGAAACCTGTGAAATATAGTCAATGGGCTTCCCCACTTGTGATTGTTCCTAAGCCTAATGGGAAAGTTCGATTTTCTGCAGATTTTAAGGTCACTATCAATCCATTGATGGATGTTGAGCAATATCCCATACCTCGAATTCGTGACATATTTCACAAACTTAGAAATGGGAAGCAGTTTTCGAAAATCGACTTGTCAGATGCAAACCTGCAAGTAGAAATGGATGAAGAGTCGAAACCATTTCTTGTGGTCAATACACCATTAGGGCTTTACCAGTACGAAAGGCTACCTTTTGGTGTAGCCAGTGCCCCAGCCATTTTCCAAAGATTAAATGAGCAGACTATCAGTGGAATACCTGGATGTGTAAATAACTTAGATGATATTATATGTACTGGCAAAACAGAAGAGGAACATCTGAATAATTTGCGGGAGTTATTCAGAAGGTTGAAAGAAACCGGATTTCGTTGTAATTTAGCTAAGTGCACCTTTTTTAAACCTAAAGTGGAATATATGGGGCATATTATAACAGGATCAGGCATTTACCCATCAGAATCTGGAACTGCAGCAATTAAAAATCTTCCACGCCACAAGAATATTACAGAACTTTAGTCTTTTATGGGAAAAATTAATTATTACAGTTCCTTTATTAATAACTAGCAGAAAAGCCCGATACTTGTTATCGGTAGTTTTAAGCAATAAAATATTTTTGAACTACCAGTTGCACCAAAACCCCTACCAGATGTCAATGAAATTGATCCCCAAAAATGCTTTCTGTAGTATGTATTCGGAAGAATACAAATTTGGGCCGTATGATAACAACTTTTTACTCACCGAATTGCTGATTTAATTTTCGGAAAACATAACTTACATGATTTTCAAAACTCATTTAAATCCGCTATGTCGCTGACGTTGCAAAACTCAGCGATAGTTTTATTTTCATTCCGTAATAGCCAAATCTGGTTGGCAGCCTACTCGTTTAACCCTAGCATGTCTGACTACCTTGTAGGCGGTAAGTGACTCTACTGGGCCTTGCGAGGCCCATACTTATTTTTACAAATTTTGCCCCAGGTTATTTTCCAATTGCAAGCTGCTATTGTGTAGAAGTATTGTATCACACTTTAACTTCATGTAAGTCTGATTAATTGTTGGAATTTATTGGAATTAGGAATGCGTAATATTTTATTGTGGGATTTTTTAATTAAATACCAGGTACGTTCTTCAGCCAAATCCAACGAAGTGAAAATATTATAAGCACGTTCCAAATTGGCGTTTAGCATTATCCAAAGATCAGCGATAGCTGCAGATTTGCTCAATGCAGCACGATCCTGTCGCGTGTTTCCATTGTCAAACCGAATGAAGCGTAAGAACAGCTTGTACCGGTTGAGGACCGTCGTGGGTTTGTAGATGTCATGGTGGTATGATCTTAAAAGCTCTTTAGCTGACTGTGTATTTGAATTGAACATATTAGCAAACAATACTAATCCGAAAACCGGGTACATCTCATTCTCGTTTGTTTCCGTCCAAACTCTTGTAGTTGATTCCGGGTGGGCTATATTCCAATCCCGTAAGATGCCTCATGCTCTGCGATTTGTCACTCGAACAATTACACTGACCATCTCCAGAGTAACGACTTTCTGAATATATTTATCGGACTGTCAAAACGTGGGTGCATTACTAAGGTAGTCCCACTTCTGGCAGCAACTGAAACATTGTGTCCCAAACAACGCTCGCTTTGGATGTGCAATATTCGCCAACCGGCAATATCGAAGTTACTCCAAACACATCTTCTTCAACAACTGTCACTGTCCACTACTGCATTCGTTTCAATGTTCAACAATGTTCGACTCTTCTTCTTCAACATCCGACTCTACTTCATCAGATGGGATATAATTTCCATCGTCTTCTACATCTTCGATGTTCTCAGTCGCAAAAAATGCGGCAAGACTATTTTCAGCGAGGTGCTGTTGGTCTTCTGTCAATCCAAAAATAGGTAAAGATTCAAACCGAAATAATCAATTCAAAAGAAAACTGGACACAGTAAACTTGTTGAGCTTTGACTAAATCTCAAATAATAAAATCTCAGTTGCTTGATCATGTTGAAGTGCTTTTATATAGCAGCTTACATACATTTTCCATAAATTTAACGGACGGGCCTCATGAGGCCCAGTTGGTACACTTACCATCTTTTAACATAAACATATCAGTTTTGCCTACGAAATCAATGAAACTTATATTTTACTGTCCTTCACCTGGGGTAACAACCTTGTCGCGATGTGGGGGCTTAAGTGTGGCCGAGGCTGCCTAAGTGTGGCCTTGGCTGCGCGAACTAAAGGTTACTCCGGGGGGAAGTTGAGTCTCGTTGTAGGTCTATCTGTTGATCAGGCCTACTTAAATAACGAATGTCAATGAAGCTTCCCCCGACATGGCGATCCTTGCGATTTTGGCGCCATTAGAATATCCAACGTTGAATGCAAAAACACTTTTAAGGTCAAGGTGGTTGGAAGCAGTGCCGAGGACCTAGAATGGCCAGTTAGTGTTTAAACAAACTGGTTCCTAACAGCTCCCTCCGACGCCAGGGCACGGGTCGGTAGTAATGAAATATGTCGCCCGGTCCAACTCACGCCGTCACTGGGGTGGACTGTATTATATTTACTGGCATACTCGTGGGACTAACATGAACAAAAAAGAAAAAGAACTAATGAAAAAACTAAAAACAGGAAAACAAAACAATGATAACAACACTGCAAACGAAACTGATACACGAAACGATACTAATACGACATTTGAAACGGAACACAGGCTAATCCACGATAGCATTGTGAAACAACACCATGAGATCGCTTCGATGATGATGAAAACGCAGAGTCGGGTTCATCATACTCATGGTTCTACAGGGGGTGGTGTCTTGACCCCTGTAGTAGAGTCTGTGGCAAGCACACAAAAAGCCAATGGCAACCAAAACAAGGATGATGACGCGGACGAAACCAAGCGGGGCTGCATAAGCCCTCAGCCTTCAATAACAGGTGGTGACTCCAACTCTGATTCCCAAAGTGATAATAATGATAACAACATTACCATTTTAGCAACTCCAAAAAATGACGAGGTAAATAGAATGGTCGATGAAGTAAGCGAGAGCATAGCGAAGCTATCAACACAAAAGAAACGACTCTCGGGGGCTCAACGCAGGAAGATTGCAAAGAGGAACCGTTCAGCCAAACAAGCCGAAAAACAGGATGTTCCTAAGGACCTGTCGGTGCCTCCCTCGACCTCAACAGAGGCTGAGAAGAGAAACCGATCACCGGAAGAACAGAACACTGTCAAATTAATGGCAAAGAGGAAAAAGTGTTCCCCGTCATCTGGTAATTCGGAGACGCCCAAACCCCATATTACCCAGGGGATGCAACAGAGCTCCAGGGACAATAGGAGCAAAGCCGATGCGATTACCGGAAAGACGAGCACATCAGCCAAATCAACCGACAAGGAAAGGGCGCGTAAACACGAACCCTATCCAACTCGGAAGAGGAAGCTGAATGCGAACACGGGCAAGGAACCGCCATCCTACGCAAAGGTAGCGAGAAGGCAACAACTGGACGATCTCTGCTATGCAGTAATTGACAGCGGTAACCCAACTGGCTCAATACCGGATAACCAACACCAAATCGTGGAGGACCTCGTCAACACGAAGGTAATGGACCACATAATGAAGGCCGAAAGTGGACCTCCCATAGAAGTTGTCAGTAGCGGCTTCAAAGGGGAGGTACTCACTTTACAGCTGGCCTCACAACGCTGTGCGGAGACTTTAAAGCTGGTGGATGAAATCTCTGCCCCCTGGGAAGGCGGTAAGCTAGCCCTCGTAAGGAAGAAGGACATCCCAAGGCTGACGAAGGCTACTGTATATATTAAAGGATGGGGCAGCAAGTTTGCATCGGACGCCATACTTAAAGTCATTGGCAAGCAAAACGCAGGACTATCCGTGGACAAATGGGTCGTTTTCCACAGGGAGGAGGGGCAGGAGGGCACACTCCTTGTGATCGGAATAGACCCGGCATCCATGGCTGGTCTTGCCAAGACTAAAGGTATGGTGTTCTTTGTGACCAAAGCTGTCTACATCAAAGTTGGCAAAGTGCCAATCGGCATGACGACCGGAGGAACACAGCCGGAGGATGCGAAGCATGACGAAGCGAGTGGAGGCTCGGCGGAGCAGACACCGCAAACTAAGAAGGAGGAAGTGGCCGAAGGCATCACAAACTCCCAAGAAGACCGGTTACTGGAGGACCAATGTTAGAGGTCATCCAGATTAACCTCCACCGGAGCGAGACGGCAACCCACGCTCTGTTGGATAAAATTAATAAAGGTAAAATACACATTGCTTTAATACAAGAACCTTGGACCACTAAAGACAAGGTTATTGGATTAAATCATATTAATTACCAACTATTCTATACGAAGACGGATTCCCGTCCGAGAACATGTATCTTATGCCATAAAAACCTTTGTTTTCTCTTCTCCCCAGAGTTGTCAACATCGGATGCAACAGTACTGAAACAGGGAGATGGGAATATATACCTGGCATCAGTATACTTGCCATATGATTCGCCGACACCACCACCTTCGTCGGAATTACAGCGACTGGTAGAGAGGGCCAAACAGACAGGTAACGAAGTATTAATAGGTAGTGACTCTAACTCTCACCACACGTCGTGGGGTAGTACTAACTGTAACCGTAGGGGGCATGCCCTAGTAGAATATTTGAATACTAACGACCTTTTCACACTGAATATTGGGAACAAAGCAACTTTTGTCAACAAGATTAGGGAGGAGGTGTTAGATATAACAATATGTTCTGAACACCTTATAGATGAAATTCAAGAATGGAGGGTTTTAAATGAGCACTCATTCTCGGATCACAGATATATTAGATTCAGGATAACACGGCCACCACCGAAACCGATATGCTTCCGAAATAGGACCAAGACAGACTGGACAAAGTTCGGAAGCCTACTTAAGAATCGACTAGTCCACCCTCAACTCGAATACTCTAGCAGGGACGAACTAGACGACATAGTGACAAAGACAACGCAAGCACTAGTAAAGTCTTTCGAGGACAGCTGCCCACTTCGGGAAAGAAAATCGGCCCAAGAAAAACCCTGGGTAACAGGGGAAATACGAAATCTAGGGAAGAACGTCCGTAGACTTTACAACAGGGCCACGCGTAAGAAATCACCAGTATACTGGGAGGACTACAAGAGAAGTCTCAGTGAATACAACGCAATATTGAGAAAAGCGAGACGCAACTCCTGGAGACTATTCAGTGAACAGGTGGATAGCGTCAACGATATGTCGAAGATGAAAAAATTCCTCTCTAAGACCCACGTACAGGCGGAAACGCTAGTAGATGACACGGGAAAGAGAATGGATACAATGGAACAAACACTTAGGCACCTGATGGATACACACTTTCCAAATGGGAACGCGGAACCCACATGGGAGTGGTCACAAGATGAGAATGTGGTACATCAGTCGCCAATCATTACGGACCAAATGGTCCAAAAAGCTATAAAGAGTTTCTCCCCATATAAAGCGGCGGGACCGGATGGTATTTTCCCGGCTATCCTACAGCATGGGGTTGACCAAATAACAACCCATCTGGCAGGAATTTTTTCCGCATGCTTAAAATACGCCTACACACCGAGAAACTGGCAAGAGGCCAGGGTAGTATTTATACCCAAACCTGGAAAAGCAAGCTATGCAACGGCAAAGGCTTATAGACCAATTAGCCTCACCTCGTTTCTACTCAAAACCTTGGAGAGAATAGTGGACGACATGGTAAAAAGTGGAATACCGAGCGATATGCTGAAGTTTAGACAACACGCCTATGTCAAAGGCAGATCAGTGGACACCGCACTTCATGAGGTAACCTACTACATAGAGCAATCTCTCAATGACAAACTATACACACTCGCTGTATGCATATACATTGAGGGAGCGTTCAATAATGTCCGGACCGAAACACTTATCCAATCCTTAGACCAGTTTATGGTGGACCGGGCATTAAAAGACTGGATCAACCATATGCTAAGGAATAGATGGATAAGCTGTAGTTCCCATGATGTAAATATTAGAGACAGAGTACAACGTGGAACCCCACAGGGAGGGATTATATCACCACTCCTATGGGTCCTCACTATACACAGTCTCCTAAGGAAACTTACCGACGAGGGACTTAAACCAATCTGCTACGCAGATGACGTTATAATACTTCTTAAGGGAAAGAACCCAAACCAATTATGCAGAGAGGCCGAGAGGGCACTGAGTATAGCGTATGAATGGGCACAGCCAAGGGGCTTAAATGTAAACCCGGACAAAACGGAAATATGTCTATTCACAAGGAAGACGAAAATCTCAGATTATGAAGAGCCACGATTCTTGGGAAAGACGATTAAAATATCCGATAAGGTTAAATACTTAGGAGTAATCCTAGATCGGAAACTGAATTGGAAGCACCACATAGAGGAAAGGGCTAATAAGGCCTACAGATGCTGGTCGCTATGCAGAAGGGCTATAGGGTCCAAATGGGGCCTCAAACCGACTATGACACACTGGCTCTACAGAAGCGTAATCAGGCCTGTACTAACATATGCTTCTGTAGTATGGTGGACGGCAGTTGAGAGGAAATGTAACATCGCAACACTGCAGAGGGTTCAGAGAATGTGCTGCATTGGTATCAGCGGTGCAATAAGGACAACCTCGACAAGAGCCATGGAGACTATTTTATGTATCCAGCCAATCGAGATTAGAATCAAATACGAGGCTGCCCTTGCGGCAAAACGCCTACAAGCTACAGGTGAATGGATCAACAGGGATCTCACGTCAAAACACCAACGGATAAATGGGGCCTTAGTCGGGTACACTCAGGATACGTGTGAATCTGACCGAATACCCGAGATAAGGGTTAAGGCGAACTGCGTGACCCTAACGCCAACTAGAGACGCCTGGCAGAATGGGACCCTGACACCAATGCCAAATGGGACTTACTGCTACACGGATGGCTCAAAGCTAGGAGAAAAAACGGGTCTAGGATTCTTTATTGAAAATCCAGCAACCGAATCCCACCTACGGCTCCCGGATCATAATACGAACTTTCAGGCGGAAGTTCGGGCGATTACGGAGTGTATCAAATGGCTCGGCGATAATACAATCCCAGCCGAGGCAAATATATTCACGGATAGCCAAATGGCAATAAACGCAATATCATCAGAAACGGTAAAATCTAGAACGGTCCTTGACTGTAAGAAGGTGATAAACGACTACTCTATGCACGGCAGACTCAATATCATCTGGGTGCCGGGGCACAGCGGGGTATTCGGCAACGAGAAAGCGAACCTCCTGGCAAAGAAAGCCAGGGAACTCCAAACGGTAAGCCTAGATGGAGCGAAACCCTTTGGGGTGACGAAGGCTGAGTTAAATAAATGGGCGGAGTCGGCACATATAGCCCAGTGGAACCGGGAATCAGTAGGCAGGATGACAAAGATTCTATGGGGAGACCCAGATGAATCGAGAACAAAAGGTTTGCTGAAACTGGGAAAAGCCGAAATGGGCAAAATGATGGGAGTCTTAACGGGGCATTCGGGATTACGAGCCCACCTATACCGTATTGGACTAGTGGCGAACAGTGAGTGCAGGGCATGCATGGAGGACGATGAGACGTTGGAGCACTTCTTATGCCACTGCCCGGCCTTCACACAAGCTAGATCCAGATATCTTTCGGATAGTACGATACCGGACATGACCAAACTTATGGGTATGGACTGGAATAAACTAAGGAATTTCGTGAATAGCACCGAATTCCTATAAGGGACATAGTGAAGCGAAGTAGTAGGATAATCTTAGAGCGCACAACAGGTCGAACTTAGCGGCTTAAGTGTATGTCTTTACTGACATGGGAAGGTTTAGAGTGCTCCTTCTGAACACTCAACACCACGCCCCTCTTTTCGAACTAACTAACTAACTAACTATATTTTACTGTACTCATTATGATCAGAAAGCACTACCGGTAGTTGGCATAAAATATCTCCGCGCTCAGAGTCAACGAACAAATTTGGGAACTATTCAAAGTCAAAATGGGCCTCGAAAAGCCCAGTTGGACATCCTAGGGTTAATATTGTGTCACTGAGTAATCAAACAATGAACTTATTAAATAATCAAATAATACAAAAAATATAATCAAATAAATCACTATTAAAACTACCCAAACTTACCCCTTTGCTGCACTGCACTTGCAAATACTGAACCCGATAAAGAAGATACACCGCCCGTTGAATGTATAATAGGTGTTTTACGCATCAATTGCTGTTGTAATGCACTACTACTGCTGGCAATGATGCCACCACCTCCATTGCTACCGCTACTGTTCTGACGGATAACTTGAGCATGATGATGTCGTTGTGGTTGCGAAGTTTGCGAGAGTAGGGTATCAACGCCCTTATCACTTTGCAGATAATTATTTATCACAATAGCTCGTGTGGGTGTGGCACCGTTCAATAGTATTTGTCGTGTCTGCCTTAATTGTTCTTGCGATGTATTGGAAGATTCCGAAGAGTCTTCACCGGTGGCTGCAATCATTGCATTATTCATACTGCTAGTACTAACATATTGATGGCCATTCAAACTGTTGAGACCGTCACTCATACCCGAATTGTCATCGAGATCATCGTGTATGGATGATTGGCTCAATAGTAGATTACTACTTGTGCTAGGATTCTCTATGGCTAATGATTGTGACGACGATTGTGGTTCCATTTTCACAATAGTCGATGTGGGGGAATTGTGTGCACTTTCGGCACTACTGCTTGAACTGGTGTTGCCACTGGTTGTGGTACTAGTTGCCGTGGATTTAATGGTCGACGTGGCCTGTGACGTTTGAACACGTTGATGGACTTGCATGTGAGTTTGCAGCGATGATTGAGTATGTAATTTCTTTTTACATATCTTACATTCAAATGGAAAGTCACCGGTATGTGTACGAGCGTGTATCTTCAGATTGTAACGTTGTCCGAAGCCCTTGCCACAGACTTCGCATCTGTAAAGGAAAAGAAAATAATATAGATCCATGAGAAACATATCTGAAGAATTATTTTTAAATTTAATTATAACTTGACTATATAGAAAGTGGTACTGGATCGAACACACACTCCGAAAACCATTGTCCGAATTACCAGAAATGCGATTGACTTGAATCCTCAAGGGAGTCGCAGAGTAAGCCGACCAGCTCCTTCATGGCGAAGGCAAATTAAAACCGAGGTGAAGAAAATACATATAATCTGGAGTGAAGTAAAAAATATTGCGATGGTCAAATTTGAATTCAAGAAGTTTGAAGCCGCTTTATGCGTATGGCGATTTGAGAGTTTGATGTACATATGTATAAATATATGGAAATGCAATTGGAATGCAATGAAACGGGTTTCTAATTTATTGACGTTTTATTGATAATTTAAACTTATAAAAATAGTACAATGAAAAAGAATATTGGGGTTTGTAATGTTTTATTGTTATTTGAATGAACTCGTCTAATTATAACTCCCACGCCCCTCTTGTTGTACTTATGTTGTTTCAATATTGTTTCGTTGCCACTGCAGTTTTCTCAATCGCTGCCACTGCCAACAACTGAGTCATAAACGCGGCCACTGTACTGTATCCTATTTAGCTTTTGGCCTCAGTGTCAGGTATCACTCAGAACGCTTGTCCGCAGTGGCAGGTGTCCGCTTGTTTTACCACACATTCTTGATCTGCTCGCGTTCAGTACAGAAATGTACGTCTTCATTTATTTGTATGGGGGAGTACTAGTTGTATAGTACCAAAATACTAGTACCATACTAGTGCTGAAGTAGTATTTTTTTTCTACTGGAAAATCTCTCGTCATATCTGTTTTAAGTACAAGTGTGACATAAAATGTCGCATTGCAACTGATGAAAAAGATGCTGCACGTATGGCAACGAAACAGTCAGTTACAACGCGTGCTGCGTGAGCGATACAAGAGGTTGAGAAGGGAGGAAAGCCAACTATTTAGGAGGAAAAAAAATGGCAGTGGGAGCAGAGAGTGAAAAGACCGAAATGTTGAACAATGAACAATGAATCCCGACATTTTTCCCAGAGGGTAAGAAAATGGTGCAAGGGCTAGTGTGCGCGGATCTTGTGCATGAGAACGTGTTCGACCCCTGCTCTGACCACCTTACATTTCGTTTGACGCCGGCCACCTCGCTTGGTGATGGCGACTTAGCCATGAAAAATCTTCTCAAAATACCGTTCGGAACCGGAGTAAAACTGTAGGTCCCAATCAGTGAGTGAAAATTTAAAAAGCGCACAGCTCACTGGTTGTGAGAAGCTCTCCCAATCCCTTAATGGGATGTAATGGGAAACGGTTTTTTTAAGAAGATTCAATAATGGGCCAAGTAGTGAGCTGCCCTCCTGCAAGGACGAGAATGGGAATCTGGTGACAGATAAACAGCGCGAGCTTAAAATGTGGAGAGACTACTTTTCAGCACAATTGTGGAAGACAGTTGTAGATTGTTGAAAACCTGATTGGACCTTATCAGTGTGGTTTTAGACCAGGAAAGTCCACGATTGACAAAATATTCGCGCTACGCCAAATCCTGGACAAGACCCACGAAAAGAACATCGATACATACCATTTTTTGTCGATTACAAAGTTGCTTTCGATAGCCCCTTACGGGGAAAATTGTACGAAGCTATGTCTGAACTTGGGATTCCAGCAAAACTTATCCGCCTCTGTAGAATGACGCTGACCAACACCAAATCAGCAGTGCATGTGGGGAAGCCCTCACCGAACCATTCTGTACCAAGCGACGAATGAGACAAGGCGAAACACTTTCGTGCAATCTCTTCAACATCTTAATGGAGATAATAATGAAAAAAGCTGCAATAAATTTGAACAAGATCATCAACACGAAAGCCATATGTTGCTGGCGTATGCGGACTTCATAGTTTTGTCAAGAATCGAAAAAGAATCAGCGAAGGTGGGTCTTGCTGTTAATGAGGGCAAGACAAAATTGAAGGTGTCAACGACTAGACAAACCTCTCGACTTGGTCCGCACTTAACCGATTTAATTGTGAAGTGGTAGCTCAATTGGTCTACCTTGGATCCGCCGTGAGCAAAGACAACAACGTCAGCCTGGAGATAAATAGGAGAATTGTGCTAGCAAATAAATAGATGATATTTTGGGCTCAGTAAGCAGTTTAAGAACAAAGGCCTCTCTCGGCAGACAAAAGTCCAGCTATACCAGACTAAGAAACTTGGGTCATATGGCAAGCAGACAAAAAACACCTGGGAGTATTCGAGAGAAAAAAAGCTATATAATTTGTATTCTGACGTAGACATAGCTAGGCGAATCAAATTAAGCCAATTGCGTTGACTAGGCTATGTTATCAGAATGGATGAAGATGAGCCAGCGCGAAAGGTTTTCGATAACGTACCCATGGAAGCAGGAAAAGGGGACGACAAAGGCTCCGATGGAAAGACGAGGCCAAAGAATCCCTCACTATCCCACTGGCGAGAAAAAGCGAAGGATAAACCCAGTTGAAGAAATATGTTAAAATTTTTTAATTTGTTTATTTGTTTGTTTAAATATGTGTAAGACATCTGACCTCATGAGGTTGTAAAATAGTCAATAAAAGTAAGTGACATTGAAGTCAGTCTACTCCTAAGTTTCATCAGAAATCCGTTTCTAATGGTGATAGGTAATAGTATATTCAAATCGTTCGACATGGAAATTGAAGTAGATATTTTATTTGGATATTTTGTACGTATCGTTTGTTAGATAAATTTTTAGATCGATACTTCACTTTGACCGCATAGAGATTGCACAGAAAATTTATAAAATGTGCTTTGTTTCCACCTGATTATTTTGATCCTCCTCCACCGTATGACTACATGTGGACTACAAGGTTTTCAATCATTAAAATAACTTTTATTAGAAAAATATTAAAAATAATTTTTAATAGAAAATTTCCAGGAATAATTTAGATAGTTTCGGAGGTAGTTTGGAATATAGCTATTTCGATATCCACCTTCTATTCGGAACACCTTCCCCCCCCCCCCCCCCCCCCCCCCTCTCCACAAGTAATTATTTGGAAATGTAGGGAAATCAAAGAGTTAACATTTTTTTTGTACAAATTAATATCGGGGTGGTTGATTGTTATTACTTGCAGAATTAGCTTCAAAGTACCTATTGAATGTTTTGATGTTTTTGGGTATCCCTTTACATAGAACTAATTACTAATATATATTTAACCAATTGTCCAATCTTCGAGAGAATTTAATACAATTAATATGAATGTTGGTTTAGATCCATCTTTCCGATTAATACATTTTTTGAAATTTTAGATTTATATTATTTTTAGTTCTAAGCTCGCCTGTACGAATTTAGGTTCCATTCGCTAATGATTTAAATAAATATAAGTAATATACATATAAACACAGTATTTATACACTCGCACACCTTTGCTGTCTTTCTTTCAGGCATGTAAATTTTCAAGCATTTCGTCTAAGTTTGACTGTTTTCCAGATATTTGGGGTAATTATAATGCTAACTTTATTTTGTTAACTGTCCCTAACCATGCCAAGCCTTCCTCCACCCTATAGCCAAACCATACGAGGGGATCTCTTGACATTAACCCAAGAATTTGTCATTAATTGCTTTCTGCAAGAATGTTCCTGCATTCGAATCGAAATTATGCCAGTACAATGTTACTTGGTCAGTCAACAAAGAACATACTATGCAAACATCCTGCCCAAATCGAATACATATTTACAAATAAATCCAATAGTTTAGTCTCTCTGCCACTTCCCCCTCAGCGTTATTGGAAAAGGAATATGTGTTTTCGTTTCCTTTTCTGTCATTTTTAAAAGAACAGTAGGGGTAAGAAATTTGATGTCATTGATTTAGAAAACTGGAAATTATCCAGCAATTACTACTGTCTACAATGTCCGTTTTGTGCTTTTTCACACTCATTTACAAAGTTTATTCTTAATTAGAACGCTGTTGGGCAGTGAAGTAGAAATGACAACAATACTATAAAAAGGGATGTAGGTACTAAGAAGGGGGAAATTAATTTGAGTCAGAAAAGGCTTAACGGACTTTTAGTACATTACAAATTGTATAAAGTTTATTTCATAAACAAAAAAAATCTTAAATATCCAGTACGTTCCAGAAATGTATTGGAGAGTGCTTTGCACTATTAGTGACCACTTTTACACAGATTCCGAACAGAACAGGTATATAAATACTGTTACTACATCATTGATAACACCCATTCCAATAGTAGAGTTGTACATACCCTGTTATTACCACTCACCGATTGGGACCACGCACACTAACCACTGCACCACCGACGGCCACAATAAAAAAAAATTAGTATAAAAACTAGAAAAGTGCTCGTCTCACTGACTGTGAGAAGCTCTCCCCAACCCTTCATTTTTTGTGAAAGGTAACCACTATGTTTCAGCTTTCACCATGGAGTGGTCTAATAATGAAAATCCTATCGCTGTTATAGCGCTTTTTAAGTCTGAAATGAAAAAATACGATATTTTGAAAACGCTGAAACTCGTTCGAGATTAGTCGCATGTTCGTCTACGGGTGCATAAACTGTTTGAGCTGAATGGAAATGTCAAAGATCGCCACCGATCGGGCCGTTAACGCGTAGTTCTAACGACTGCATCTCATTAAAGCAGTCAGATAAAGTATTCAGCGAAATCAGCTCCAAAAACTGAAAATCACGTGAGATGAATATCAGTCCATGATTCGAATTATACAAGACATTTGTTGACTGCGACTTTAAAAAAGTAGGATAGAAAAATATAAACGTCTTTTGCTGAACAACTTGCACAAAAAATTTTAGTGTTTGCACGATCATCTAAGGAAGCTTCTGAACTGATCCCATAGGTCGAAAAGGGTCATAACCCAGCTTCAGTCATATTTTGGGGGGTGTCTTACGATGGGGTCACTGACTTGCATTTCGACAAAAAGGGGAGAAAACATCAGCCAAAAAAACCAATTTGAAACCATGTTGAAAGATGTTGTGAAACCACTTACATTCCCAGCCGTGGACTTTCCAGCAGGATCCTGCACTCCCCATACTAAAACGGCACAGACCAGAATTCTGTAACTTTTTAACGATACAAATCGGTGGTAGTTACATTGTCCAAATTCAAAAAATTTCAATACAAAATTTCCTAATTTTGTCTATTTAATATTTCCTCTGAAGAATGGCCCTCTGGCAGCTCTGATTTGAACCCACTGGATTACAAATTTTGGACAGTTTTAGAGTACATGGTTTTCCACAGAAGATACCCCAACATTGATTCTCTTAAGACTGCTTTGATTCATGCTGTGTCCAGTTTTCCAATGATCGATGACGACTTGGCGTGAAGGCCAAAGGCGGATATTTCGAATGAGTATTTCGATGGCTTAATATAAAAAGACCCTAACTCGATTTTTTGTTACTTGACAGGAGAAGGAAAAAACTTTAAATTTTAGATACAAAAAAAGTTTTAATGCAATTTTTAATAAAAACAGGCAACACATTTTTGGAAATTGGATTAAAACTTTTTGTTGTATCTAAAATTTTACAAATTTTATTAAATTTTTTCCTTCTCCTGTCAAGTAACAAAAAATCGAGTTAGGGCCATTTTATATTAAACCATCGATTTTCTTTTTGTATAGAATTTCATCAGGGATGATATTTATTTATTTTAAATTTATATTGAATATTTTTTATTGTATATACTTATTATTCAAGCTCAAGACCATTCTATATCTCTTTATAACAGAGATATAGTTTTCAAAAAAGAAGATTTTGAAAAATGCAAAATGCATCAGATCTGGCTACAAATATTCATCAACGCCTTTTTGGAATGATGAAATCCAAAACTCAATTCAGCTGAGAATCCCTTATAATGCAAGTGTTCAAAAAATATCGCACAAACACACAAGAAAACATTCGCAAATTTTATAAAAAATGTCCTAAGGACCATCGGTTCCCAATAGACATGGTTTTCTTGTTGCCTAAAAAACAACAATTCAAACAGACGATATAAATGCTTGTAGTTTCGTATAGGGAAAAAAGAAAGGCGGTAACCCGTCTCTTTATGCGTAAGAAACGGCAGTGGAGAAAGCGCGATAGTGAAAAATTGAGACATACAGAAGAACGCAGCCCGAAAAGTCTACCAAAAAGTCAAAAACAGAACTAATGGACATGGTTCAGGGCCCCCCTTCTGTAAAGACACGGACGGAAATCTCATCGCAGACAATGTTGGGAATATGGAGAGATAATTTCTCTGTGCTATTGGTGACGAGATATGCAATGACGATGAGACAATCGATCACAATTTGGACGACGACGTCGATTGCCCCCTCCTAACCAAGATGAGGTCAGAACGGCCATTGCCCGTCTTAAGAACAACAAAGCCGCAGGAGCCGATGGATTACCGACGGAGCTATTTAAGACTGACGGCAATGAACTGATAAGGTGCATACACCAGCCCATTAGCAAAATTTGGTTAGATGAATGCCGTATTTAAAAAAGGTGACCCGAGTATCTGTGCCAACTGCCGTGGAATAAGCCTTTTATCCACAGCATATAAGGTTCTATCAAGTATAATGTGCGAAAGACTGAAAACAATTATCGCCGGCCTGTTTGGACCATACCAGTGTGGCTTTAGGCCTGGAAAATTGACAACTGCCCAGATTTTCATGCTACGCCAAATCCTGGAGAAGACCAACGAAAAACAAATCGACACCTATCATCTATTTGTCGATTATAAGGCGGGCTTCGATAGCCCGATACCGAAGAAACTCTACAAAGCAATTTCTGAGCTTGGTATTCCTGCAAAACTCATACGCCCAACACCAAATCCGCAGTGAAAGTTGGTAAGTATCTAACCAGGCTTTTCGAAACTAAGCGACGACTCAGGCAAGGCGACACCCAATCATGCGATCTCTTTAACATCTTAATGGAGATCATTTTGAGAAAGAGTCCAAAGAAAGTTTATAAAATTATGTGGCTCCACTGCCTTCTTATGAATATCGCTGTAAATTGATTCATTTACAATCGTCATTTAACCGTCGTTGCTTTCAATCTATTTTATTTATTTATTAGGTCTTTTGTGGAATTATTGACACCTCTCGTATATTAAATTTAATTGTTATTAACGTTCCAGTACGGAGATTAAGAATTTTCGATTTATTTTATGTACATTGACATAGAACTAATTATAGTATGAATGAGCACATTGCTAGGGCCCTTAGAGAATTTAATAGAATTATTTGATATTGAATATTGAATTATGATATTGAATTGAATTATAAATTATATGAATTTAAAAGATCATTGGAAGTTGTTTACTATTAAGCAGTAGACTGTAACGAATTGAATATCCAAAGACGAAATAACTAACCAAAATCCTACAGTCAACATGAATAAAACCATCGGCAGCAAAAGTTACATGCTGCTGATGTTTTATATATAATTGGGCGCGCAATTAGAAGTTACTGCGCTGTTTTCCAGAATTGAGGAGTCAGCAAAAGTGGGTCTGACAGTAAATGAGGACAAGACAAAATTAATGGTTTCAACGAGCAGGGCCTCCACACGATTATACCATAGCATGAACGTTGATAAAAAAAAATAAATGGTTTCCCATTACATTCCATGAAGGAATTGGGGAGAGCTTCTCACAACCAGTGAGCTGTGCGCTTTCTAGTTTTAAACTCACTGAACGTTGATAACCGTTATAATTCCGAAGTGGTGGACGAATTTACAAACCTCGTATCTGCAGCAAACAAAAACAACAACGTCAGCCTTGAAATCAAGCGGAGAATTGTGCTTGCGAATAGATGTTATTTTGGGCTAAGCAAGCACTTTAGCGATAAAGCCCTCTCTCGAGTAATAAAAGTCCAACTATACCAGACTCTCACAAAAATTATCTTGCTTTATGGCGCAAAATCCTGGGTCTTATCACAAGCGGACGAAACATCTGTAGAAGTCTTCGAGAGCAAAATACTCCGAAAAATGTGTGGCCCGGCACGACGGCGAGTATCTGCGACGCATGAACCACGAGCTGTATGGGCTATATCCCTACATTGACATAGTTAAGCGGATAAAAATAACACGATTGCGCTGGCTAGGTCATGTCTGTAGAATGGATGAAGACGAACCAGCACGAAGGGTTTTCGAAACTGAACTCGAAGGAAGCCTAAAAATAGGAAGACCAAGACTTCGCTGGAGGGATCAGGTTGACGAATCCATGCGTACACTTGTTATTGGCAACTGGAGAGATAAGGCAAAAGGTCGAACTAGTTGGCGAAATACGTATGTTATGTTCGCTTTCTAAGGTCCCTGACCCCTGGGATTGTTCGAGACCGGATGAATAAGTAAGTAGCAAAGTAACTATATTTATAAAGCTTCATATCATCCGCATAACGCAAGCGTTTGTAACGTTGTATGGATAAAAAAATATATCATTAATCAATAAATTAAACAAAAGAGGCCCAAGGACACTGCCCTGCGGCACAGCGGATGTACCAGTATAAGGACGAAAATTTAAACCATTAATAGAAATCGTAGAACACCTGATAGATAAATATGATCTAATCCAATTACGAGTACAAGAATGAAATCCCATTTTAGAAAATTTGGATAACAAAACCGAATGCAAGACTTTATCAAAAGCCTTCGAGAAATCGAAATAAACAGTGTCAACTTGACAACCTCAAATATGGAAATACACAAATTCGTGAATGTTAATAGATTAGTAGTTGTTGGGCGACCCTTAATGAATATGAGGGTATGTACAGCAATGTAACACATAAAGTTCGTTTTAATGGAAATGAATAACTTTAGACAAGGATGCGTCTTATCCCCCTTGTTAGGTATTTTACTTAATGGCGATGTAATGGAAACAATCAATACCTAAATTCTATTGACTTCGCAGATGGCATGTCTTATGGTCCTCAAGTTTGAGGGCATCAAGGCTATGTCAAACTGACTCTCGGAAAATGCGAGAATTGTGGGATTGAGAATAAATATAAAGTAGACAAAGCTAACGAATATTCGCACAGAACGGAACACTCCACTAACAGTTCAATTGAAGGCGTGGAATACGGCATCTATTTGGGATGCAAGATTGTGGCTCCGTAACGGATATAAATTTTCTATTCCAATACCTGCACAAAATCTGGCGTAATAAGATCTCGCAAAAGAGGATATTGCAAATATTCAGTTGCAGTGTGAAGTCTGTACTTTTATAGGTTTGTACTACTTGGAGCTTGACGAAGATGGCAATAAAGAATGTATATAAACATATATATGTCCTTTATTTATTTACACATAATACAGTATTACAATACAAAGTTTAAAGAAAAGGGTTCACGAAGAACATAGGGCATCAACGAATTCTCTCCATCGATTTCTGTATCTGGCATGTGATTTAATTTGGTTCAATGATGGACGAGTTTGATTGTATTCCTTCTCCAGGCACCGCTTCCATGTATTTGGTGGCCTTCCTGGCCTTCGACACCCCTGCGCGTTCCAGTCAAGTGCCGCTCTAGAAATATCTGTTGTTGGGCGCCTAAGTATATGGCTGATCCAAGTCCGTTTTCTTCGACGTATAGCGATGGTCATACAATTAGAAACAATGTATTCAAAATTACATTTCTTTTAACAACTTTCTTATAAAGTGTCTCACTTTTTGGCAACTCCCGTTATATTCTCAATCTAGTTCAATATATTGTTCGATGTCTAAATATCAACAATAACTTTTGAAAATTTCTCACAATTGCGAAAACTGTAGTGGCACGTGTTTCGTTTCGTTTCGTAGAAAGGCGTTCATATACAGTGGAAATATTTAAAAAACGTTTTAAGTTTAATTTAATATCAGATGTTGACTTTTTTCTTATCTAAAACAAAATTAGATACCATGGAAACATTAAAAGGAAAATATTTTTTTGAAAAAAAAATGAGTTAATACCTTCTTCCACCAGGGGCTTCAATTCAATTCAGTACAAATATGTGGCAAAAACTGTCAAGCACTCCAACACTACGAAAATTAATTGTGCGCTGCTATCAAAAAGAAAAACAGTCAATTTCAGCATAAAAAAAAAAATAAATGGTTTCCCATTACATCCCATGAAGGGACTGGGGAGAACTTCTCACAATCACTGAGCTGTGCGCTTTCCAGTTTTCACTCACTGATTGGGACCTACAGTTTTACACCGATACCGAACGGTAATTTGAGAAGCTTTTTCATGGCTAGATACTCGATAGTGTCGCCGTCACTATGCGAGGTGACCGCCGCCGAAAGAAAATTTGAAGGTGGTCAGAGCCGGGTTCGAACCCAGGATCTCATGTACAAGAGCCGCGCACACTAACCATTGCACCACCGACGGCCACATTTCAGCATAGCAAACCGATTTGCTATTTAAAAAAATATATATTTATGAGGCCATAGGATTATTTCCTAAAAGAAGTCCAATGCCAAGAAACCTCACTCCATATGACGATAGTTATTTGAAGTCAGGAAAGGCAAACCATTTTTGACTTGAACCGAAATTAATGCTATTGCAACGCATCAAATCTCGCAGAATACGTAGATTGCAGAAGACGTAGATAGCAAGAAGCTGGTCTGCATGGATGCATCCCACGAAATGCGATGCTGGACTTTGGTAGAAGGTTTACCACAGAGATTGACCGATGTCATAAAAAATAAGGGCTACCTACCCTACCCTACAAAGTATTAACCGTCTTTTGTATTATTTTATTTTTCTGCAAAATTGGGAATAAAATAGTGTTTTTGACGTCGTTTCTAATTGTATGACCATCTACTTTTAGAGATCTATTAGAAAATGTAGTTTCCACTTTTCAAGAATATGGTAGCTAAGTAGTTGCCGAAAATTATGTAGAAAGTATAGCAATCACTGAGACTTTCAATACTGGATATTTTCTTTTTTAATTTTCGTCTTATGGAAATAATTCTAAAGTGACGTTTCTAATTGAATGACCACCACGGTATGTCCAATTCAATAAGGCTGTTGCATGTACGTTGCCAAAGTACTTCATTAGAAATTGTCTTGAGCAGGTAGATACGGAGTATTTGTCTCAGACAACGATTGACAAAATTTTAGACCTTCTTCATTGTCAGCTTCGTCAAGCTCCAAGTAATACAACCTACAGCAGTACCGACTTTACACTGCAATTGAATATTCGCAATTTCGTCTTTTCCGATATTCTTTTATTGCGCCAGATTTTGTGCAGGTTTAGGAATACAACACGGGCCTTATTTATACGATAAACTATAGCCGCCGCAGAGCCACCATCGTTGGTAATATTGCATTGTAAATAGTTGACTGAATCCACGTCTTCAATTAACGAACCATCAACTGTTAGCGGAGTATTCCGTTCTGTTCGAATACTCATTAGATTTGTCTTCTTAATATCGACACGTTCCCGGCAGAATGTATTAAGCGGCAAAATGGAAATTGTTCAGGAAACGAAAAAAACTTCCTGCCAAATAGCTGATTTGTTTATTTTGTCGGTTATTACCATTTCATGTGCTTAATAACTCATGACGTGGTTATGCAAGGGACATTCTCTGTATATCGAAATGTGGAGCTTGGCATAAATTTTGAGAATATGGAAAAGTCATTGTCGCCAAATATGTCGTGTCGATATTTTTGTTCTCCATCCTACTTTTTCGCATTTTCGGAGGGTCTCTTTAACTTGGTATCGAGTCATCAAATTTATGGGCCATTACCTCGTCCACCAGAAGAAGAAATATTGTGGAGGACAAGACACATCCTTGGCTAACTCCCGCAGATGTGGTGAAAGGTTGGCGTTCCTTCCCAATAAAACTGATCATGAACACTATCTTGTACGTTATCCGCTGTTAGTCAATGTGGACCACATTGGGTTAGGGTGTACACAATCAAACACTTCTTCGAAGTCTAAGAAAAGTACAGCTGCGGTCAAAATAATAGCACCACGCACAAATTTATATTGACTCCGTTTACATCTGTTTAACAGTTGGGCCAATTTAGCTCAAAACAAGATAATAAATTCTTTGATGTTAATGGTTTATTATCATAAGAAAATTATTTGGTTTTTTCAACAGTTTATAATATGCTAATTAATTTAAACAAAAAACTTAAAAGCTACCCAGTCAAAATAATAGCACTTCATTTAATTTTTAACAAAAAATAGTGGTCTTTCTTAAAATAAATCAAAAATTGTACTCAGATATCTTGTTGATAAATTAATTGTATTGTTTCAATACTTTGTCGCGTGACCATTGTTTGCTATTACCGCGGCACAACGCCTTCCCATGGAAACGATTAAATGCTGGCATCTTTCAACTTTGATGGAACTCCAAATTTTCTGCACAGCCTCCCAGAGCCCTTCAACGCTTGTTGGTTTTATTGTTGATACACCCTTCTTTATATCCGTCCACAGATTTTCGATAGGGTTCAAATCTGGGGACTGTGCAGGCCACTCCATTACATTGATAGAGTTATCGTTGAACCATTTTTTTGCCATTTTGCTGGTGTGTTTGGGGTCATTGTCTTGCTGGAAGACCCACACCAGCGGCATTTCGTAGGAAGCATGCGGCAGCATAATTTCATCAAGGATTTTTACATAAACCGATGCATCCATAACGGGTTTGATCCAATATATGGGACCCACACCTTGATATGAAAAGCAACCCCATACCATAAGAATATGACCTCCATGTTTTATAGTTTTTGATGTGAATTTTGGTATGTTTTCATTTTCACTGGACAAAAGATCTGGAACCCTTTTCACCAAAAAAGGACAATTTTGGATTCGTCAGTCCAAAGCACATTTCTCCACTTTTCCTTTGGCCAATTTTGATGTGCTTTAGCAAAAGATATCCTTTTAGCAACGTGCTTAGAGGTAAGGAGCGGCACTTTTCGAGGACTACAGGCATTGAGGCTGTTGTCTAGAAGTTTGCGGCGAATAGTTTCCACGCATGTCGGCACATCCAATGTTTTTTGAGCTCCGTGGCTGTCATAAAGGGATTTGTTTTAGTAGTTCGTACTAAACGCTTTACCATTAAGGGTGACAAAACTGGCTTCCTATCACGAAATTCAACTTTTTGCTCATATCTTAGGGCATTTATTATCATTTTATTGGAACAGCCCAGCAAATTCCTTATTTGGGAAAATAAGATTTACCCTCGGACGCAAATTTTTTTATTAGTTCACGTTTTTCCGACGAACAATGCTTTCCGCGACCCATAACTATACAATTTTTATAAAAGTATTACCTGATTTTGAAGAAAGTATATTAAAAAATTTGTATTACCTTTTGTTTTCACTTTTTTTCACAAAATTTTGCAAAACAAATTTAAAAAAGCCTGCTGGTGCTATTTCATTGACTGCACTGAAGTAGATCCTTTTGTAAATGATCGATCATTTCTAGAGAACCGTTAACTATCTTCAGGAAAAAAACTTCTCTTAAAAAGAGTAAACAGAATACTGCGTCATCGCTTAGTTATGTTCAAATAATAAGCACAGAATTTAATTTTTTATTGGAATGACAATAGTTTTCGACGTTGGTGCTATTTTTTTGGCCGACACTGTATATATAGTGTAGTTCAACTGATTGTTCTATGATTACGGAGTGTGTTCATGTTGTCGGCACACGAACGACCAGGCCTGAAACCCGCCTGCACCTTCCGCACAATTTGCTCCACTGAAAAATAAGGGTCGCCATTAATATGCCTATTGCATTTAGCAATGTAATACTTCTTCAGTTCCTGCATAGCGTTAGATCACTTTCTTTCGGGATAGTGATAACTACTCCCTCTTTCCACTCCGTAGGAATTTTGTTGTATGTCATTGACACTTGCTAACGCTGAAGCACCAAATGTCAACAGCGAACAGAGTAGGTGGTCGCTATCAATATCAGCACCACGTCTAGTTTAAACGTCCAGCAGGGAACCCAGAAACATAAGTATAGTATAAGTATATGGTCAATTTGATTGGAGGTTTGACCATCAGGCGATTCCCAAGTATACTTGTGAACATTTCTGTGGGGGAATTTCGTTCCGCCGATAAACCGTTGATGGCGAGTACAGATATCTAGGAGCCTGTCCCGATTGTCATTTCTCACAGTTTCAAGACCATGTCTTCCCACCACCTCATGTAAGTAGGTCGTTGTTGTCGTTGCCCACTTTGACATTCAAATCTCCCAGAAATATTTATATAATCGTTACAAATACTCTATATTTACTGGCCTAATGCAATTTCTAATGAAGGCCTCTGGCAACGCCCAAGTTACAGAAATATTGAATTGGATATATGTACGTAGGGGGAAATGGACCTGGATCGGTCATATAAGTATGTTTAGGCGTCCTACATCAGATATTGCTAGAGTAACACTTGAATGAAACACTTAAGTGTATCGCAGGCCAGAACCACCAAATACATGGAAGCGGTGCCTGGAAAAAGATTGTGAACAAACTCGACAATCATGGAAGCACAGACTATCATGGAATAGCCACACAGAAATTGAGGAAGAGAGTTTGTTGACGCCCTAAGCTATTCGTGAACATTTTATTTAAACTTTTTATTGTAATAAAGAAATAAAGGAAATATCCCCAGGCTCCATATAAATTGTAATAAAATAAATTATCAAGGTAGAGAGGTTGAAAGATCAATGTCAATCTTTCTATTTTATTAAGAGGTGATTGTTGAATAACATCAGTGTAGTAAAATACCATTTTGCCGATGTCGTTCGATGATATGCAAAACGACATAACTAACAAAACGTTCAGATTCGTGGTTTCTATTGATTACATTAAATGCCACGTCCGCTACTATACAAAAGTAATTGAAATTGATCTTAAGTAAAAAAATGGTTTTCTATTACATCCCATGAACCAGAGCGCTTTCATGTTTTACACTCCTATTGGAACCTAAAGTTATTATACCGGTTCCGAACCGTTAAGAAGCTTTATGTTGTATCTTAAGTAAGCAATGTAAAACATTTAAAAATTGTACCAACATTGTTTTACAGTTCAGCCAACGACATATTAATGGTCAAAAGAATTCTACCGATCATGACACTTACATCATCAAAAAAAAAAGAAGCCCAACGATTATTGTTTTTGCCTGTTTTAAAAAATTACAAGCCATCAGGCAATATTTTGCTTTAACAAAAGGAAGGGAAAGAACACAAAAGTATTACAGGCAAAAGTTTTAAACTGATATTTCTGATTTCTTTGAAGTATCCGAGACACCTAGTTAGGATTCCCTTCAAGAATGAAAACGTTACACCGAATTTTAGTCGTTGTATATAGAACCACATCATGGTGCAATAGTGTGTGCGCCTTTTGTAAATAAGTTGAACTTTCCTTGAAGTGTTTCAAATATTTGAATATATACATATTAAAGAATTATACTTACTTGTGCAATTTAACACCCGAATGTAGTTTAGAATGACCCCTTAGCGATGCCAATGCGCTAAATTGTTTGCCACATATTTCACAGGTTAGGTTGACATTCTCATTGTGGATCTTTTTATGAACCTTAAAATATTCAAAGCTCATAAACTCCTTGTGGCACACTTCGCATTTGTATTTGTGGCGCTCGGACTGTTGTCCGGTATGGACACGCATGTGCTTGATGAAGTTCGGGCGAAAACGTACCACTCGTCCGCATATCTGACACTCGTATGGTTTGCAGCGGAGGCAATGTTTCTCATAGTTCTTTAATGACTTCAAGACCATGTTACAGATGGCGCATTTCATATTGTTGGCATGACCCGAACGATGAATTTCGTAGAGTTCTTTATTATCGAATTTCTCCACACATTCCATACATTGGTAGATGGTGCCCGATGGTGTAGACGTCGAGGAGGGAGGAGAAGCTGACGAGGTGGAAGATGGTGGCGATGTGGAGGCCGTATTGCGCGTGTATGCGACTTGAGCTTGAGCCGAAGTAGACGCCACTGGATGAGAGGATGACGAGGAGGAGTTGGCGATGGAAGAGTTGTTGGTGGTACCAATTTGAGAGGACGATCTTGGTGGTGATCGTGTGGTGGTAGGTGCTATGGCAGCGTTGTTTGGATTGGATTGGTTTATGGCCATTATTGTTGATGCGTTATGGGTAAGTGCATTCGTAAGGATTTGAGTGCTAGCCGAAATGTGGGTTGTGGTTTTTGGTGAAGAATTCCCTGTAAGATCTGTTGCATGCGATACCTGGGGTGTTGTGGTCACTAACATAGGTGTTGTGGTGGTATTCGAGCCACTTCCCACAGGAGCTGCTTGTAATATGAGTTGAGTAGTTTGGCCACCGGCTCCCACCTGCTGTTGTACTACGTTTAACACAGCCATTGAGCCATTGCGGCTCAATACCGCTGGCATACGGACGAGAGTAGCACCTCCCATATTGGCCATACCGTTGCTTATGAATACTGGACGTCTTTGTAAGTGAGCTAAAGCTTCTGATACGGGCACAGTAAGAGCCCTTGTTGTTGTGCTAACAATGGAGCCGGCAGGCAATACCAACTGGGTGGGATGACCTTCCGCATTTGTGGTGGTCACGGTGGTAGGGCCACTGGTATAGGTCAAACGCTGCCCTGTAGTCTCCCCCATATCTTCATAGTTCTCTACCTTAATTTGAGTACTTTCTATAAGGGTCGGCTCTTCGTCAGCCTCAGCTGCCTTTGCCTCCTCCTCGATATCTTGAAGGTTCTCATCGTTCAACTCCGGGTCTTCTTCATCCTCCATAGATTGTGAATGGTCATGAGCTGTTGCTGCCAATGGTAAGGAATTATATTCATGAATATCTGATGATCGGACTATGATGCCACGCCCATTAAGGAAATGGTGCTGCCGTGTTTGGGAGATTGTATTGACCATGGATTGCTCAGGGGCATCTTGACTGGTTTGACTTAAATCGGAAGCGCTTGTTATGGGTGTTGTTGAATTCGGTGGGGTCTCAAGTTTTATCACACTAGTTGTGCCCGGTGTACCATGAGACGATATGGCCCCCTGGGAATTACTCTCGGTGTCCATTAGCTGCTGCTGTTGAATCTTGTTGCTAAGTTGATGATGTTGATGGTGCTGGTACAAAATCTGATGATGACTGCCGCTGCTGCCTCCACCACTATTACGATCATTTACGTCCTCGTCGTCATCATCGTCTTCGTGCTCCATGGGAGCATCCTGTAGTATAAATTCGATTTGTTGAGACAAAGCACTGTCATTCATGGCTATCAGACCCTCCAAATCCTTAGTAGCCATTGAGGAACCGTTGCTCATTGAGAAGAGAGAGGGAAGACTGCGCGATGATAAACCTGCTGCCGCTGATGAGTTGTTGTTAGGGCCATCCATGGCGATGATGCTTGGAAAGTAGCAAAAATATTGAGTCTCGTTTTTCCCCAAAGTTCAATTCAGTTTCGGATTAACATTTATTCGTCCTTTTTCTTTGTCAAGTTTCACACGGACGAAAAATTCTGTGATTTTCTTGTGGTTGTTGTTGTTGTAACTTGGAAAAATTTAATTTCTTTTATGCTGTCGTTCGTTTTCTACCGTCGTAGTCGTTCTTTTTCTCTTTATTACCTCTAATTGTTTTTCTTTTTTGTTTTGTACTCTTTTTGCAGCATTTTTTGTCATTAGTTTTCAGTTTTCTTTATCAAATAGTTATTTTCATTTTCTATAATTATTACATTGTTTGTTATTATTGTTAATTTGATTTTCTTTTCATTTATTACGATGATTTATTTCATCTTTCTATTTATAAATTAAGCAATTAAAACGAATTTAGTGAGATTGCTTTCAATTGTATTTTACTACGCACAAATTTTGTATTCCTTCTGTTCCCACTACGGGTTATTTGGTTTATTTCATAGTCCATCTTTTCTTCATTCCTTCCATTACTTTTTTCAAATTTTTATTTAGAGTTCACCTTTACTAAATTCACGCACACATACACAGTAGCACAACACACAGATTGTAATGATGGAAAACGTCAATGTTTGACAAATAAAAAAATTTCCTTTGAAAATGGAAAAACTTTCGTCGTAGGTTTTTCTTTCGTTCGCTCTACGTGATTCTTCCGACTGCCTTTGTTTGTTCTCTCTGTTTGTTTTGTGAATTCATTATCATCTATAAACAAAAATTGCACAATCTTTATAGGGTTGCAATTATTATAAGCAGTTGTGTAGTCAGAGTTGTATTTTTAAGTGCGAGGCAGAAGTATAATTAGAATAAAATCAAAAACAAAAATTAGAGAACAGATTTAGTATAGGTCTACGGGTAATTCAAATTTTTTTTTTTTTAAATTCTTTTTTGGGAAAAAATATTTTTAAAAAGTAGTGCGAATTTTAATTTAAAAAGATAGAACTGTTTTCTTTGGAGAGTTGGACATAAAACAGTTTTAACCCTGCGTTGAGAATATATACATATTACTTCGCAAAGAGAAAAAATGCTTGTGTATCGTAGATCCAAATCAAACTAAATTTTTCCTAATTGTGCGGTCTTTTGCAATTATGTTTTGCGTCTTCTTCAAGTTACAATGAAACTTCGAAAGCGGCCAATTGCTTAAATCAAATCATTTGCCGAAAAAATCAAAGACAAAAAATCGGAGACAGTAACAAAGACAATGAGAAGTGTGAGTGGATTAGTTAAAGTTGTGATATTGTCTATGCAAAACTGTCTGGGGTAAACTACAGGTTTTGTAGGTTCAAATCGAAATGTACTATGTATAATAAATTTCATAAAATTTTATGTAATTAAATTTGATTGAAAATGTATGTGTTTTGTGGATGTACACAAATAATCTATAAAGTAATATGAGTGAAAAAGTAAGGCAAAAGTTCGATTTAAGGAAACTCCCTGAGATAGAAAATAATGTCATAATCTTTCAGAATGCTCCAAAAGAGGCCAAAATCGACCTGAAAATTGCTTCTGTGACCTTAGGGATCAAAATTATTCAATGGAAGGCAACGTCTCAAAGAGATGACAACACTATGTGAGTATGGGCCTGAAGATGAGATTAAAAAAAATACCCAAAATATTACAACTGACTTTTCCAGAAAGGGAGATAAACCGCTCTGGCAGTGAACGCATTACATGCAAGTAAAAATACCCAAAGATATGAAACTTGTAGCATGGATAAGTCCAACAACGGGTTTGGATAGTGGAAAAAAAGTCAATATGAAACCCAATCAAAAACTTACGTAATCCATCAGATTTTGAAGTATCAGAAATTGACATGTAACACACGGAATCGATGGCTTAATGCTTAAAGCACGAATGTCTCATTCTTAACTTTCATGTCGATCTTGATTATTTTTGGATCATTCTGAAGTGATGACTGATGTTTTTTCTCCCTCTGTAGATGTGTTCCCTTAAACTGATATTCAGGCCAAAATATTTGACGGCATGAATCCAAAAGTTGCGCGTATGCGATCAAATGTATGTTTTTAAAAACTGGTCTATTATACGTCGAACTCTCCAAACAAAAAAGGAATTGGGTAGGGTATAAAAAAGTAGGATATAAATAGGGCGCGAAGAAAAAAAACATTTTTTTCGAATAGTAATGAAACATATTCATCATTCCATTTAATTTGAGTACCCACAGTAAAGTGTATTGCAAGTACACCAGTTTTCGAATCTCAAGACCCATCGCACCAAAAAATAATGGCATCAGTGAATTCGTGAGAATTTATTTAATTTGAGTATCCACACTTCCTTATTCCTATCTGCCCAACATGAACCCTTTTTTTTACCCGTGGGCCCCATGTATCCATCGGGCAAATTTTTGTTATTTTTCGTGTTGAATTTTTGGAGCCCGGCCCGAGCTTCTGCAATTTTGCCAAACAACTTACATCTAAGGATTTAAGACTATCTTATAAAATGTTTATAGTTTGTCATTTCGTTTTAAAATTCTTAAGGATAATCTAGCTTTAGTTCAAATATATTTTAATCGTCGCTATTAGCATGAACTGCCTGTGGGCCCAGTATACATTTTTGCATTTATGTTTGATTAATAATAAGTCTACATTACTGTTAGTATTAATTAGTGTAATGGCTTAAATGCATGAGTCCGGGCCCGGCTCAAAAAAAAACGAAAATCGAGTAAAATATGGCAATTTCAGAAACCAACAAATTTTTTAACGATCGGACCCAAACGGGTGCACCTAGGCATCTGTGGACCAAGATAACCCTATTTTAAGATATTATACCGACCCTGATGAAATTAAAAATTCCACATAAGAAATAAAAAATAATGGGCTGAAGTTAAGGACCAGGGGTAATCAAAAAAAAATGTTAAAAAATCCAAAATTAAAGAAAAATTAAAGAATGTGAGAAAATGGGTCCAAAAAACCGGTACACCCAGGACCATTTGGGTATGGATTAGTGTGGGAACTTCAAAGAACGGTATTCATGTCACGAATTCGGCGGTGTCATTTTTTTTTTCTTGGGATGTCTGTAAGCCCTTGTAAGTCCACTTTTGTACGTACAGTTCCCATGCGATTGGTTATGATAACCATTCAGAAAATAAACATTTTTTTAAAAATATTGCGCGATATAAGTCCACTTTTGTACGTAGTGACAATGCGCGATTGGTTACGATAACCATCCAGGAAAATACAATTTTTTTTAAAAAATTAATTACAAACATACTTCATTTTGCCCCTTGCTATGATATTTTCGCCTTAAATATGCTCCTTGTACGAAATTTTTTATTTATTTTTTCTCATTTTATCGGTCGAGAACTCGATAACTAAGGTATTTACACACTTTGCAATTAAAATAAAATTTTTTGGTCGATAAAAACTACTTCACTTTTTCGTGTTACTTTATTTTTTTATTTATTTATTTGAAAATTAAACAAATTTTAAAAATTTTATCGTTCGATAACTCGATAACTAAGGTAGTTATCGAAAAAAATTACTTAAGTTTTTCGTATTATTTTCACATTTACTATCTAACACGTTAAAAAACAATTTTAAAAAAATTTTATCGTTCGATAACTCGATAAAATTTTTTATTCACCCATTTTGAGGGTCTTTGTGGACTCTGTGGGCCCCATAGGCCCGCCCGACAATTTTTTTTCTTTTTTCGTTTCCTGATTTTACTCTATTTCTGTTTTTTTTTTTTAAAAAATTTATCGTTCGATAACTCGATAACATTTTTAATTCACCTATTTTGAGGCCCTTTTTGGACGCTGTGGGCCCCATAGGCCCGCCCGACAATTTTTTTCTTTTTTCGTTTCCTGATTTTACTCTATTTTTGGTTTTTTTTGCCTGCCCCTGGTCCTGAATTTTTGCCAAATAATGTAAGTTTGTTCTCAAAATTTACACGACTTTTTTTTAAATCGTACGATTTTGCCCCTTTTTTGGTTTTCGAACCAGAGGGCCCCATGGGTCCGATCGTTAAAATTTTTTTTTTTGTTTTCTGAAATTGCCATATTTTACTCGATTTTTGTTTTTTTTAGGCGGGCCCGGCCTCATGCATTTTTGCCGCTTAATATTTCACCAATAAATGTAATCAGCAAGATATATAGAAATTAGGCAAAAATATGCGTGCTTCTTTTTATCTAATACTATCAAAATACAACCCTGTACGCTACTTTTAGTTTTCTTCTTTCACCTGTGTACCATTTCTATGGTTTATTTTTATCCGACAATCCCTTGTGTTGTCTTGTTAATCTGTTTTTATATTTTGTCACCTTTCTTCTCTCTGTTTTCCTTTCCTATTTTCTTTTTATTTCGACACTACTTCACACTCACAAACATTTTTGTTCATTTGTCGTGCTGTTGTTGTTGCTGTCGTCGGCTACCACTAGCCAGCCAAACAACTTATTTGAGTTCTCTTTCGCACACTGTCATGCCCACTCGTTTACACTTGCATGCACTTGCAGCACACACAAACAAACGAGAAGAAAACAAATCTGTTTTATTTTCATTAAGTTTTGGTGGAGCTTGGCGGGGTGGTGGGTATTTCCATCAGCGCTCTTTATTCAAAATGCTTGCTAATGTTGTTGCCGTTGCTGCCATTGCTGGTTGTTTTCTTCATCTACGCTTTTGTGTTTTGGGGTTGAATTTCAATGAATGCCGCAAATAACGAAATAAAAAAGTTTCCGTTAAAAGAGGATGATTGAATGGCAAAGAGGATGCGGCGTAAAAGTTCAATAAAAGACAACCAAATGAAACACAGGGATAGCAGAACGGAGCAGCGAGAACAGAACGACAACGAATGATATGAAAGAAATTGAACTCGAAAAAATCACACAATTCAAGCGAAAAAATGACCGTATAAAAAAGCAAGAAGATGAGAAGATTGTGGTACTTCTGCTTATTGCTTTCAAATTTTCTCAGGGAAATTTCTTTGTTTATTTTAAAAATTCTTCAATTGATTTCAGCAGCCAAGAAAATTAACAAAAATATTACAACACACATCACTTAGTACATTTTTTTGACGGAACTTTTAAACAATTATTTTCCATTACTTTTTAACAGGGAGATCTTCCCTGGAATGTTTTTTTGCGTTTTTCGTCTTTTGTTTAATAAAAATGAGTAATTTTCATTCATTTATACTTTAGCACATCCACCGTTTACCGTCGTACGTTCTTTTCTATTTCCATAATCACTTTTAGCTTTGGCTTCTCACACAGAAAAATCATTCATTTTACGTTTATTGATTTCCTTTCTTACCCGAGCATTGAGAATCTTTTGTTAAAATATCGCAAATATTATCATTTGTTTCACCAAATTTCAGTTGAGTTGTTTGTCGTGAAGTTAGTTGTTTGTATTTATGTATTTGTTGCACTTTATAAAATTAATAAATTGTAAAATTTCCGCTGAAAATTACAAAGATAAATTGTAAAAGGATTTTTTTCCGTCTTGAAGAGTTTTTCCCTAGTACTGCGTTATTTCATTTTAGCTCCGTCTTTGATTTATGCTTTATTTCGTTAATTCGTTGGAGGCATATTTTTTTGCTTCTTTGCAGGGTTGTATTTTCGGCAAATTTAGTTTGTGGTGAGATAAGTTGGTGCAACTCTGCGTTGGTGCGATTAACAGGGTGGTGCAGCAAATAAAATTCTACTAAAAACTTTAAAACAAGAAAATTTAAAAATGTAATTGTAGGAAAATTGTAAACTAAAATGGCGACGTTTGGAAAGGTGCGCTATTTCAATAGTTATTGATGTTTAGAGAACGCCTTTATAGTAGAATTATTTTTAAAATTGAAAAACAAATCATTTTGACGAATCGATACAAACTATAAACGTACTAAAAATTATATTCGAATCTACAGATAATTTTTGTCAACCGTTTCAGTTTATAAAACGCAACAGCATCGGTGAGCGAACGCTCATTTAAAGCCAACACTAACGTTGCGCTGAAAAATTGTATTTTGTAACTTCTGCGTTTCAAGATTTTTGTTACTGTTTTACTAATTGTCATTTCTAGCGCTGTTTTCTTTCCGTTAATAAAACAAGGTTTTTTTTTAAAATTACGATGAGTACAACAGTTCACTTTATTTTCACAAACTAAACATTCACAATTAGTGTATATTACTTAGCGTTGCTTACTTTTAATCGTTTCAAAACAGACTGACTGGAAGTGCAAAAGATAGATACAAGTTCAACACATTGGAATAGCGTTATCTAACAATTTCCACCTGCTCCCAGACCCAACCAGTTTTTTCAAATACTGGTATTGGTGGCATCGAATATTCATGAACGTTGGGAATGCTGATATGTAGTAACTTTCACCCTTGTAACAATGCCATACTTTTTACGGCATTTACACCAAACAAGATTAACGCATTTCGAAGTTTAACTGCGTTAACCTGTGCTAACCTAGAATATTACTCATACAATTTTAATCTGTAAAAACAGAAGTTTTAGTTTTAACCTCGTTTTAAACTGGTGTACAATATGATGCAACTCTGATTATTACCAAAAAAATTCAACCAAAATAAAAACACAAAAAATCAAAAATTAACGACGCGTCGCCGCCACTAATTTTTTTGTTTTCAAGCTCAGGCCGCCGCCGGTATTATTGATTCTCATCGGTATATAATATGAGCCTATTCGACCAACTCGCCCGATTTGACCCACTGATCCAATTTTAAAGGTTCAGTTATTTCAAAAACATACAAAATTTTTACAAAACTGATAAAACCAAGAGCTGCCGTCTTCGATAATTTGGTATCGGGACGGCGTTGCTCTAAATTAGTCTAATCACAAAGATGTCACCTGACATGACAATTAGGTTGTTCACGGTAGGCTGCTTTATAGATTAGTTAAATGAACTACAACAAAATACATGAAAATAAATTAATCAACTTTGAGCGACCTTTACCCTTGACAAAAGATTAAGTGATTAATTGATTGTTTTGAAGTGTTTCAAAGTATTAGAAATTTAACTTGTGCTGCCAGACAAAGGGACTCATTTTTAGCAAATGGCATCTCAAATTTTATATTTAAGCATAGGTAGCACTGGTATTTACATCTGTTTTTTGTTTATTAAAAAAAAAAACAATCGCGCAAGTCGGGGGTCGGGGAAACCTATGTCTACAAACGAAAAATCATTAATATTTGCATCGTATACTTTGCCGATTACTTACCTTCAATTAATTGAATTTCCGCTTTACTCATATTTACTCTGAAGTCTATAACTTGCTGTTTTATGCGCTGTTTAGGCATTTTAGAAACAATTTCAATTGTAAATTGATTTTGATTTTATTTTGTAAGAAAACATCGAACAGCTGATTAAAAACAGCTGCTTGAAGAAATTAAGCAATTAAGACATTAATCAACATTTATGGGAGATTAACTTTAATTTTTTAAGCAACTAATCTATTAAGCAGCCTACCGTGAACAACCTAATTTTAATCTTAAATTGGTTTGTGTATGTCTGGTTCTACACGTGCAATTGTAATTGCTGCAATTCTTCATGATTCTCTTTTGGAATTTGTTTTTTTTTTTGTACAAATGTTTTATTAATACAATAACATTTTGGGCCCCAGCGCCGAAAGGCATTATTGGAGCAAGTTGGCAAAGTTATTTCAAATTGTACAAATGATGTTCAAAATAAATCATCTATAGAAAATATAATTACAAAATTTTTTTTTTTTAGAAGATATTATAGAAAATTATATTGGAAATATTTTAATTAAACCCTGAATATTCTGTAAATTAAAATACAATGTATATAAAAATAATAAAAATATAAGAAAACAATTATGAATTTAGATTTATAAACAACATATTATTCAAAATTATGTTAGAAGTGTTTCTATTTCACCTTGAATGTACTCTCTACATAATGTTTTAAATCTACCAGTTTGATGGGTTGTCTTTATTTCTAGTGGAAGATTGTTGTAGGCAATCGCACCAATATAGTCTATGCGTTGTTTGGTTTTCTCTAACCTACATAAAGGAATTCTAATATTATCTCGATTTCGAGTATTGAAGATATTTTGATTTAGCAAAAACGAAATTGTGTGATGACCAATTCTATGCAAACACTTAAAATCATATATCAAATACTGATATTTATGCACACCCGATACTGGAAATATTCTGGTAACATTCTCATACAATGATATCGTTGAGTAATTTGCCGGTAAGTTATAAACAATCTTTAATGCTTTGTTCTGATAACGTTGTAGAGACTTAAATGCAATGTTATTGCTATTAATTGCCATGTAATTGAAATGGGACTGAATTAATGACTGATAAATTAACAACTTGGTGTTTACATCTAACTTGTATTTAAGTTTAAAGAGAATGCCTATTGCAGGTGCAATTTTCTTCTTAACATTTTCCATGTGCATATTCCACGATAAGTTAGCTTGAAGCATGACACCTAAATATTTTACGCAATGGGTTTCCGAAATAGATTGTCCATCAATATAAACACTAAAATTATTATTTATGCTGGCGGAATGTGGTCTAAAACGTACAACGTTGCTTTTACACGTACGCAATTCTGTTTGTGCAATTCTGGTTTCTATTATTGCTGCTTCTGACATTCGTATAAATCTGGAACATAGTATGCAGACTATTCGTGTGAAATTTTTAGGAATGAGTAAATGAAAAGAAATGTCAAATTATTCTGCAGTCGCCATTACTAAAAAATTACGAATGAGAAGAACTGATAGAATTGCAGAGTTCATGCACGTTTTTTTATCGTTCCATTCTTCTTACCCCTCTCTTCTACGAACTCATGAATTGCAGCAATTATAATTGCACGTCTAGAAACAGACTAAACGGCAAAGATTACAACGACCCTATTTAACACACTGATTCAATTTTAAAGGTCAGTTATTTCAAAAACATCCCAAATTTGTACAAAACTGGCAAAACCAATAGCCGCCAAATTAGTTTCACTGTTGTGCCGTCGTTTTCTATAATTTTGTTTTGGCGCGGAGTTTGTCTAAGCACGGAAATGTCAATATTGTCTCAAATTGGGTGATGTGAACGGCAAAGATTAGAGAACAAGGTTATGGCTAACTTGGCTTGACTACAAACATGTTGCCGTATCGCATATTTTTCATTAGTAGGTGTGGGTCGTTGTTAAGCCCCGTATTCAGTTCTTCATAAGAAATTTTGTCATTTATCTCTAAACGAACAAATTTGTTGCGGAGTGTTTTATTTTTCATTAATAATTCCTCTCCGCACACCATTTTATTTTTAACTCATGTGGTTTTAATTTTGTTGGTTAAAATCCATGGTAACATAAGTAAGGTAAACGCAGTAGGAATTGTTGCAACAAAAACAGGGATTTTGTTTTTGTTTGGTGTCCATAATCTGTCAAATTTTATACATATGTGTATCTACTGTAAAAGTAAACAAAATGGTACAAAAACAAAATACATGTGGATTTGACATAAGAAAAACAACTAAACAAGAAAAATGTTCAAATCAGCCGTTCTAACGAGTTTACCTTACTTATTTTACCATGGTTAAAATCATAGAGAAATGACGTACAGAGCTGCCATTGCTCTCATCTGACATTTCCTTTCACACTATTCGTGGTGCGGTCGGTGCGATAGAAAGTTATTTGACGAAACCAATTGTTTGATAATTGTTAACTTGTGTACAATGTGATACTTACCACCTATCTTTGATTTACCATGTAAATATTTAATTTATAATTCCTCTACCCACTCCATTTTACTTTTAACGTATGTGGTGTGGTAGGCTTAAGCCCGGAATTAAGTTTTTATGCAATTTTCGTTGCCATAAAAAGTACGTGTATTAAAAATAACGAAAATTTCATGGACTGAAAATTGGGCTCACTTTTCATTTGCTTGGTACTCTTTGCTCTTTCCGAAAATTTCGTAGGTAAAATCAATTCAAAAAGTACAAATAAAATTGAGTGCGTAGAGGAATTCTAAACGAAATATTTACAAGGTAAATCAAAGACAGGTGGTAACCATAGAGTAACGACGTATACAGCTGCCATTTTTCTCATATGACATTTGCTTTCACACTATTCGTGAAATGCCGTTGCTGATTTATTGTTGGATGGTTTGAGCCATTGCCTCTATCTGGTATTATTAAAGCAATACTTTCCAACATCCAATCGCCCATCTGCAACACACCATATGTCATCAATTTACTGAGAGAGTTGGCGTCTCTATGGTGGTAACTCAAAGACGATGAAGAATTAGACGACCAAAAGATGTGCGGAATTTGGCAACCCTGGTAAAAGAGAACCAGAAAGTGCTAGAAATTCACTCAAACGCATTTCTCTCTCGCGTTATATATTGATTATTTCATACTTTTTGCATAGTTTATGTAATTCTACTTCAAAATGGTTGGAATTTGAATTGTTATATACAAAAACACTATCAAAAAGCTGCTAGTATATTGAATAGCTAGGCTTTCACTAGCTAGGCCATAGACTAATACATACCTAGATAAACTTATTCTCTCATCTGACGTTTCCTTTCACACTCTTCGTGATGTGGTCGGTGTGATAGAGAGATGTTCGACGAAAAGTGATATACACCAGGTGGAATTACAATAACTTCTTGCTTTAATTTTTCATGCCATTTTGGTGAAAAACTGTGAAATTTAAATGTGTTTTAAACTTTTTTATTGACTGTTATTGTTAGCATACATTTGTGTTGTATTTAACACATTAATTTTAACACACAAAACGAAATGCCGTTGTTGTTATTTTGTTCGTTGTTTTGAACCATTGCCTCTATCTGGTATTAGTAAAGCAATTCATTTCAACATCAAACGTATACATCACACGAGGACAAATGTCAGAAATTTGGTGAGTGAAAGATTTTCTCTACCCATATTTACTCTATGAGCTAGGCTTTCACTCGTTTTGTTTGTTGGCATTTGAGTGAAGAGAAATTTTGACTGTCTACGTATATATCAATCGTAAGCCCCGTATTCAGTTCTCGCGAAATTTTCGAAAGGTTTTTTTTTTCATTTATATCTAAACGGAAAATTTTGAGTTTGATTTACATTGCAATTTTTTCATTTATAATACCTTTACGCACTCCATTTTATTTTTAACGCATGCGGTGTTACTTTTGGTTGTTAAAACTATCGAAATGTCAAAATTCCGGTTCCAAACAATTGTTTTTATACGAAATAACTTGCGTAACAACCCTGTAATTGATTTTGCCTACGAAATTTTCGCAAGGAGCTGAGTACCAAGCAAATGAAAAGTGAGCGAAATTTTCGGCTCATGAAATTTTCGTTATTTTTTATACACGTACTTCTTATGGCAACGAAAACTTCATAAAAACTGAATACCGGGCTTTAGACATAAATGACAAAATTTCTTACGAAAATTTCGCAAGAACTGAATACGGGGCTTTAGGTATTGACCCCCCTAGACCTGTGGATAAGTTGCAGCGACTTTAAATTGACATAAACTTATCCATGGTGTAAGGTGAAGTTTGTGGTTTGTACAAACTAGTTGATGTAAAATCTAATCGATTTTGATTTTTTTAAGTTGATATCAACTTATCCACCAGTGTAAGGGGAACTTGCGCCAACTTTCATACGCATTTCAATGAGAAACGTTCATGAGGAAACATTATCGGAAAATGTAAATAAATGAACCAAAAAATAAATAAATTAAACACTATCGGAAAAATATAAACTAAATAAATATGATTCGTAGTGTTATATATAAATATTTAAAGAAAATAAAAAAAATTACAGCAGACAGTTGTCCGAGGCCTTCGGCCACGGACTGTCCCTGCAGGCTGTGTCAGAGACACGGCTATTAAGTTTAACGTAGAATACGCCATCCGATAAGACAGAAAACATATATAACAATAAATTCATTTGCTTATATTATTTATCATTTATTGTTATATATGTTTTCTGTCTTATCGGATGGCGTATTCTACGTTAAACTTAATGGCCGTGTCTCTGACACAGCCTGCAGGGACAGTCCGTGGCCGAAGGCCTCGGACAACTGTCTGCTGTAATTTTTATATTTACCAACGGCATTTGATTCAAGTCCGTTTAAAAAAAAAATATTATGTTCAATTTTTTTAAACTTAATTTAATTTATGTATTTTAATTAATATTTTTATTGAAATAAGTTCTGCGAATGTTGAGAGGGCCGCCCTAATATTAAAAAAGGTTTACCTTATCGAGTCTTCGCATTAGCATTCGAGCGTTGTGTGAAAGCTTTACGCTTTACAATTCAAAATTAATGTTACAACAGCTTTATTGAAGCTTTCGCAGAAAAGCTTTATTACGTTAGCTTACTGTTTGTTTCACTTTTTACTAGATACATGTTGCCAAGCAACATTAGCTTGCTGTTCGTTTCACTTTTTACTAGATACATGTTCCTAAGCAATGTTGAGCAACCAAAAACACTCAACCAAACACCACAAATATGTTTGAGTGTATGTGTTTAAACAATTTTCATTTGAGAAATTAAAATACTAGAAATATATCGACCAATATGAAATGTATATCAAACGAAAGATAACATCTTCATTTACCTAAAAAAAAAATTTTAAAAAAATTCATCTAGCCGTTTCCTCAAATTCAATGAAATAAAGATTACAACAATAAAAACCTGACATGACTCCTCATACCGTAAGGTAAGACGTATTCTACGTCAAAAAATAAGTGATATTTATAAAATAGTTAGGTGAAATTAACGAAAAATATTAGTTAATTTTTAACTAACCTTTTATTCAAATGAGTAAAATTTTGTTAAATTAACAAAATTTCGTCAATATGAAATAGCAGTAGCGTGAGCTCCATTTTCAAATACATCGACATTTTAGTAAAAAGGCGTGTGCGCGTTATTTACACTGAAAAAATAACCATCGGTAATATTGCATACTTTGGGTTTGGTAATTTTTTTTGTATGAAGACAAGAAAAAGTTGGTATTATTGACTAGATGAAAGTGCAATACACGCTACCAGCAACAGTGCTGAATTTGCATATGAATGTTATTTCTTATTTGATACCGTGTGTTAGAGCGAGACGATTATAAACCTCTAAGAATTTGTATTACTACTGTGTCGCTGTGTATGTGTGTAACCATTAATTTCTAAAAAGAAAACAACAAATATTTTGCCAAATTTGTATTAAATTTCTTTAAAAAGGTGTAAGGTAAGATTTGTAAGTAAAAATGTATTCTGCAAGTGTTTTGAAAAAAGAATACATTTCTATTGGTCTTGTAGAACTTTTGTAAATAGAATAGTGTGTTGTGTCTTCTTATATGTATATTGATCAAAAAAAGTGTCGAAAGTGTTTTTATAAGCGACAGGAACATGTACATCTCTTAGCCACTTAAAGAATGGAAATGTATGTCCTTTGTGAACAAAGTTGATACCAAACTACTTGATACTTCTATCTAATGATTAATAAATTTCTTCACAGGGAACTTGACTGGAGTCTCCGACAGTGACAAACGAGATGTGCTACTACATTATTCGTTATTATATCAATTATTTAAATGTTATTATTGTAAGCAACAAATAAGTATGTAATAAATAATTCTTTAATTGAAAACAAAAACAAAATTTGTTTCTGTAAATATGAAGAAATGGGCGAAACATTTGGTAAGATTGCACATTAAAATGAATCTAATTCACCTACAATAAATTTGCCCTTTTTGCATTGGGTACATTTACAAATATGCAAGGCAAATTTTCATATTGTTGGTGAACGTAAAATTTCCCACGTATATTGGTAATATTGTCCAATTAAATAGCTGATCCTATGTTGCCCAGTGCATTGGCTGATATCAGACTATGAATGTGGGTAATATTACACTAGTTTTTTCTGTGTAGGAACGGAGCCATATTTTTAGTAATTAACAGTTTTCCATTACGTCCTATAACGGGACTGGGGAGAGCGTCTCACAGTCAGTTAGCTGTGAGCTTTCTAGTTTTACTAGGGATGCCAGGCAGTACAATTAACAAAAAAAAATGCACTTTTTTTTTAAACATCATACAATTCTGTACAGAAAGTAACAACTTAAGTCATTAAGAAATAAAAAAAATCAGTAGATAGCAGCAAAAATTTTTAAATTAAAGATAACAAATATTTTTAGAAAAAAATTACACCTAGTCAGCTGTTTCACATTTTATTTTTTAAAAGTAAAATGAGTGTAATATATTCCATAATAAAATTTGTTGACACTGAATATAACATTCAAAGATATTAGGGCTGTTTTTTATTCCAATAAGCTATTACCGCTTACGATTTAAAAAAAAGATCCACATTTAATACTACGAAATGTGGCAACTGCGCAACCTTTTCAACCTTGCATACCGTGCGGGAGTCTTCCCGACGCGTTGGAATGTTGCTAATGTCCAGCCAATCCCTAAAAAAGGTGATGCAAGTAACCCTGCAAATTACCGCCCAAATTGCAATTTGTTCTGCGCTCTCGAAGGTTATGAAGAGCATGGTTAACCACCATCTTGTGAAATATCTTGAGTCCAATGACCTTCTTAATAATCGGCAGTAAGGCTTCCGTAGAATGAGATCTACTGGAGACCTGAAGGCGTTCGTTTCGGAACAGTGGGTTGGTGAGAGTAAGGTAGTGGCTCTTGATATTTCCAAGGCCTTTGACAGAGTATGGAACGATGCACTCTTGTCAAAGCTCACTGCTTTTGGTGTCGGTGATAAGTTTACTCGATATATACCGAGCTTTCTCAGAGATCGCACTATACTTATACTAGTTGTGGATGTGGTTTCATACGACGAGCATAAATTGACTGCAGGTATACCACAGGGCTCTGTCCTTTCTCCTTCTCTTTTTCTTATTTTCATTGACGATCTCTTGGGTCAGACTGTGAATCCAATCTACTCTTTTGCGGATGACAGTAATCTCTGTCATTCTTATTTATTTGACCGTAGGCCAAGTCTGCAAGAGATTGAAGGCAAACGCCGGATGATGAATGAAACACTCGGCCGAGATCTGGTGTTCATTGTTGAATGGGGTCGAATGAATAGAGTAGATTTTAATGCGGGTAAGACCCAGTGTTGTTTGTTGTCCAATAAGCCGATTACTGACCCAGGTGTGTCGTCATTGTCTATGGACGGTATAGACGGATATTGATGAATCAGACGCTCTTTTTGGTGAAAAAATGTATTTGAAGTGTCGAAAGATGAAGTGTCTAGGCTTTTTAAAGCGGTGGAAGAAATACTTCGCTCCTTCTGATCTTCTCAATATCTACACCACCTTCATCCGGCCAAAGATGGAATATAACTCCTATATATGGGCAGGTGCTCCTAGGACATCTTTTGAACTTCCCGACCGTGTCCAGAGGAGAGCGACGGGATTGATAGGGGACAGTAGGGTATCCAACTCTATTTTCTCCCTTGAGCATCGTCGAAATGTGGGTTCCGAGGACATCTTTGGAGCTTCTGGACCGTGTCCAGAGGAGAGCGACGGTGTTGATAGGGGACAGTAGGGTATTCAACTCTATTGTCTCCCTTGAGCATCGTCGAAATGTGGGTTGCGTGTCGCTGTTCTATCGATATTTTCACGGTATGTGTTCCTCGGACATCCGTCAACTTATGCCAGACATGAGGATATTTAGCCGAAGTACGCGGCTTTCCAGGAACTCTCATCCGTTTTTTATCGAATAGCCGGTTGACCGCACTACATACACAGAAAAAATAATCATAAGTAATATTGCCTAGTTTGGGTTTGGTGATTTTTTTGTATGAGGACAAGAAAAGAGAAAACACACTACTAATGACAATGCTTAATTTACATACATATATACGTTGGCAACTACACTTGTTATTATTAGAATGCCAACAGACAAATTTCGGGTGAGGTAAATGCCACAACTGCGATGTTTTTTTCTTCAGAAACTACACAACTTGAACAAAACGGACTATTGCGATTTAACTCTTAAATTCCGCGACGATTCCCAATTGAAAGCACATCGATTATTGTTAAGTGCCTCAACCGATTATGTTACTGTTTTGGAACGAACAGAAATGTGAGGTTGTAGACGATGACTGTTCTATTAAATCTGTTCGAAGCACATAGGCGTACAAAAGAAATGCATCCACCGAAAATTGTAATGGTAAGTAAAGTAATCGACGAGATTTATGTCGAGAGAGTGAAGCCTTTTCCCATTCTGTTTTTTCAGCAGATTGCAACTCCAAACGTACGCCTGCGCCCAAGGGGTTTCGATGAGACAGCTGATCAAGTTAGTACTTGGAGAACAAATAGAGAATGTGCTATCAAAGGAGACTCGTTGATAGCTACTGGGTTGCGTGGTGCGATTTTCAAACTTCTGCTGCCGAGTGTCAAGCCAAAAGCACCAGAAGTACAAAACACATCAACTGGGAGCCAATTTTGCCAACTAAATCGATTAAAAAAGGTAAATGTAATGAAGTGTTAGAGTAAAGTTATTTGTGTAGATCCCTCGTAGGTCTCGGAACTCGTTAGTACAAAAAGCAACTAGTGCACAGTCTTATATTATTACTCGGTGCCTGCGCCACTGCCAGTGCAGCAGGTCGTTCAAATTGTGATAGGTTGCACTATTCCGCACAACCTCAGCAGCAACAGCGTAGTGTGCAGCAAAATACATACATGGGATTTACCTCGTCCAGTATGGTAGCGACAAGCCTTATCCCGTGAAACAGCAGGTAAGCTGAACAGCATTTACGCTTATAAAAGAAGAGCCTAAACAAGATGACAACGGCGGTGGTGATTATCATATCTTTTAAGGAATCAACTCAACAGCAGTACCACATCGTTAGATACCCTTTTGAAAAACTTTGAAAGCGATACAATAAGAACAAAGAAAGATATTAAATTGTTTGCTGAGCATATTTGGGGATGATGGAAACTATGATGCAAGCATTATGCTGCATTCAAACATCCATAACACAACAGCAGTCGGAACACACAACAGTAGGCCACCTGGTACCACCATCATCATAGTAAATCACGATGACCCTGATAAACCACTCACCATTGCCGTGAAAGACGGTTCAAACTCCAACTATGGTAAGATTATCTTAGAAGTTCTTAGGCGATATCCACATCTAGTGAATAGCAACAAGGTGCCGTAGCAGTCGCAATCGGACAGAGGTTGTCCGTTTGGCCGAAGCTGGTAGAAAACAAAATACTACTTGGCCTTTTCTCCGTTGTAATTGTCTTTTACATTTGGATTATAAGCTTAACATCAATATTTTTATAAATATATTCGAAAATGCACTGTACGTTTTGCACAAATTCACATTTTGAATAACCCACTGTAAATCTTGTTCGTTGCCCTTTTGCATTGGGTAAATCTACAAATATGCAAAGCAAATTTCCGTATGGTTTGCCAACGTGAAATTGCCTACATTTATTGGTAATATTGCCCAATTAAATAGCTGACCCTATGTTGCCCAGTGCATTGGCTGATATCAGACCATGAATTTGGGTAATTTTACACATGGTTTTTTTTCTGTGTACTATAGACAAAATTCGTTCTTCAGCCGTACAGTCAGTATGTGGAATAAACTTCCGGCTAGTGTATTTCCCATCAATTGTGACATACAAAGTTGCAAGGCAAATGTCAACAGACCTACTCCCTCTTTCCACCTTCCACTACATCAATTTTCCTTCGCCAACACAGGGTGCATCCCCTGCGTGTTGATTTAATAAAAAAAAACAATATACCATTGTGTAATCGGGGAAATGGAGGAAAAGAGACAGCAGCTATATGTACCTTTGTGTTGACATTTCGAACACGAACAAATTATTTGTGTTCGATGGAAAACATTTAAATTTGTTTCGACTTATCGCCTGTTTCTCGATGCCGAATGTCTTTTACTAGGGTTGCCAAATTGGGTACTTTTATGTATTTTCTACCTAGATTCAATTGTCTTTGACTAAAAAGGATGTACAAGTAGAGAAGAAAAAAACCGGCGCAAACTATAGTAGAAGAGAACCAAAAAAGTCGACGCGATTCACTCAAACTCATTTCTCTTTCACGTCATAATTTGAATATTTCATACTTTTTACATACTTTATGTAATTTTATTTAAATATGGTTGGAATTTCTATAGTTAGATACAATAACATCATTAGAGATGTTGAAATATTCAACGAAGAGAGTAAGAGAGCGAGCAGAGAAACAACGCGCTTCACTCGTTTTCTTTTTTGGCATTCCCCTCCCTGAGTAAATATTCTTCTCTATACCGTAGTTGCTTTATGCTTTGACTCAAACAAGAAATAAACAATCCGCTCGAAAGACCATCAAGAGGTAGACGACCAATATTATAAATTTAATATTTCATTAGCGGCATTCATGCAAACGTGAAAGCCGAGAACTTTTGCTCAGCGCAAGTTTCCCTCGCACCGTTGCATGAGGCACCAGGTAAAGTTGCTCAGCGTAGTTGTGCTCAAAACCATATCAGCTGACCAAGATGGATACATAAGGTGGTAGCAGTAGCAATTGCATGTATTATGTATGTGTACTTTTTCTACTGTTCTAGTACTGTCACCTTATTTATCCATCCTAGTCAGATGACAACGAAATGCCAAAAGTTTACACGTTTCTCCATCCCACATTTGCGCAGCAAGTTTGCCCCGAAAACTTTCCACTTTTGAGCAAGTCGCTTTGTATGGGAAATTTGTTTGTTTTGACGTTTGCTGTGCAAGTTTACGATGTTTTCGAGTTTACGAGGTTCTTTCGAGCTTTCATGAAGACCACTATTGTTTTTAACTTGCGTTTACACGAGACAAGATAATCAGGATATGTTATAGTTGTCAAGAATAGAGACAAAATATTTGTATATCGTAGGCATCCACACAATTACAAAGGCAATACACTTTAAGTATTCGCCGTCGGTGTCGTTTCAAATTAATTCATTCAAATTAAAATACAGTTTCCCAAATTGTGCAGGTTTTTTTCGACTATGTTTAGCTTTTTTTCGCAAATTACAACGTAACTTCACCGAAATGGACTATTACATCGAAACATTTGCCAAATTTACGGGTTTTGAAAACCCAAAGACTGTGTCGAAGGCAATGAGATAATTGTGTGTAGATTAGTAAAACAAAGTTTGAATGTATTGCTATTTTCTCTTCAAAACTGTCCCGTGTAAAAGCCTAGTTACAAACTGTATATAATTTTACTTAATCATGGTTGGAATTTATACAATATCATTATCAAACAACTACTCGTGCATTGAGATAGTCATTGAAGGGAATACGAGAGAGAGCAGATAAACACTCGGATTCTTTGTTGGCATTCCACTAGAGAGTAAAAATTCTTCTCTAATTCTTCGAAGAGAACCGAAAAGTCGACACGATTCAATCAAACACATTTGTCTCTCCCGACATAATTTGATTATTTCATACTTTTTACATAATTTTACTTAAACGTGGTTGGGATTTGTATAGTTATATACAACAACATTATCAAAACACACTAGTCGTTTATAAGAACAGCTACCACGACGATGAGGAATTACCCATTACCCACAGGGTATGGGGAAAATAACGGGTAGTTTCCCACGACGATGGGGAATTATCCTTCACGATTACCCATTACACATGGGGAAAGGGTAGGTGGCCCTTACACATTACCCACAGCGATGGGTAATCAGATACCCAGGACAACCCATCCCCAATTTTGAACAAAATTATGAAAACCATTTATAAATATATCTCGGAAACGGAGCGTCCAATTGAAAAACTAATTGTTGGGGCTTTTTAAGGGTTTTTTATAAAGTGGTCGAATGGAAGATTTAAAAAAAATAGCCAAAATAACAAAATTTAAAAAAAAGGTTACCCATTACATCCCATGAAGGAACTGGGGAGAGCTTCTCACAACCAGTGAGCTGTGCGTTTTGTACTCACTGATTGGGACCTACAGTTTTTACACCGGTTCCGAACGGTATTTTTGAGTGGCTTTTTCATGGCTTAATACACGATAGTGTCGCCGTCACTGTGCGAGGTGAATGCCGCCGAAAGAAATTTAAGGTGGTCAGAGCAGGGATCGAACCCCGGATATTATGTACAAGAGGCGCGCACACTACCATTGCACCACCGACGGCCACAAATAACAAAATTGCTCAAATAAAAAATGGATACAACTCAGAAACGGTCCAATAAATAATATTTTTTTAACCACTGGATGCCTTTAATGCGGCATCACTTTTCAAAAACAAATAGCTAAACCATATGGGCGGTTTAGCGATTTTTTATTGGAAAAAGTTTTAGTTTTAACGATATTTTTTAAAAAGTTATGCCATACTTAGTAAACACATCCAGTGGTTAAAGCCTCCGTTAAATGTAAACTATTTAAGATTTTAGAGATTTCCGTTTCCGTGGTGTACTCACTTTTTATTTAGCAATTTTCTTGTTTTGAAGATTTTTTGAAAAAACTACTACTTTATGAAAAACACTTAAAAACGTGCAAAAGTAGTTCTTTTTCTCGATTAGACGCTCCGTTTCCGACATATAGACATAAGGTGTTTTACCAACTTTTCATTCGAAAAATTTTGATTCTATCGCTTTTGGGTTTTTAAAAGTGATGCCTATTAAAGACATTCATTTGTTAATGTGCCTTATGTAGGTAAAAATGTTATTATTTTTGCGTTTGAAGCACCGTTTTCAAGTTATATCAATTTGTTATTTTAGCGATTTTCGTATTTTATCGATTTTTTTAAATTCGGTTAATACGAATTGGATCACTTTATGAAAAACCCGCAAGAGTTAGCTGTTTTTCGATTGGACGCTCCGTTTCCTAGATATAGAATTTTTATATAATTTTTTTCATATTTTCGATCATTATTCATCGCTATGGGTAATGTGTAAAGGCGACCTACCCATTCCTCATGTGTAATTCTCCATCGTCGTTGGTAACTACCCATTATTTTCACCATGCCCTGTGGGAAATGGGTAATTGTGATGGGTAATGCCTTATCGAAGTGGGTAACTTCCCATTATTTTCCCTAAATCCTGTGAGTAATGATAATGCGAGCGCTACTCATTCCCCACGAATTACGAACCTTGCAACTATCTGAATGGTTTTTATATGCACCGGATACAAGTGTCCATTTTGGTTGAAGCAAAGACGATCAACAAGTAGACAACCAATCTTAGTGTACATTTGGCAACCCTGGTAAAAGAGAACCAAAAAGTCGACACAATTCACTCAAGACCATTTCTCTCTCTCGTCATATCTTGCATATTTCATACTTTTTTATCAACTTTATATAAGTTTACTCAAAGACGATCAAGAAGTAGACGACCAGAAGATGTGAGAAATTTTTCAACCCTTGTTAAAGAGAACCAAAAAATGGTCACAATTCACTCAAATTCATTTCTCTCTCGCATCATATCTTAATTATTTCATACTTTTTGCACAGGTTATGTAATTTTACTTCAACAAGTTGGAATTTGTATAGTTATATACAATAACACTATCAAAAAGCTGCTCGTGTATTGAAATAATCAATGAAGAGAGTACGAGAGAGAGCAGAGAATGATTAGGGCTTCACTCGTTCTGTTTGTTGGCATTCGAGTGAAGAGAAATTTGGACTGTCTACTTTAGTACATCGTTTTTGGTTTACTTAAACATGTTTGGAATTTGAACTATAACAGTAAGCGTGTTTTGCGTTTCCCGCTAAACTCATTTTTCGACGACTTGTATGGGGAGCCGCTTAATATCGCTTAGCTTACAAAGTGGTCGAAAAATTAGTTTAGCAGGGAATAAAAAAACAGGTTTATTATCAAACAACTGCTCGGGTATTGAAATATTCAATGAAGAGAGTAACAGAAAGAGCAGAGAAACGTAACGCTTCACTCGTTTTCTTTGTTGGCATTCCAATCGAGACAAACACGCTCAAAGTGTTTTTGTTACACCGCTTGCTTATATAATCGCTTGTTTTGTATGAAGCTCTTAGCGAAGACTTAGCGAGAACTTAGAGACGCGAATCATTTTCGCTAAGTTTAATCAAATTTTTACATCTTTTACCGTTTTCTACACTTTTTCATATTTTTTAATAAAATCACTTATCGCTGAACTAAAATTACAGTATTCTTTGCAACTTAGCAATCGATAATTGATTGCTTGTAACCTGAATACGACTCTTGACTGTCTACTTTAATGCCTTGTTCACGCTGCCGCGAAATTGAAGTCTTTAGCCAGTTGGACTGAAATTGAGTTGAAATTGTTTAATTTCGCATATATGTTGACAACTACGAAATTGAGATATTTACGACAATTTCGATGAAATTGACTTGAAATTGTCGTATACAACGTTATTTTTACTCAACCAAATTAAAATAGTATTCTTTTTTTGCATATATGTACGAGAACGAAGCCGACAGAAAATTTTCCGGTGTGAGCCGTCGTAGATAATTTTTTGAAGTTCACTCACTTAAATTGTTAGCCGATATTATATTAAGCTGCTTTTAAAGGCCCGAATTACTGAGAAAAATATCTACATTTCTTACACAACCAACGAGATGAACCTTAAAGTAACGTCTGCCGAAAAATCACATTTAATAAAAACTCAGTTGCCGCCGTCGATTAATTTTTTTGTTGCTTCAACGCCGTTGATAATTATGGGTCGGCTTCGTTCACTGAACACGTGGTTACTAAAATGACAACAAAAATGAAACAATTGTATGCCGCCTTATTCATCAAATTGAAATTTGAAGTTTTCATCGTCATAGACTAGTGAGAAGGAACTATATATAAACCGTGTAGAATTAGTGCCTTATGTTAACGTTAATGCACCATTTATTTATTTTATTGGTTTCAATAATTTTCTAACAAAATTTTGGTTATTACATATGCCCAGTCACGAAAATTTTACTCATGGTTATGTTTGTAAATAAAAAGTTGTCATTGTTCAACGAAATTGCTCAAATGTCATTGTGAACGATTTCAATTTCGTTCGACAATTTCAATCCGAAATTGTCATTTTCGTGGCAGCGTGAACAAGGCATAATGCACTGTTTTTGGTTGAAGTTGCCTTCCTGGCATATTTCTACACTTGAATGCAGCACTGTCATCAGGTGTAAACACGACCCCAGATATTCGTAAACACAAATACTTCTTATTGGAATTTGTGGCAAACTGGAAATGGAAACACACAGTTGCAAAATAATGTATTAATAACACAAATATTTATTTTTTACACAATTAAAAAATTTATTACTATAAAATTAATGAAAAATAAAGATTAAAATATATTTATTACAATTTGATGTATACAATTTTGTTAAAATGTTGTATTACTTCGCACTTCCTTACTACTGTCTTTAACAACTACGTGTTTGTTTGAGTGTGTATGTGACTGCTATTTTGTTTCCATTGCTATGATGGGAAAAATTATTTAGTTTGTGTTTTGCTCTGGTAAATGACGGGTCGTTTGCGTTAATCGATGCCTCAGCTGCAGCAGTTGTTCGGGTTGTACTAATATGACGGGTACGGGTTAACAAAAATAAAACAAATAAAATATATTTGTACATAATAGAGAACACCACAAAAAGGTGGCAAAATTTAATTAATTTGTTTTAAAGAGAAGTGCAAAGCGGAACGGAAATAGTAAACAAGTAGAAAAAAGCAAATGTCCTACTGAAGTATTCGGGTGAATACATAAGAAGAAGCACGAAAAAAAGTAGTTGGAATATTTATTTAAACGAAGCAGAAGAAGCACGAAGAAATCAATATAAAAACAAATGCAAGTAAACTGGTTTCCTTTTGTTGCTGCTGCTGTTGAGTGGTGTGCTCTTCTTTTGTGACGTAGCGTACCGTTTGTTTCTGGCTGGTCCAACTAGCACTACACTAGTACTCCAAACGTTGACGTTTCCGTTGCCGTCGAGTTCGCGTTCGTTACCGTTGTTGTGTGTTGCAGCCAACGTCGTCGTCGTTGTTGGTGTAATTGTGTGTTGTGTATGTAACGGCGTCGCCGTCGCCCATATGTTGTGCGTTTGTTCGTTCATCAACTCCCCAAGAAAACAAGTGAGAATATTAAAAGGGAAATAACCAACAAATTTCTTGTTACAAATATAAGTACAAGGGTTTCTTGCACAACTTAAAAAATTGTAAAAAAGCTTCAATTTATTAAAAAAAATTTTAAAATACATATTTCAAATTGAATTACAACAGGAGGAAAGAATTCAACAAAAGTTTCAAAAAAGAATAAATAAAATATGTGAAAAAAATCGTACAAAATTCAAATATATTGTGTAAAATCAAAATCCTGTGCAATAATTCACCCAAAATAATAGTATCAAAGTGATTACAAAACCGAATTTCACGTCATTCAGCAGCGGAAACGAAACTAAAAGTTTGTTAAAAAAAGATAAATAAAATTCTAATCAAAAAAAAAAAAAGAAAAGAATATAGTATTAAACAAACCCAAATATTGGCCAAGGTTTTGATTCAAATCAACTACAAGCATATTTTTTGTGCTATAATTTATGTATGTTTATTTTTTTCATATTCTCTTTTGTACAAAATTCTTATCCCGTCTATTTTCTTAAAGTTTTTGTTTCGTTGTTTATCTCTAGTTGTTGTAGCTTTTCGTATCTTTGCAAAAAATCGATTGCATTGTGGGCCAAAAGCAAAAAAAAAAATTAACAAAACTGCCACCCCTCCCACAGAAATAACAAAAACTGCAAACAAAACCTCAACACCAATTTGAAATTTTTGTATGATTTTCCTATTTAACTAAATATTTGCAAATACGTATTGCATTTGAGTGTTGTTTACCTTTCTGGCAAAACACAAATTTTTCATTCACATTCTCAAACATCATTAAAACCATAACAACAACCCCCCACCATCACAGTCAACGACATCGTTGACAGCGAAAAATTAACGCCCCACCTTTGACTTTTTGCGCTTTTATGTACCGTTTCGTCTCTGTGTGACGACCGTTCATTGTGTATGCCTTGTTGTTGTTGTGGCTGTTGCGATGCTGCCGATGACGGTTATGGTGATGAGTTCGAATGCGAGTGCCAGTGCTAGTGTGATGAGTAAATAACAATAACAAAGTATCACATGTACGGAGACTAAGAGAGAGAAAGAGAGAGATTCAATTAAATTGAAAGCAAGGACACACTCGAAAATTTATACCCGTTGAAGGTCATTATATACCTTCGGTCCATAAACCACAAAATTATTAACTGCACTTTAAAGGTTTCTAATGTTTTGAACTAAGAATGTGATTCAGATCAGTAAAATACATTTTTTAAGGCTAAAATTGTGTTATACATATTTTTTTCTTAAATTCATATCAACATCAACAGAATTTTGGCATTGATAAAATTTATTATCTCTAACCTTGGCCTTTGAAAATTATTGGCTGTGAAAAATAACTCACTTAAGTTTATTAATATGTAGAAATTGTGAAAAGTTATTGTTTTTTTTGCAACACTCTTGAAAAATTATCTCAGTTTTATGGTCTGCCAACTGCAACAACCAGTGTTAGAAAATACTTATGTGTGTTATATATTGTGTCATCCAGTGACAATTTCTCCAAGTAAAATAGAAATTTTAAATTTCAGTTGAACCCTCGAAAGATTTATTGAAATCTTTGCAGATTTCTTTCGAAATTTTTAATGAAATTACTTTAATTTCATATGAAAATTTAATGTTGAGGTCCATTTAAATTTCAACTGTAATCGAAATTGGTTTCCTGAAAATTAACTTTAAGTGAACAGTGCAAAATTATTGACCGAATTTCAAGAAAATGTTAAACGTGAGCTCGACGACAGTTTAGCTTTACTGAATTTTATGACCCTACATTATATGTAAAGCCATCACTAAGCGAGGTGACCATCGTCGATAGAAATGTAATGTGGTCAGAGCAGTGATCGAACTCACGGTCTCATGTACAAAAGGCGCGCACGCTAATCATTGCACCACCGACGGCCACATGCGTATATAAAGGGGTTTTCAACAGAGACGCTACAAAAGTAAATCGATAGGGACAGCAAACGACGCCATATTTTTTCCCGCTCTTTTGACATTTCTCGTCAGTAAGGTTTGCCATTTCATTATGGAAAGATATACGAGCCAACAACGAGTCGAAATTATTAAAATTTACTACCAAAATTTGGAGTCAGTGGCCTCAACTTTAAGAGGCCTCAACAATCAGCGATGAGGCTCATTTCTGGCTGAATGGCTTCGTCAATAAGCAAAATATGCGTTATTGGTCAGACAGCAATCCACACGTAATCCATGAGTCATCATTGTATCCCGAAAAAATTACGGTTTGGTGCGGTTTATGGGCCGGCGGCGTCATTGGGCCGTACTTCTTCCGTGATGATCAAGACCGGCACATTACTGTGAATGCGAATCGCTACCGTTCAATGATAACCGAATATTTTTGGCCCCAATTGGATAATATGGACTTGGAGGACATGTGGTTCCAACAGGACGGCGCCACAAGCCACACAGCGAATGCCACAATCAATTTATTGGAAACCAAGTTTGGTGAACGTGTTATCTCACGAAATGGCCCAGTCGATTGGGCGCCTCGGTCGTGCGATTTGTCGCCGTTAGATTATTTCCTGTGGGGCTACGTCAAGTCTATGGCCTATGCCAACAAGCCAGTGACGATTGATGAACTTCGTAAGAATATCGAACGTGAAATTGCAGCAGTATCGGCCGATTTATGCTTGAAAACCGTCGAAAATTGGGTTCAGCGTCTGGACTTCTGCAAGCGTGCCCGTGGTGGCCATGCAAAAGAAATCGAGTTCCATACATAATGGCATCGAACGTACTTTCACAGGAATAAAGAATTTCATTGGTATCTAAAAACGGTTTTGTTTTATTTAAAAAAACTTTTGTAGCGCTCTTATTTAAAAACCCTTTACATACGGATTACAACTAAAAATACGACAAAATTTGTGTGTTCGTTCAAATCAAAACGCATTTATTGCATATAAAGTTATTTTAAGTCATACGTGCCCATAAAATCAAATTTAAAGTTAGATTTTTCAATTCGCCACATCGCTCATTCTTCATATTCTGTCCTAAAGCAAAATTGCAACCAGGCGGTCGATCAGCTGTTTCTTCGGAACCCCCTGAGACAGCACCACCTAGTACACCGCGCATGAAATAATCGATATATTGGAGCAACAATTTCTAAACCGAAAATTCCGATGACAACTGGCCACCGAGATCGATTTAACGCCGGGCGATTTCATTCTTTGGAGTTATGTGAAATCTCTGGAGTATATGAATAAACAGCAAACAATTCCTGAGGTCAAAGCCGAGAGCCACATCTTTGTCAAGATGCCATCGAAAATTTCATGGAAATAGCAAGGGCCTGTGATCACACCCGCGTAGGCCTTTTGCCGGATATGGTAGTTCATACTCAATAAGAACATGTTTACTTTACTTAAAAAATATCGCCACTCGGTCAAAAAATGTGAATTTTTTTTAGACACCCTTTATTTCAGATTCCAATGACGAACTTTAATTGCGGTTGATTTATTAAAAATTCAAGATTCTAAATTTAGTTTAGGATCTCATAAACACTGATATTTTTATTCAAGAGTAGCTATGTGCGATTAATCGATTAATTAAAATGTTGATTGATCTATATCGTGATCGATCAATGAAAACTATTGAATGTTGAATAGTCATATTTGAATAATTTTATTCAAATAATTTGTAGAAAACGTACAAATACGTACTATACAATCAAAAGGAAACATTTTGAGTAAAGCGAACTACAGACTTGTCAGTCATGAGCATGAGCTTGGTCGATAACGTTTTATCTGATTGATGAATTTGAAAAAATATTACCAACAAATTTGGTGAACATGATATGAAGAAGGGCGGTAAACAGACAATAAACATCAATGATAGTTGATGTTCATGCTCGTGAATGACAAGTCTGTGGCTCGCTGGCTCGCTTGAAGAAGGTTGTAAAGATTCAAACTGAAAACTGTTAAAAACATGAATTGCTCAATTATTCAACTTTTTGATTAATCGAATTTTAGATTAACCAATTAATCATGAATGTAGATTAATCAAAATGAAGAATCATCGATTAATCGTAAATATGGCAAATCAGAATGTTTTCAATTATTCGATTAATCGGAAAGTCGATTAATCAGGTTACCTGATTATTCAATTAATCGCACATCCCTATTCAAGGCCTACTACTCAGTGATATCAACTCTGCAGGAACGAAACATAAAGCAACTATTGTATAGAGAAGAAAATTTACTCATGGAGTGGAATGCCAACAAAGAAAACGAGTGAAGCGTGTCGTTTCTCAGCTCCCTCTCTTACTCTCTTCGGAGAATATTTCAATACACGAGCAGTTTTCTGATGATGTTATTCTATCTAACTATAGAAATTCCAACCATATTTAAATAAAGTTTCATAAAGTATGTAAAAAGTATGAAATAATCAAGTTATGACGCGGGAAAGAAATGCGTTTGAGTGAATCGCGTCGACTTTTTTGGTTCTCTTCTACTATGGTTGCCAAATTGCGGGGGTTTTTTCTTCTCTACCTGTACATCCTGTTTGAACGAAACGCGTCGTTGTTGGAGATCCCAAAAAGTGCTAAAACGCGCCAAATAACGAAAACGGTCAGAAAAATCCCAAAAGAGCTAAAATGCACTTAATAAATAAGGGAATTTCCAATATTTTGGTATATTTTGAGAGTTCACGGCGGTTATGTGGCATTATCTACTGTTAAGTAGTGTCCTGTTATTTATTTTCAGACAATAGAGACAAATCATCATGGCAAATCATAGTGTCGAGTAAATGATAAAACTTTATTAAGAAAATAGGTGTTTTCTGCTGGCAATGCTGCGCGCGTTGTTCCCGTTTTGCGACGATTTAGGACGATACCAATTATTAACAAGGGACAATGCAAGCACAGAATATCATTGTTTGGCTTGGATTGTGGTCCGAAGGCATCACTGGTCCGTACTTCCGCCGAGTGCGATATGTGGTTCCAACAGGGCGTCGCTACGTGCTACGCAGCCGATGCCACAATGGACATTCTGCACGACTTATTTGTGGGGTTTCCTTTGGTCACAGAATTATGCCAATAAGCCACAAATACCAGTGCCTCCAAAGTCAACATAGCCCGCCCCATCGCTCAAATTTAGCCGGAATTCCGTCGAAAGGCTCCATTTCTTTCATATGCCTTTGTGATCTAGAATGGGTTTTTATGTATATCGATGTGTTTTAAAGTTTCAATCGGGAGAATGCCCGTATTTAAATTTGACAGGTCCAAGTGTTGCGTACAATAACCATTGTATCACCGATGATTCAAAATTAGTTTTTCGTAAAAAAAAATTCAATGCGACGTAATGTGAGGAAATCTTATAGGAGGGTATTGAAACCCGGATAGGCAACATTTTTTAAATTATTTCCCGTTACATCCCATGAAGGGATTAGGGGAGCTTCTCACTACCAGTGAGCTGTGCGCGTTCTAGTTTTACACTCACTGATTGGTACACACCGGTTCCGAACGGTATTTTGGGACGCTTTTTCATAGCTAAGTACTCGATAGTGTCGCCGTCACTAAGCGAGGTGACCGCTGTCGAAAGAAATTTAAGGTGACGAAGATATACTGGGCTGTACACATAACTGCAAAAAGTATACATGAAATTGCAAAAAGTGTACAGAAAGTACAATAATTGGTTAAAAGACACTTTTTTAAAACCCAGTTGTGAAAACCCGGTGTTAGAAACCGGTTCCAAACACATAATTAGAACCGATTTCAATCAAGAAAACTGATTTTAAACAAAAATGTCTGGTTTAAACCCTGTTGCATTGAACATGTTATTAGATTTCGAAACCGGTTTGTAAAACCATGCATTGAAACCGGGTTTTAAAGCCAGGTCTTGAAATCGGTTTCTAAACCCAGCTCTTGTATTTACCATGAACCCCGATTTATTTTGAGGTACGCACTGAAGAGAATGTCTGCGCTGTAAACGAAAGTGTGGAAGAAGATCCAAATTTATCGATTCGTTGTCGGTCGCAGGAATTTAACGAGAATTGTTTCAACACAACTACTAGTGCGAAATCATCCAACACAATACTTATGCCGTTTATGCTGATAAAGCAGCAAAAATTGGCATCTTGGAGGCCACAATTGTTTGTGTTACTCGTGTTACTCCTATTTTAAAGAGAGGTACTTCTTTTATTATTAGCTAATATTTTTTATAAGAAAAGGTACTTTTAAGATGAAGTACTATTTGTAAGAAAAATCCATAAGAGTATGAATTTTTTTTTACAAAGAAGTACTTTTTTAATAATAGGTCTTTTTAAAGAAGTGGTACTCTTTTTCGGAAAAGGTAACTTTTTTTAAGAAAATGTACTTATTTTCCGAAAGACTACTTATCTCAAGAAATGAAAAGAAAAGGCATTATTTTATTTTTAAAAAGAGGTACTTTTAAGAAAATGAATTTTTGTAAGAAAATTTATTTTTTTAAGAGAACGTATTTTTTGAAGAAAAGGGTTTTTAAATATCAAGTTTTAAATTAGCTTAATATTAGTCGTGTTTTGGTTACAAGCAAGCGATTATCGCTTGCTAATTTGCAAAGAAAACGGCCTTTTAGCGAGAAGTTATTTTATTCAAAAATATGAAAAATAGTTAAAAACGGTAAAAGATGTCAAATTTTTTTTAAAACTTAGCGAAAATGAAGCACTTTGATAAGTCTTCGCTAAGTGCTTCATACAAAACAGGCGAGTATATAAGCAAGCGGTGTAACTAAAACACGCTTATTATGTTCAAAAAAGGCGAGCACAAAAAATGTTCCAATGATACCAGGGCTGTCTGTATAGCTATTTCGGATCTTGCCAAGATCTTCATCAGCAGACGTTTTTGGTATGCTTTTGAGCTTGAATAAATTTAAAAACTTGATATTTAAAAAACAGATCTACTAAAAACTCCAGCAAGGGAAATGATGAAAAGGGATTTTTTTTTGAGAAATGTTTTTTTTTTTAGAATTGGTCCTTTTTTCAAGAATAGGTGCATTTTTAAGGGTAGCTACTTATCTCAAGAAATGTTATTTTGTTTCACAAAAAATGTACTCTTTAAAGAAAATGTAGTTTTTTAAGAAAAGGCAATTTGTTGTAAGAAAATTTACTTTTTTACGAAAAGGTACTTAAAGTGTTCTAAAAGTGGGCACTTCTTCCCATACCTTACGATATTTGTGGGTGTCTATCCATCTAAGAATTTATAAGTATTAAGCGAAATACACAATACAAAAATTGAATCAAAGGGTCACAGTAATGCATAAATATAAAATAAGACTTCTTAAAACCCCTTGGCAGCAAAAATGTCTTATTGTAACATAGAATTGTAGAATTAGCTAAAATACGAAAAAAATAACATTCTTTAGCAAAATCTGTATTTTATACAAAACTACATTAAAACTAAAACCGCCTCCACATTACGCGTTTTTCCAAAAAAGCACCAATGAAATTTTTTTTTCGCGTTTTGCAAGCTCGAAAAGTGCTAAATCTAGCGCCAACACAGCTAAGTTGGCATCACTGCTACTACTTTTTGTTTTCAGATATCAAATTTTCTTTTAAATACTGTTAAACAAATAAATTCAAGTGACCAAATTTAGAACCCCAGCAAACAAAGTAATATTGCGGCGATATCGCCATCAAATTGCCTGGAAGAGAAGCCGTCAACTGCAACTTAGAATACAGAAATATGAGATATAGTACAAGTGTATCAAGTAAAGATTTACAATATTTACAAAGTAACATCAAAAAGTTTTGGTGGAAGTGCCAGTAAGTAATTCTCTTTTTTTACCTCTTGACCCTCAACCCCTCGTAACATACCAACATATTGCAGCAATGTTTTTTTAAATATTTTTCATGGCAAAAATTTGTTATTTATTCTTCATCTTAAATAAGAAAACAAAAATCCAAATTGTAAAAAAAACAACCTTATTATATTAATAATACTAGAGAGCTCGATCAAGAGACAGTGTATATGGTAGAAAAAAAAATTGCTATTGTTAACTAGTGTTTATTATAGTTTAAATATAGTATATTACCAATAAATAAACATTCAACAAAAAAAAAATTGTATTCCGACAATAATCATTTTCGTACCAAAAAGAGATACTTATTAGCAATACGAAAGCTGTAGATATAAACTGCCAGAAGATATACATAAGAAGACAATATTTTTTAAAATTGAATTATAATGTCTGTATTACACTTACACTTCTTTCGACGGCGGTCACCTCGCTTAGTGACGGCGACACTATCGAGTATTTAGCCATGAAAACGCTTCTCTAAATACTGTTCGGAGGCGGTGTAAAACTGTAGGTCCCAATCAGTGAGTGTAAAACTAAAAAGCGCACAGCTCACTGGTTGCGAGAAGCTCTCCCCATTCCCATCATGGGATGTAACGGGAAACTATTTTTTTAAGATATTTATTCTTCGCATGTTCCTTCAATAAATTTCTAAGAGAACTGCATTACTTGACCAATGAAATCGAATTTGTATACCTTTTAGTTTTCGCCGATTCGTTCGTTCGTCGTAATTCGTTTTTTGAAAACTGGCAGTTAGTTTTCTTTTATAAAAAAATATAATGTTCGTGTTCGTTTGGATTCAAAAACTACTGGATTAAGTTTTCCAGTTTGATTTTATGAGTGCCCGTGTGATATGATTTGGGTCTTGTATCTAAATATCAAATTACACCAGATATGAAAAATAACTATCATATTAGGTCTAACTAGCTCTGATTTTATCTCAAATTTATGCCGGCCGGATATAATGGGATCTAAAGAATTATGTTATACCTAGCGAAATATCTGATTATACTGGGTGGTTAAATGTTAAGGGCCGATGTTGAATATGAACCGCACCTAAAGGTCAAGTTTGTTTCTGCATTTCATTTGACATTTCTCAATTTCAGAATAACTCAATTTGAACCATGGAAAGATACACAAACGAGCAATGCGTTAAAGTTATTCAGGCTTATTATGGAAATAGGCGTTCAAATAAAAATGCATATCGTGCACAGTGATGAGGCACATTTTCGCCTCGGTGGATTCGTCTATAAGCAGAATTGCCGCATTTGGGCGAATGATAATCCAAGAGTGATTGTTGAAAACACAATGCACCCACAAAGAGTGACTGTTTGGTGTGGTTTATGGGCTGGCGGCATCATCGGGCCGTAGTTTTTCCAAAATGAGGTCGGTCAGGCAGTTACTGTGAATGGTGTTCGCTATCGTGAGACGATAACGAACTTTTTATAGCCCGAATTGGAAGATATGGATGTGGACGATGTGTGGTTTCACGTGTTATCTCACGTGGTGGCGATGTCAATTGGCCGCCAAGATCATGTGATTTGACACCGTTGGACTTCTTCCTTTGGGGTTATTTGAAAGAAAAGGTGTACGTCGATAAGCCAGCAACAATTCAAGAGCTAAAGGATGAGATAATTCGGCGCATTAACTGCATAGAACCTCCATTATGCCTCAGTGTCATAGAAAATGTGGACCATCGGATGGAGGTGTGCCGCCATTTGGCCAATATTTTGTTCCCTACATAATTGAACCATACCATATTATCATAATAAAAAGAAATGACAATAATTTCCTAAATAATTTGTGTTTTATTCAAAATCAACATAGGCCCTTAAAATTTAACCACCCGATATATAACGATATGTGATTTATTAAATGTAATATCTAGCTTTAATCTCGCTGGATCTAATTACATTATATCTTACGTTATATCTAACTACATATATCTGGCCGGGACAAATTTATGATCAAATTAGACATACTTACTTACTTATCCGGCCTTGAACAACCCCGAGGGTTCAAGAACCTTACAAATCATATTCATATTTCGATATCATATTTCGCCAACCATTTTGAACTTTTGCCTTATCTCTCCAGTCTCCACTTTCGAAAACCTGAAGTAGCAGGGTTTCGTCAACCTGATCCCTCCAGCGGAGTTTTGGTCTTCCTATTTTTCGTCTTCCTTCGACTTCAGTTTCGAAACCCCTTGGTGCTAGTTCATCTTCATCTATTCCACTGACATAGTGTAGCCAGCGATCGCTATATTGATCCGCTTAACTATGCCAATGTCGGGATATAGCTCATACAGTTCATGGTTCGTGCGTCGACGATGTGCACTATAGAGCCATACAGTTTTCGGATTACTCGAAGACCCCTTCACATGTTTCGTCTGCTGGCGATAAGACCCCGGATTCTGTGCCATAAAGTAAGACGGGTTGTACGAGAGCCTGGTATAACTGGACTTTTGTTACTCGAGAGAGGGGTTTATCTCTAAAGTGCTTGCTTAGCCCAAAATAACATCTATTCGAAAGCACAATTCTCCGCTTGTTCTCAAGGCTGAAGTTGTTTTTGTTTACGGAAGATCCGAGGTACTTATATATAAACTCGTTCACCACCTCGAAATTATAATGGTTATTAACGTTCACGCTTTGGTCTAATCACGTGGAGGACCTGCGCATTGAAACCATTAATTTAGTCTTGCCCTCATTTTCTGTCAGACCCACTTTTGCTGACGCCTTCTCTATTCTTGAAAACACCGCAGTAACTTCTCTAACTGTGCGCCCAATGGAGTTGATCAGCATACAAGAGCAGCATGTGGCTTTTGCTGCTGATGTTATATTCATGTTGACTGCAGCTTTTCTCAGAAATATCTCCATTAAGATGTTAAAGAGATCGCACGATAGGGTGTCGCCTTGCCTGAGGCCTCGCTTAGTTTCGAAAGGTTCGGTAAAATCCTGCGGATTTGGTGTTCGTCAATGTCATCCTGCAAAGGATATTAGTTGTCGCAAAAATCAGGCTGCTCATTTGTTTCGCCTTCTCACTCTAGCTAGCTAACGGAGGTTTCATATAAAGCCATTGCCCAGGAGATACTGCGTGGAAGTAATGAGCTGCTTTGACTGCCCAATGAAGGAATCATTTCTGGCCACTCCCAAGTGAATGGCTATCAGGAACTTTCCAACTCCACGGACTGTCCCATGTCAAATTAGACATAATTGTACCTAATTAGTTAGTTGTAGACCAGTTCGGAATCCAATCAAAGTTTTAAGTTTCGGATCTAATCTAATGAAATCGGATATTCCGTGTACAAAATTATAGATATGATAGGATCTCAGCAGATCTAATTAGATCCGAAAAATGTTTGAATATAATAGGACCAAATTAGAGCAGCACCGGTATTCCGTACATTTTTAACGATAAAAATCGATAGTTAAATGACAAAATTCGGAAATTTTTTATTGAAATTGTGTGCATTTCCATAATTTACCTAGGGATTTTTATCGTTAAAAAGTAACAGAATTCCGGTGCAGTACTTTTCATTCGAGTAATTAGCCATGAACAAGCTTTTACGAATTTCCGTTTGGAATAGGTATGAAACCCCAATTTCTTCATGTGATGTAATAATGGGAAACTCTATTTCAAGTTTCTTATCAAAAATGTATGCAAAAATATACATGCCTACAACTTAACAAAAAATGCCCACGATTTCGCATCCAAACCCCTCGATTGCATTCAAATATCTCTATTTGACGTTTCGAAAACTGAAGCTTCGCAATGCTCCAAATTCAGTGTTGTCTGATACCCTCATCTAATCCAAGATTATGCCAGTTTAAACTTCGATCAAAACGTAACAAACCATCACAATGTTCCGTTTTTGATTTAAACAAGTAATTAGCGGTTATAATTAACCACTTTAGTTTTTGTTTTTAAATCTATTATAAACAGAATTTACTATAAAAAGTGTAAAATGGTTTCTAAAATATTTAATTATTTTTTTTGTTTTTGTTAATAACGATTATTGCAAAATATGATTAATCGTCTACAGATCATATGGCTGTCTATTGACAGGAGCTAATTAATTTCTTAATTCAGTTCTTTGAACTCCATCGTATATTTGTGATATTAAGTATACAGAGAGTGACAAACAACCATAACTCAATAAATAACAGATCATTGGACAACAACGTTATCTGAAGAAAAACATTTAAACACATTTTAATTACTTTTAATTACTTTTCTAAGACAATGTGAGAGTTGAGAGAATACGTAATTCAAGACGTTTTTAATTCAGGTGATAGGTAACAGCAGACATTTGAAAAACAAAATGGGCAAGAGCTTCATGTAACCAGTGAGCTGTGCGGTTTCTAGTTTTACACTCACCGATTGGGACCCACAGTTTTACACTGGTTCCGAACGGTATTTTGAGAAGGTTTTTTATGGCTCAGTACTCGATAGTGTCGCCTTCTCTTAGCGAGGTGACCGTCGTCGAAAGAAATGTAAGGTGGTCAGAGCAGGGACGTTCTCATGCATAAGTGCCACGCACACTAACCATTGCACCACCGACGGCACACATTTACTAAAACTAAATCAATATAATATGAATTTAATCAGCTGTTCTAGTAACACAACCTAGAACATGAATCATGAGATAAACAATACCAGGTTGCTTTTCGATATGAAAGTTTTTCTTGAAAAGTTTGCAACACAAACGAAGCTACATAATTTTTTTTACAATGTTATTATAATTGCATTCCAAAATTTAACAAGAGGTGTGCGCTTGACATCAATTTGTCGTATCACGCATGATCGTGATTAACATGAAATTCAGTCACGTGATAACATTTTTGACATAAAAGTTCATGAATTCAATACACAAAGCGCTCTCATGAATCACACCTGCAGTAAATGGAACCAGCTCTGCGGTGACGACTTCATTATATACCCTGCAGTAAACGGAACCAGCTGTGCGTTGACGAAGTCATTAGACACTAAGACCCAGTAAACAATTTGTTCGGAATTCGGTCAGAAATCTGGCAGACACTCGGCACAAGTTACCGAGTCTGATGCCGATGTTGGTCAGACAACGTACAGAAAATCGAATAGGCGGTTGACAAGAATTCGGAAAGTTTTGTCGGAGGAAATTCGGAAGAGTGTGCAGAGTTATCGGACAAATTTCTGTGAGAATTCTGAGGGAAATTCTGATGGATTTTTAAACGTAGCTGAACGAAGTCGGCAAAAAGTCTAATTAAACGTCCGATAATGGTCCGACTTGTCCGATCATTTTCTGACCCTTGTCCGATTTGTCGTATCAATTTTGGAGAGAAATCTGAGAAACATCCGATAATGGGCCGACATTTCCGATTGTTTTCTGACACTTTCTTACTATTTGTCATGGTTTTAGAAGAAACATGTTTTTGTACTAAATGTGTCGATTTGTATGGGAGGTACCAGAAGGGGCATGGTCAAAACGTCCATTTTCAATACGTAACTAAGTTTGGGCAATTGTCCAGACAGACGGACACGGCTCAATCATCTTAGAAAGTCCCAAAACAAATTTCGTCCAAAGATACTAAGGGTCTAATATGGCTCCTTCTAGGCGTTACCCTTTTTCCGTATTAAATGTTATAAATACACCCCCATCCCTATGGGTGAGGGTATACAAATGGCGTGTTAACATCAATATATTTTTAGTGAATGTAATTTTCCTGAAATCTCCCTTATCATGCGATCACATTACATTTTTAGTAGTAGTATATATGTAAGTATGTATTTTTACCAATTAACTTACATTTGTTAATTTACATAATGTTGCCAAAAATACACACAAACATATCTACATACATACATATATTTTCGAGTGTGTCCATACTTTTCAAAAATATGTTGTTGAGGGTGGCTGCAAACGACTGACTCTACATTCACACACACTCACACTACAAACATCTCAAGTGCAATAAACCAAATGTTGCTTTATTGCTGCTCTTGTTGTAGTCTGCCTACGACTTGTCAACAAATGCGTTTGGCAAACACACAAAACACATGACACACTGGCTAGGCAAACGTAGTCCCTCTCTCATACTAAAACACACACTTGCCCACATACAAGTACCCTTTTGTACGCTCGAAACAGAATAAAGTGTAATTTGTCTTTTGACTTAACCCACCCCCCACAATGAGTAAATCTACCATTTGCGTCAGCTTTTAACTGATTTAATAAAGAATTTGCATAAGCATTAAATAATAAACATACATACATGCATACATATGCATGCATGTTGTATGTGCAAAAATGAATAAGAAAAGAGTGTAATATGTATCACCGCACCACAACACAACTAAGTATAATAGAATATTACAGCAAAAGCACATGACAAAATGTGGGGAATTTTGTTCACACATAAATATGTACACAATAGTGAGTGAGAGCTAGGTGTGTAATAATTTACACAAGGAAATTTAGAGAGAGTGAGAGAGAGAAACTGTAAACCGGAGCGATAATTCCTAACGAGGGTTGCTGCTACTAAATACTATATCACAGGTTTTTGTTGATGTTAAGATGTGAGGAAGTGATGATGATTTTTATATTGATTTTTTGCAGGTATGATACAAAGAGATTATACTATTTTAACAAACAGTGTAAAAAGGCCGAAATAATGTGCAGATGAAACTGCTTCATTTTACTGGGTAATAAATTTGTGATATATCTACCTGATAACGTGAGAGAGTCTATTCTTGGCATGCACGTGTCTTAATAGGGTATAAAACAATACAATGTACGCATTTCATAGCCAGGTTAGATTATTCAAAATATCTGCCAATTCAAGAAACCGGGGTTGACTTTGCTTCGAAGAATTGGGCATGTGAAAATCCGGATCTACCATGTTTTTTCAGGGTACAAACCGGTGACCTTCGATGGTGCATTGGTAGTGTACAGGGCTATTGTACATGAGATCGTGGGCTCGATCCTTGTTCTAACCACTATACTTATATTTCTTTCGGCGGTGGTCACCCCGCCTAGTGACGGCGACACTATCGAGTACTTAGCCATGAAAAAGCTTCTCAGAATACAGGTCGAAACCGGTGGAAAACTGTAGGTCCCAATCAGTGAGTATAAAACTAGAAAGCGTACAGCTCACTGGTTGTCAGAATAAAGAACGATGGCGCAATGATAGTGTGCGCGGCTCTTGTGCATAAGACTTTGGGTTCGTTCCCTTCTCTGACCACCTTAAATTTTCTTTTGACGGCGGTCACCTCGCTTAGTGACGGCGACACTATCGAGTACTTAGCCATGAAAAAGCTTCTCAGAATACAGGTCGAAACCGGTGGAAAACTGTAGGTCCCAATCAGTGAGTATAAAACTAGAAAGCGTACAGCTCACTGGTTGTCAGAACCCCCCCCCCCCCAATCCATTCATGGGATGTAATGGGAAACCATTTCTAATAAACCGGTCTCTACTGGTTTCGGGGTTTATATGCAAGTCTTAACCACCTTCTCCACTTAGCGTGTTTAATGCGTTTAACGTGTTTTGGGACCGGAATCGGGCGGAACTGGCTTTTTGATAAGCCAGTACCATCGGGGGTTTACGGTAAAAACCGGTTTCCACCGGTTTTGGTTTTTATATTCAAGATTTAAACACCTTATCCACTTAACGTGTTTAGCACGTTTAACATGTTTTGGGATCGGAATCAACTGATTTTTGTCTACCCACGCCAACTCTGAAGTCTCCTTATTAAATTTTAATCTGTTAAAACAGAAATTTTATTTTTAACCTCATTCTAAACTGGAGTACATTTTGATACAGCACTGGTAAGTACCAGATAAATGCAAACATAATAAAAACATATCGTCATCTAAAATGCAAACGGCCGTAACTACACTTTTTAGTTTTTTACAGGCGAAGGAATAAACGTTATAAATTAAAGACTACTTAAAACTTAATATCAAAAATTTAGATTCAAACTTAGAAACAAAGACGGATTTGTTTCTGAAAAACAAATTAATGGAAAATGTAGTTTTTAGGAAATATTTATAACGTTTATTCCTTCTCCTGTAAAAAACTAAAAAGTGTAGTTACGGCCTTTAGCATTTTAGATGACGATATATAACAAATCCAGATGGAGGTCATCGAAAATTTTCCGACGTGTCGCCGACACCAAAATTTTTTTGAAGCTCACGCCGCCGCCCACATATATGTATGTCTCTCACTGGGTTAAAATGAGAGGCGACTGGACCGATTTGACCTACTGATCCTATTTTAAACGTTAGGCTACTTCAATCTAATCTAATTTTTCTGTCGTGTCGTCGTCTTCCACACTTTGGTCTCGGCACTGAGTTTGGATGGTGTAAACGGCAAAGATTAGGGAACAAGGTTATCGTTAACCTGGCTGCGATAAACTGCGGACTATATGCGACATAAGTAATGGGTGATTTTTTTGCTACTTGGGTTTTCAGTTTTAAATTTTTGCCAGTTCACGCGTGACTCGACCAACCCCAGTGGGCCAGGGACCTTACAAAACGAAGATAACATATTTCGCCAACCAATTTGATCTTTTGCCTTATCTCTGCAGTTGGTAATACCAAGTTCACGCAGGGATTCGTCAACCTGATCCCTCCAGCGGAGTCTTGGTCTTCCCATTTTTCGTCTTTCTTCGAGCTCGGTTTCGAAATCCCTTCGTGCTGGTTCGTCTTCATCCATTCTAACTGCTGACATGGCCTAGCCAGCGCAATCGCGTATTTTGATCCGCTTACTATGTCAATGTCGGGATATAGCTCATACAGCTCATGGTTCATGCGTCGCCGGTACTCGCCGTTGTTTACTATAGGGTCACACATTTTTCGGAGTATTTTTCGCCTGTTTAAGATAAGACCCAGGATTGTGAGTCATAAAGCAAAGCAGGACGTATGAGATGAAAATGAGACTCGTCAGAAAATATGATTGTTCGGCCAACTTCGATGTCCGATTGAAGTTTGCAATATTTCTCAACGTTGCTCACGCTTGAATCGACTAATTTTGGACCGCGGAGGCGTGGTTCTTTCTGATAGTCAATATTTCGAACAGAGCAATTCTTTCAATAACAAAATAACATATAATTTGAAGCAGATACCTGTATTATTACCAACCGTTATATTTTATATAAACAAAATTTAAGTTTAAAAACATAAAGTTTTAAACTTTCTAATTGCCAGGTTTTCAGGCAGTCGTCATCTTCATTTCTTAGTTGAACTGTTGTTAAATAGCGAATTGTGTTTTTTCAGTCACTGTTTAACTATGATTTAAACAACCAATGTTGGTTGGTTAACCTGTAGTCAAAACTATAACTATTTAACAATCACATGTCAAAATGTGAAATGTAACATTAAGCGTGTTTTTTTATTTCCTGCTAAACTCACTTTTCGACGACTTTGTATGGGGAGCCGCTTAAAATCGCTTAATATTGATTAGCCTTCCATACAAAGTGGTCGAAAAATTAGTAGCAGGGAATACAAAAATGGGACAATTGTAAAAAATACATGTTTATATTTTGACTACTTGTATACATACTTTGAGCCTAGATCGTTAAATTATAGTTTTTAATAGTTTTTCCAGTTTCTTAAACATTTTGTTAAAATTACTTCCACCTTATGCATTTATTTCTTATTTTACATAATTCCAGTCCATAGTGACTAGTTTTTAAGTGGGTAGTTAACTATCGGATTTCTTAATCCTAATTCTAAGTTAATTAGAGGTTAACTTTGCAAAAGTCCGCTCGACTAATCCGCAGGAGCAAACTGACCTTTATACTTCGGATTGGGTTTAATAGGGAAACGGCGAAAATACAGAGTCCATAGTAAAATTATCAAGTAGTCGCAGTAGATACAACAACAATTGTGGGCAACAACAGGAATTTTGTCTTTGTTTAGCCTCTCCTGATGTCAAATTCAACGCATATGTATACCACCAATAACTGTAATCGACAATAACTGTAAAAGACAGAATCGACAAAACCTTTTAATCGACAAGAAAAAATTTAAATCAGCTGTCTACTGAGTTTACATTCTCATTCTACTATGATAGAGTCCGAACGCACATATTAACAGTAAATATGAAGAGAATACAGATATGTGGAAGATAATATGAGAACCAGGAGGTCTCGACACGGTTGAGAGAATCATAGGTTACGCATTGCGCATGTCTGGTATTCGGTGGTAGATCGAGAGAGAGAGAAAAAAAACGTATTAGCCTCAAATTTTCTTGTTTACTCTTTTAAAATATATAAAAAATTTTAAGAGAGGGCCTCATACACAAAACTGAAACTGTGACGACATGCACAGAGAGAGGAAATAAGTTGCACACTTTTTTGCGTAAACTTTATTTTCTCAACCGTGGGGGTCTCGATGGCGCAGTTGATCAACTAAGTTGTTGGAAATTTCATGGAAATGAAAGTTTGGAAGATAAAAACCGATAGGAGACTGGAAGAATTGGGTTTACGATGTGCGTTTTTCATAATATTGCAACCGCGCATCGAATCAAAACACATCAACTGAGAGTATTATTATTTAAAACTAAAGTATATCAACAAAGGGATAACAATTGAAAAAAATCGAAATGTAATGAAATATTAGGAGTAATATTAATTGTGTTGATTCCTATTAAAACTAAAAATTGTTAAAATAAGACTTTTTTTCCCATTCTCAATGAAAACTCGAACTATTAAAGGGATACCAAGGTTTCTGGTGTAAGTAAAACAGCTGTTGCAAACTCGTAGTATATTACTCTATGGATTAATCATTTGTCACTATTATTGTCTGAAAGAATGGAAATCGAGTTTAATTTCAGATAAATTATAAGAATAAAATTATCACTAATAGAAACATTATGCTTTAAGGGAAAAATTGATTTGTAACAATAAAATCCAAATTTGTATGTCCTTCTAGGTAATCCTATGTTCAACGCACGATTTTCAAAAAAAAAGCCCGGTATGCAGTTTTTATGAAATGTTCGTTGTCATAACAAGTGCGGGAATAAAAAATAACGAACATTTCATGAACCGAAAATCTCTTTGCGAAAATTCCGTAGTCAACATCAATGACAGGGTTGTTACGTCAAAGTTATTTTGTACGAAAACAATTGTTTGGGACCGGAATTATGACATTTCGATCATTTTAACAAACTAAAGTAATATCACATGCGTTATAAATGAAATGGAGTGCGTAGAAGAATTATAAATGAAATATTTCCAAGGTAAATCAAAGATAGGTGGTAACTCTCTGCAATAAAATTTTTTCGTTTACAGATAAATTACAAAATTTACGAGGCTTAATAAACGAATTGTACTAAGCAGGGTTCGCATTGGTCGGGAGCCAATGTTGGACATGTCTCGCAAATTTAGAGCTGGCCCGCGAAACGAGAGCAGCCAGATTCAAATTTGTGTAAAATACAAATTCATACAGTAATTTTGTATCACTATTATGTACTCGACGAGTCCATGCAAATTTCATCTCGCAGAAGTTAATAACCATATTTCAATAAGGGTGGCCAGATGTTTCCAATTTGTTAAATTCCTTTTTTCTCTTTCTCGGCCCACTATGCAATTGTCGCAAGGATTAACAAATAAAACTAATTATTGTTTTTTTACATCTTCTTTTATTGCAGGCAGTTGTTTTTGGTTGTTATACAAAAAAAGTTAATTAAAGGTTGAAATAAGAAAAAGTAGTGATTACAAATTAAAGAAGAAAAAGAGTCAAGAAAAGTGTGTCAAAGTGAAATAGCAGTACGTCTACAACCTAACTGTAGTTAGTGAAGGAAAGTACGTAACACGCTACGTGCACGCGTGCCACTTTCAACCAAGCAGCATGTCGACAACTTCGTCCATCGATACACCAACTTCACCAACGGGTCCACTGCAACATCAACCATTGCAACATCATCGCCATCATCATCATCACCAGCACACCACAACGGCCATAGTGGTCAGCGCTGGCGCTGGTCCTCACCACAATCCCTATACACAAACGTCTACCACAACAGCCACTACTATCAGCAGCAGCAACAGCAATAGCCACAACAATAAACGCTCGCATTCCACTTCCTCGACAGGGTCATCATCGAACGGCAGCAGTGGCGGTAACGGAGGCAGTGGCTCCTCTTATAACCCACTGACCAACAATATGATGACATCGTCGAATGCCAACCACCAACAATTCAACAATTACAATCAACAGCAGCCGCAACCAGAGCGTTACAATAATAATCAATCGACACATTCGTTGTTGACACCATCTTCCTCGACCTCGTCGTCGCCGTCAGTGTCGGCCTCGGCTTCAACAGCTGCTGCAGTGGCTGTACATCATCAGCCCCTAAACTCCCATATGTCAGGGGGTGCTGGTGCTGGTGGTTCATATTCAGCTCAGCAACAACAGCATCACACTAATTCCTCTACTTCAGCATCGTCATCCTCATATTCTCAACATCAGCAACATTCGCACTCCCACTCTCAGCAGAGTCAGCATCAGCAACATCATCTTCAACAGCAGCAGCAGCAGCAATCACATCATCATCAGCATCATCATCATCTGCAATTTGCAAGGCCATCTACGTCAATGTCAGCTCCTTGCACTGCCGCCACCTCGTTGAATTCACAGAATAGCTCGTGCACCCCATGTAGCATCAAACGTCACACCACAGATGTTTCCGTATGCTCTTCGTCCTCGTCGTCATGCTGTTCGTCAGCCAGTTCCAATTCGGTATCGGCAGGTGGCAATGCAGTAGGCCAAGGTAATGCAGGTGGCAGCACTGGTGGAAGCGGAGGTGGTGGTGGTGTTGTTGTTGGTGGTGGTGTTGGCAATGCCAATATTGTTACTCCGGCCGTGATTACACAAAAATCGCGTACTATACCCTCGGATAAGGTAAGTACCTAAAAGATATTAAGCAAATACAAAATGGGTAAAGAATATTTTATTGATTAATATCGTTTGTCCTGTAGGGTTCAAAAGCCCTAAACATGTAGAGTAATTATATTGATTTGAAATGAGAAATTTGAAAGAGTATCAGAAATACAAACGAAAGTTATTATGTTTTGTGGTTAGTATCGAAAAATAGAGCCAACCTCCCCGTAAAAATACCCACGTAATTTGCTCGAGATGTACCCGTACTGTCCTCAAAGTTACTGTTACTGTTCCGGACTGTTCGTCGGATTAAGAATCGAAAATAATAAGCAATGTTATAGTGTCCCACAGGGTGTTCAGAGTCTTTATCGTTTTGGAAAGCTTAAACAAGCCAAATGAAATAATGGCACTTCACATCTGTATACATGCACCTACAAAAGTAAAGATTCTCGTGCTAACTGCAAATTGAAGTTTGCTGGCTTAAACTCAGCTGCCAAGCGGTATTAGGTAGTGTATAAGTAATACTACTATCACCTCTTGAACCGGGTGTTTACAATCCCATTTAGCTTAGTTTGAGAAGAAGGGTTCATAGAATTGGCGCTTCGCCCCATACACCGTAGCTAATAGATCGACCTGCTGTGTCCTGGCCCGGAAGCACCTCAACTATACTCATAGGAAGTTTGTACTACGGTCCTCTTAGGTGCTCCAAACTTGGTATTGTTTCACGGGGCAAGTGTTGAAGTCTTAATAATTGACATAAAAGGTCTTCCATCGTTGCGATGTTCTTCTTCCACGCCCCGCTTCCTCTGATCGTTCAATTTGATTGAAATGTGCCCTCAGAGTGGAGTGCCAAAAGTTAGAAGTTCGAGTTTGTCCAGCTCCATTGGCATTTGGCTCTTGTTTCCATTTGGGCCGCCACACATGATCTTCACTGTTCTACTGCATTCCAAAGCAGCGTTTATGGCTTGGAAAAGTTTTGCAATAATTTTACAATAAATTTAGTTTCCCATTACATCCCATGAAAGGATAGGAAGAGCTTCGCGAAATCAGTGGCCTGTGAGCGTTCCAATTTAAAGACCCACTGATCACGTGCTACAGTTTTACTCTAAATCCGAGCTAGTGTGCAATGAGCGGCATTATCATAGCTAATTATTCGATAGTGTCGCCGTCACAAAAAGTCAAGTGTGGTCAGAGCGGGTATTGAACCCACATTCTTATGGACAAAAGTCATGAATGCTAACCATTGCACCGTCGAGATGATTCCGAAGGGTTTCCGTTCTCCAGATTTAAATATAGCTTTCCTTGTTCAGATTCAAATATATCATCTGACTATAGGTTCAGATCAGTGAGTCTACAAGTTGATAACGTCCGTTCGTTTCCTAGGCAAGGCCTATGACTCTAATTGACTCGTAAGGTCAATTCTTGGAATAGGATATCTATCTATCAACTTGGCGTCTGCCATTCCTTCAGCTTTTGTAATAACATTAATTAGTTGGGAGCAATTTCATGATGATATTCTTTGCAAGAGGTGCATATTAGACTCAATAATATTTGCTTACTTTAATTGACTATTTTACAACCTCATGAGGTCAGACGTCTTACACATATTAATTAAACAAACAAATTAAACAAATTTCAACATATTCTTCCAACTGGCTCTATCCTTCGCCTTTTCTCGCCAGTTGGTAACACCAAGGATACGGAGGGATTCGTCTGCCTGGTCTTTCCAGCGGAGTCTTGGTCGTCCTCTTTTCCTGCTTTCATCGGGTACGTTATCGAAAACCTTTCGCGCTGGCTCATCTTCATCCATTCTGATAGCATGGCCTAGCCAATGCAATTGACCTAATTTGATTTGCTTAGCTTGTCCTCGTCAGAATATAGATTATATAGGTCTTGGTTCCAGCGACGATGGTACTCGCCGTTTTCCCTAACAGGACCATATATTTTACGGAGAATTTTTCTCTCGTATACTCCCAGGTGTTTTTCAACAGCTTGCGATATGACACAAGTTTCGGAGCCATATGTAAAGATAGGTAAAATGAGAGTCTGATATAGCTGGCTTGTCTCTCGAGAGAGTGCTTTGTTCCTAAACTGCTTGCTGAGCCCAAAATATCTAGCATCTATTGGCAATGAAAATACACAATGAAAATAATGACCAATATAATATAAGTAAGTAAGTAGTAAACTTTTGGCCTATTTTTAGACTCACATCGAAAAGGGGGTTGGGGTAATATGCTATCTAAAATAAGGATGAAGTCCTGAGTTTTGTCTTATCACCGAGATCGTATTTACCCCATAACATCGCCTTGGGGAATGGGTAATGAAGGTTTACCCATTACCCACAGGGTATGGGGTAGGTTCCCGCAGCGAACCTAATTACCCATTACCCACGGGTAATAAGGAAAATAATAGTGGGTAGTTACCAACGATGATGGGGAATTGCCCATCAGGATTACCCATTCCACATGGGAAATGTGTAGGATGCCTTTACCAATTACCCGCGGCAATGGGAAATGGGTTACTCAGGGTAACCCTCCCCACGTTTGATCGACAATATAAAAAAATAGTTATATCTCGGAAACGGAGCGTCAGGTCGAAATAATAATTAATTTCTGGGGTGTTCTAAGGGGGTTTCATAAAGTGGTCCAATATGGAAGAATTTTTTTTTTAAAATTTGTCAAAATAAAAAAATAGCTAAAATAACAAAAAATTATATAACTCGAAAACGTTAGCTTTCCACAGGAAGCTTTAACCAAAGGATGTATCTAAGTTTATGGAAAACAGAGATATAGAACTTTTTTCGTATTTTCCATCAAAAATCGATTCGCCGTGGTTAATGGGTAAAGGTCGTGAGCAACTACCCATTATTTTCCTCATATCCAATGGGTAATGGGTATTTCCACATCGCTGTGGGCAGCTACGCATTATCTTCCCCTTACCCTGTGGGTAATGGGTAAACGATCGCTATCCATTTCCCACTGCAATAATAATGAGTTACCCATGGTAACACTTTACTCACGAAATACGAACCCTGATTATCACGCTGTAGCTTAACTTTGTTTAGGGTTACAACCAGTGGTGTGGAGTTTTCCCAAAATCAAAAAAACTCCGACTCCTTAAATAAAAATATCTCAACTCCTGCTCCGACTACGACTCCAACTTCGACTCCAACTCTTACTACGACTCCAAACTTAAACTCTACAAAAAATTACAGCAGACAGTTGTCCGAGGCCTTCGGCCACGGACTGTCCCTGCAGGCTGTGTGAAACACACGGCTATTAAGTTTAACGTAGAATACGCCATCCGATAAGACAGAAAACATATATAACAATAAATTCATTTGCTTATATTATTTATCATTTATTGTTATATGTATATGTTTTCTGTCTTATCGGATGGCGTATTCTACGTTAAACTTAATGGCCGTGTCTCTGACACAGCCTGCAGGGACAGTCCGTGGCCGAAGTCCTCGGACAACTGTCTGCTGTAATTTTTATATTTACCAACGGCATTCGATTCAAGTCCGTTTAAAAAAAAAATATTATGTTCAATTTTTTTAAACTTAATTTAATTTATGTATTTTAATTAATATTTTTAATGAAATAAGTTCTGCGAATGTTGAGAGGGCCGCCCTAATATTAAAAAAGGTTTACCTTATCGAGTCTTCGCATTAGCATTCGAGCGTTGTGTGAAAGCTTTACGCTTTACAATTCAAAATTAATGTTACAACAGCTTTATTGAAGCTTTCGCAAAAAAGCTTTATTACGTTAGCTTACTGGTTGTTTCACTTTTTACTAGATACATGTTGCCAAGAAACATTAGCTTGCTGTTCGTTTCACTTTTTACTAGATACATGTTCCTAAGCAATGTTTAGCAACCAAAAACACTCAACCAAACACCACACATATGTTTGAGTGTATGTGTTTAAACAATTTTCATTTGAGAAATTAAAATACTAGAAATATATCAACCAATATGAAATGTATATCAAACGAAAGATAACATCTTCATTTACCTACAAAAAAAATTTTAAAAAAATTCATCTAGCCGTTTCCTCAAATTCAATGAAATAAAGATTACAACAATAAAAACCTGACATGACTCCTCATATTTTCAATATTTATTAATTAATAATAAGTAAATTAAAAATTTCATTTTTTACATTAACATCTTTTAGATAAATTAACTCAAAATAAATTTATTAAAAAAATAACATTTAAAAATAAAACACTTCGTTGGTCACGTTTTAAGTAAAAAAAATGCAGTAAGATAAAAAAGGTAATCATTTAAATTCTACTAGCTTTTTTATGTTTACATTAAGATGAAAAACATATTATTTATTAAGTGTTTGTTCTTAAAAACATTATTGACTCCATTAAATCATCTTTAATTGCCGTTCTTTGGTCGCTTTTAATAAATTTTAATCCTGAAAATAACCTTTCCAAACTGACCTGTGTTGGAGGGAGCGCAATCACTGGCAATGATATAGCTTTTATATCGGCTGGGTACAAGTTAATAGCCTCAGCTACTTCCATTTTGCTTTTTCGATCAAATTTTAGTATTTCATCGAGTTTAGTAAAAAATTGGAGTTTGCTCAATGATTCTTTATCTAATTTGGAACGTTTTTCACTTGAGATAGTTTGTTTTGGAAGTCATCCAAGTCGACACGACGAAAAATGTTGTGTGTGTGCGCAATGAAACAATAACAGAGATGAGTCAGCGAGAATTTGTAGTTTATGAATTTTTATTTTATGAAGAAAGAAAAAATTTTATGAATTTTATTTTATGAAGGAAGAAAAAACTAAAATTCTGAAAAAAATAAAAAATTCATTACACCAAAAATAGGAGTCGGAGTCGATCCAAAAAACACTCCGACTCCGACTCCTGCAAAATGTTGCTAAACTCCGACTCCTAACTCCGACTCCGATTCCACACCACTGGTTACAACATGATGGCGAATGCTAAAAATCTGGATAAAAATCGGAATTTCTCCGGGCGTCATGTTAAGTGGGGTTCAATTCCTTTAGTTTTGGAAAATTAGCCCGAAATTTAAAGGAAAAACGTTGAATCGGGAATTCAGATCCTCTTTTATGCCCGAAATACAGCTTCCCTTGCTAAATTATGTCAAAAAATGTGGCTCTCGGTGGTGCAATGATTTGTGTTCGCATTGGAATGTGGGTTCTATCCCTGCTCAGACCCCCTTACATTGCTTTTCTTGATGGTCACCAGATGGTACTCAGCCATGAAGAAGCTTTTAAAAATATAGTTCGGAACCGGTGTAAAACTGCAATTCCCAATCAGCGAGTGTTGAAAACTAGAAATTGCACAGGTTGTGAGAATTTCTCCCTTGAGATGAAATATGCCGTCTCTGAGAATGTTAAACTGGTTATACCAAATCTTGAATTCCTTGCAATATATATGTAGAATGTTTTTGAATTGAGTGCCCGTATCAGGCCGGCTTGTACACTTTACTATTCTATATTTTTTGAAAGTGCTTTATTTCCTTCTCCCCTAAACTACTCCATTACTGCAGACCATTTGTCAATGCTTTTTAGAATAGGGTATCCTAAGGTCGGTCCCGATTGCCCATTACAGCAACAATAGAACTTCTCACAGTTTATCCAGCCTTTCGACTAATTTTAAACATTTCCACATTTGGTTTTTATTAGACAATTTCAGTCAGTATCGGAACCCCATACAATTCCAGGCAGCAAACCCATTGCCTATTTTTAGGCTCACTACGAAATTAAAAAGGGGTGAGGGATAGCAAACTATTGTGGCCTCCTTCATCCTCCCTTTAAATTTTATTTTATTCCGTATTTTGTGATGCATTCGAGTAAACCAATCTTGCATCTCCGGTTGTGTGGGCGAGTGGTGGCTGTATTTTTTTTTGCCTAGGCTCACATCTATTGTTCACATTTCCACAAAAGGCCTTGCAGCACAGCTCTTACGCTTTTCTATTCTATAAATTTTTATAGCTAGTTTTTCTGCTACTGGGGATACGAAAAAGGATTTCAATGTTAACTTTTTGCAACTGCAACTGACAAAATATTTGTAGGCGCAGGACTTAAAAGGGCAGGGTGCTATTTATAATATAGTATTCTATAGAATCATATGTTTTTCTACATTACGGATGCTGAGATTTTGTTGTTGGTTTGTGTTTCTCACTCTCTCTCTCTCGCTCTCTCTATGTTCATCATGGATGTGAATTGTAAAGATGTATCGGTTTTTATATTCGGTTGCCCTTCAGAAAGGATTTCTCTGTTCGTTATTGATAAAAAGAAAATTGATTAGGTTTACAGGGATACTTTTAGGCAGTAAATGTTGCTGGTTGCTTGAGCTTGGTTGCTGGGCGGGAGGAGCTTTGTTTTGCATAACATTGAAACATTATTATTATGTGGTGTATTTGATGGATACATTTAACATTTAAATAGCATTCACATTAATCCTCTCTGCCTCGGCCAGATATTGCCTTGAATAGCAGAGAATAAAAAAGAAAACAGAAATGGCAGCAGCATGAAAAACATTTACATTATTATTTTTACTTGTGGTAGAAAAATGTATAGTATACTTTTGCTTGTTTATTGAGTATATAAATGTAAAGTGCAGTTTTAGGCATCAACGTAGGTTTTAGTATTTGTTTATGGTATTTTGTGATTTTTGGAATTTAAGTCGAAATGGTGAAAATAAGTAATAGATATTAGGGGTATAAACGGGTTTGCTTTTGAGTTTTGTAAAAAGATATATTACCTTCAAATACGGTATACTTTTGGGATGTTAAAGGGTTGTAAAGAATATTGTTTTGTGTTTGGATAGGGTGGCGTTTTTGAGGTGAGGTGGAACAATTTTAATGATTGTTTGAATTTTTTAGTTGGTTAACAGAAATTATATAAGGGGATGGTAGGCATTTAAATGAATTCAGAGGTAAAACCTGAAATTACCGGCATAAGGTAAACATGCCGTAGAAATTAATAACAACTCATCTTTGTTATAAAACAGTATAGTTCTTATAGGTACACTTTTGACGTATTAAAGGGGTTGTAATAAGAATCTACAATCATATTGAAATTAATAGGTTCGTTATTCTTTTTTGTTGTGGCCGTCGATGGTACAATTCTTAGTGTGCGTTGATCTTGTACACTTGTAATTAATGTAGTAATTAGTCACAAAAAAAGAATAATGCTGCCCAAAAAATCGTTTTGAATCGGTGTGAAATAGTTACGGCAGTTACAGTCGTTACATATGGTGCGGAGCTCCCCCAGTCCGTTCATGGGATGGACTTTAGTTTTACATTCGTTTTTGAAATACTGAAGGTTTGAATGATTCCTGGTATTTGTTAGTTTCTTTTAAGTTATGTTGCTCTCTAGTTAAGCTTGCTCAAAAGTGAACTCATTAGGTTTTGGAACACACTTTCAAATAAAAATTACGAGATTCTGAAAATGCTCTAAAATATATACGTACGTATGTCCTTTGTTTATTTAAACAGAATAAAAAAAATACAAAAACAATATTTCAATAGAAAGCTTAAATAAAGGTTGACGAAGAACATAGGGCGTAAACGAATTTCTCTCCATCGATTTCTGTCTCTGGCAAGTGATTTAATGTGGTTCCATGATAGATAAGTTTTATGGCATTCCTTCTCCAGGCAGCGCTACCATGTATTTGGTGGTCTCCATGGGCTTCGATATCCCTGCGGGTTAAATTCAAGTGCCGCTCTACCAATATCTAATGTTGGGCGTCTAAGTGTATGGCCAATCCAAGTCTATGTTCTTCTACGTATGTCTAATTTAATAGAACTGTTGAATGTATGTTGCCAGCATTATACATTAGAAACAATATTGGACCAGTAGATACGAAGAATTTGTCTCAGACAACGATTGGCAAACGCTTGCGCCTTCTTCATTGTCAGCTTCGTCAAGCTTCAAGTAGTACAACCGTACAACAGTACAGACTTCACACTGAAATTGAATATTCGCAATTTCATCTTTTCCGATATTCTATTATTGCGCCAGATTTTGTGCAGGTTTGGGAATGCAACACGTTCCTTATTTATACGATCACCTATACGCACCGCGGCGCCACCATCCTTGGTAATCTTGCATCCTAAATAGTTGTCTTAATCCAGGTATTAAGAAGAACGGAGTATTGTCCGTTCTGTTCGAATACTCATTAGATTTGTCTTCTTAATATTTATTTTCAATCCTACTAATTTGCATATCCGGGGAGTATGTTTAACTTGGCCTCGATGTAATCAAATTTGTGGGCCCTAAGGCATATGTCACCTGCGTAGTCGATATCATGAAGACGGTTATACATACACCACTGAATGCCGTATGGTGCTTTTGCATTAGTCGGCCAGAAGCAGAAGCAATAATGTGGAGGACAAGACACATCCTTGTCTAACTCCCGCGGATGTGGTGAAAGGTTTCCTTCTCATTAAAACGAACTTTATACGCTGCTCTGTACAGTTCATGAATCATGGGTACTATTTTGTTAGGTATCCTCCTTTTCGTCAAGGTGAACCACATTGAGTTGCGGTGTACACAATCAAAGGCTTGGTCGAAGTCTACCAAAAGTACATACAGAGGCGTGTTTAGTTCAACTGATTGTTCTATGATTATACGACACGATCGACCAGGTCTGAAATCCGATTGCTTCTTCCGCACAATTTGCTCCACCACCGGCGAGATCCGCTGAATAATAAGGGCCGCCATTACTTAGTCTATTGCATGTAGCAATGTAACACCTCTCCAGTTCCCGCAAAGCATTAGATCACCTTTTTTCGGGACAGTTGTGACCACTCCCTCTTTCCACTCCGTACGGATTTTGTTGTCTATACATGCATTTGTGATTACCGGCGTAATGACATCTGCTCAAGGTGATGCACCATATTTCAACAGATCAGCTGGAATATTATCAGGAGTAGAAGATTTGTGATCCTTCATACTGCCGTCTATATTTCTGGCTGCGACGGGGGTTCAACTGAAATATCCCTTCTCGGATTGCGACGTGAGTATGCTGCAGAAGGGGTACAATGATCTCCATCATCCATAGGTCTAGATTGTGTCGTAAAGAATTCACGCCAACGCTCCACTTTCTGTTCTGGTGACGATATCTGCATGTCATCATTAGCTTTTAACGAAGTCTAGGTTATGTATGTAGTAAACAATTGATGCTATCGATCCACTTGCTGATCTGGTGAAGATATATCCGAGTCACCATTAACTTTCAACGATGCAGTACTCCTGATGTTGTTGGCACTCAGCTTTTTTACTGAAGGATACACAATACGGAGGTTACCTGTGTTCGCAGCTTTTTCTGTTTCCTCCGCTATATTGTTCAGATAATTGTCATAATCTGAACGGACCATGTAACCCACTCTACGTACTGATTGCCGATAGTCTAACTTTAACTGCCTCTTTAACGTTGGTGTCTTCGATCTTATACACATTTTGTGCAGGCGTTCATGATAGCGAATTTCGGTCCAGGATTCAGCATTAATCCATGGTTTATTCATATATCTTTTCTCGGCAAGGACCTCTTTGGCGTATTCCCTCAAAGTTCGAACAATGCCTGACCACGTATATCGACTGTCCTAAGTCAAATTGGAGCGTAGAGTTTGATCGTACATCATTGATATGGATAGGTCCTGCAGACGGTCTGTATTATATTTTATGATTTTTCCTCTAATAGCGGAGATAGCCGCTGGACGGACACGGAAGGTGCCCATTAAGAGTTGGTGGTCGCTAGCAATATCAGCACTACGTCTGATATTGACGTCCAGCAAGGAACCCAGAACAACTCGCCGACAAGTATATGCTCAATTTTTGATTGAAGGTTTGACCGTCAGCCGATTCAAATGTATATTTGTATATATTTCTAAAGGGGAATTTCGTTCTGCCGATAAACAGTTGATGGCGAGTACAGAAATATATGAGCCTGTCACCATTGTCATTCTTCAAAGTTCCAAAACCATGTCTCCCCAATACTACCTGTAGGTTGTTGTTGTTGCCCACTTTGGCATTGAGTTCCCCCAGAAATATTTTAATGTCACCAATTGACAATGAGCTGACAGCAAAATCAAATATAGAACTCGTCCTTAACATTGTCTCATCAGGCACAGTATATGCATAAACTAGTGCCATAGAAATCCTGCGGAATTTCGAAATGAAACTCGCGATGACGAAGTGATCAGATATAGCCTTGTATGATATTAGCGCATTTCTAGATCTGGACGAAGGAAGAAGGCCGATTCCGTTGATACGTGAAATATAGGGATATTAAATTTTAAATGTGCGTCGCAAAATATAAAATCCCAAATTACGGGATTCTGAAACTTGATCTGAAATATGCAGCTCTCTCCGCATTGACCCATAGTAGGGCAAATTCAGTTTTCGAATACAACTTCTAAATTAAAATTACGAGATTCTAACAATGATCTGAAATATGGGGATAGTCGTCGATGGTGCAATTGTTAGTGTGCACGACTCTTTTACATGAGAATGTGGGTTCAATTCGAATATTTAGCCATGAAAAAGCTTCTCAAAATACCGTTCGGACCCAATTTATGAGTCTATTAATAGTGTATATGGTGTTTAATTTATGAGTCCACAGCCTATGGATTAAACAATACTTCATGGGATGTAATGGGAAACTGTTTACAATAGAATCCCGATTATCCGGATCAATAAAACCGAAAATCCGGATTATCGATTTCAAAGCAAATCAAATCCATGGATTTAAAAATACTAAATACCGCAGTTTTTTAGGTATGTAATGAAGTTACCCACTACCTTTATCAGCTTTAGTTATTTTTAGGTGTACATAGTGTGCAACACTAGTATACCTCTGGACATGCTTTGAAATTAAATCTGTAGCACATATTTAGGTGCTCTTATTTTTAGATAAAACTACGAAAAGATACATGTTTTCCCATTACCTAATTCCCTATACATTTGACATGTACCACATAAAAATCTAGTGCGAGCATCTTAAAGCTTCAAGAGAAATACACAATTTGGACTCCCTCCAATAAATACCTCATTAATTCAATACAGATACAAAAAAAAAAGAAAAAATAATAGTAACCCTAAAAGTATACAGCACATACAAAACTGAGTGTGTCTGTAGTCATGTGGCTACAATATATGATGATGGTCTATGGAGGTCAAGTTGACTTTTAAATCAACAAATACACTCAAAGCTTTTACGTATTTTGTTGTATCGTTTTAATGCTCCCGATATGAAGGTGGCAGGCACTAAGCAGGGAGAGGTGAGATGGTGGCAGTGGTTGGTGCCACAGTTTGGTGGTAGGTTTTTAAGACCAAAAGATACAACACAACAAAATTTTGTCAATGGCTTTCTATTTGAACTTACCAATGACGATGATGACTACTGGATTCAATGAATAGAAAACAAACAATTTACGACATCGGTTGTAAACGAAGAGAAAATTGCAAAAACGTGTGTGCCGCCACCCCCGCACTGAGCAATTTTTGTGTTACTCATGGTCCAATACAGGTCCCGACCCCGGCAAACGGCCCCCATACAAGTATTAGCAAATATATTCTGTTTAGCAAAAATGTCATTGAGTTTGGAACTTGGTGCAAAGGACAAATTCAAATACCAACAACGACAGCAATTTCAAAAACACTAAAAATCCAGCAAGACAAGCTGTCAAATTGGTTGTACAACAAGGTGGACGGACAAATCCACAAGATTCTCTTGCACACATAAACTTGCAGACAGACAGACTAACAATTAGACCTTCAATTTTCGCAACAGACACAAGTAAGAGTTCTTTTGGGCGCTGTCCTCTAAAGTAAAAAAAGTAAAAAGTAAAAAAAAAAATCCAACCAACGTCACACGCGTCGCTTGACTCTTGCTAATGTATGAGGAGCAGCAGTAGCAGTTGGGTGCCGGCGCTTCAGCGTACATTAGAAATGTCTGGATATCATTCGAATGACGCGGTTCATTTTGTAGTCGCACTTTACTTTGAAAAATTATCTTGACTTCGTAATATGAAAGCCACGCACCACACCGTCCTATGTGCTCTCGTGACTGTGATTTACTAGTTGTATCTACTTCATGTTTGTACTCATCCGTTCTCAAGGATAAAAGTATTACAATTTCTGTGTATTTTCAGGTAATTAAGTTTTCTGTTTTATTTCCTCCCCAATCCCCCCGACCTCTCACCCTGACATTCTCATCCATGGTTATTTTTTCGACCTTTCTATCCTATCTCATCCCCTGGTGGAATTGTCTTGCTTTCACAAAGTTTGTGTAGTTATTAATAACAAAATCGGCTTAGGCTTGTAAATATTTAGGACTTACATCAGAATATGTTAAAGTTAAAAAAGTTAATTAAATATTTCGCTTAAAAATACGTTTTGTAAAAGAAAATGCAATAATAAACGTATACTCTAAGGAGCAACAAGAAAAAAGATTCAATAATAAATGTATACTCTAAGGAGCAACAAGGTTAAATATGTAATAAAGCATACCTTAAGGGGTAGCTGAAGAAGCAATTTTAAAAGGGACTTTATTTTTAGATTTTTGACTGAAGATATGAGGATTAATTTTTCTTTACAGCATTTCAAAATTTGTATCCAATTAACGCTAATCAATATTGTTGCTTTATTGACGAGGACTAAATAAGGCGTAAAACATGTGACCGACGATCAATCTATGTGGACACATATGAAAAAATAAATATATCTTCACATTTTCTGCAGGGTAATGCATCATAAATTTACTACAGGATAGTCCATCAGCCGGAGGCGCTATATAAGGCATAGTCAGGAGAATTCATTCCAATACGCTAAACAGGGGACAGTTAGCCGCAATCGCTATACAGGGAATACTCAGTCGAAGTCATTATGTGTGAAATAACCAGTCAAAGCCGCTAGATAGGCAATGTGCAGCAGAATTCGCTATATAAAAAGTAGCTCCAAGCCGCTCTATAGGCAATAAACAGCAACAGTCGCTATATGGGAAAAAATATGCTATATTGGAACTAGTCAGTCGGAGCTTGTCTGCCGAAACCGCTATGTAGGGAATAGAGAATCGAAACCGCTATATAGTGAATAGTCAGACGGATCCACTATGTAGAGAATAGCCAGCTGCATTCGGTATGTCAGCAGAAACCGCTATATAAGTAGGTCATAGTCAGCCGAATCCGCTATATGGGGAATAGTCTGCCAAAAGCCATTATATAGGGAATATCCAGCCGAAGCTGCTACATAGTGAATATAGGGAATGGTCAGCTGTAGCCGCTATGAGGTTATAGTGAGATGAATCAGCTATATAGGGAAGCTACTATGTGGATATTAGTCAGCCGGTGCCACTATATATGAAATTGTCCGCCAATAGCAGCTATATAAGGACAAATCTGACAAAGCCGCCATATGGGGAATAGTAAGTCGATGCAGGTATGGAAGACATAGCAAGGAGATACATCTATATATATAGAATTGTCAGCCTAGGCGGCTAAGTAGGGAACAGTCTGCCGAAGCCGCTAAACTGGGAATAGTCAGCCGACGTCGTTATAAACGGAATATCAAGCCTAAACTGCTATATGATGCATAATCATCCGAAGCCGCTACATGCTGCAGAATTCGCTATATGGGAATAAATATGATGTATTGGGAATAGTCATTCGGAGCCACTATATCATAATCTATATAAGGAATAGTCTGCCGTTGCCGCTATATACGGAATAGGCAACCCAAACCGCTATATAGTGAATCGTCAGCCAAGTTTACTATGTAGGGAATAGTCAGCTATATGGGTAAAGTCAGCCGAAACCGCTTTATACATAGCCGAAGCTGCCATATTGGGAAATTTCTGCAGAAGCTGTTAATAAGGAATAGTCTGGCGAAGTTGGTACATAGGAATAGTTAGCCGAAGCTGTTGTATAGGAATTAATCAGCCGAAGCCGCTTTATATGGATTAGTCACCCGATATATATGGAATTGTCCGACGAAACAGCTACATATTGAATAGCGAGGCAAAGCCGCTATATAGGGAATTGTCAGCTAATAGCAGCTATAGAGAGAAAAGTCAGTCGGAGCCACTAAATATATAATTGCCAGACGAAGCCGCTTTATAGGGAATAGTCAGCCGGAGCCGCTATATAAAAGCCGAAATCTTTATGTTGGAAATAGTTTAGATAGTAGATCTGTTGTTTACGAAATAGGTAGTCGATGCTGTTATATTAGTCGAAGCCGTGACATGTGGAATAATATATATATATGTATATATAACCGAAGAAGGAATGAGCAGCCTGATTGGTTATGTGATCACTGATGCGTCTCTGGTTACATAGGTGGCCCTGTCACTGAAGCTCATCGAACTAGCGGACATCTTTTGTCCTTTGAAGGCAGATGAGCCAACACTACTGGTCAACGGCGGATCAAAAGTAAAGAAAAAACACTGCATTCTTATCCATAACGTACGGCTGAAACATAATCATACTGGCAGTAGGTAAAATGCAAAACCACGGTGGTCTGGGTTTGCCTTCTGCCACCGTTACACTGGAAATAAAAATACAAAACGAGTATAAGAAACATAAGATCGCCCTACTTGCCGACGACCCGCAAACGTTATAAGGGCCACGATTGACGGGGATGCGCTTGGAATGTTAGCACGCTATACAGAACTGGCAGATGTCCTTGAGAATTATTAGGGTGACATTGCTGCTATCCAGCAGATGCGATGGACAGGACATGGCTGTACAAAGAAGAAGAACTGTGACATCTACTACAGCTGCCATAACAAAAAGCATGAATTTGGTTGCGGATTTGTAGTTAACAAAAGACTGCTACATCTCGTCTCAAGATTGAACCCCGTGAGTGAACGTGTAGCCACTAGGGATGCTAAACGGGATTGATTTTAAAAATCTCGGGATTCGGGATTTTCGGAATTCCAGGATTTTCCGCGTTTTCGGGATTTTTCGGGATTCTATTTTTACATTTTTTGGGAACAGGTCTGTTTTACGACTTACAATCCAAAAAACAACCACAAGAAGGGTAGAATACGTTATTCTAAGCAAACAAGTAAAATAACAAAATCGGGGCAAATGCATAGTTTCGGAGTTATGGGCCCCGAAATTTCGGATGTGTGAGTGGGTGTAAAGCAATTGATATCAGTTTTTTTGTATAAAACAATTCAAAACAAACTCTTAAAGTTATGTAGCACTTTTTGATAAGTCGCTTGTTATCGAGTTCTCGGATGTCGACATTTAGAAAATTTATCGTTTTTTTGAAGCTATGCTTCTTACAGCGGGCTTTGAGAGACGGAGTTAACTGGGAAAAAATGGCATAACGAAAATGCGTGAGGTGATAGTACCGTTATTTTTAACATAACAGAATAAGCTTTATCATATACCAGCGCCACCTCTACAGGACTAGTAGAAATAAAAGTAGCTAACCTGTTATCAATAACATGGATCAAACATAACAGAATAAGCTTTATCGTATACCAGCGCCACCTCTACTGGACTAGTAGAAATAAAAGTAGCTAACCTGTTATCAATAACATGGATCAAACATAACAGAATAAGCTTTATCATATACCAGCGCCACCTCTACAGGACTAGTAGAAATAAAAGTAGCTAACCTGTTATCAATAACATGGATCAAACATAACAGAATAAGCTTTATCATATACCAGCGCCACCTCTACAGGACTAGTAGAAATAAAAGTAGCTAACCTGTTATCAATAACATGGATCAATCCAGCACAGATTACAACCATATTAATATTTCAGAAAGCTTTAATCAACATGACTTTAAATACAATGTGCCGGATTTCACTTTTGCAAGCTTTTATATCACCATGTAGTTATTACAATTTGTCAAACTTCACGGAAAATAAAGCTCATCTTTCAACTCTTTCAAAATAACATTAACACTCTCACAACAGGTTTGTAGGCTAGTTGGTTGGAAGCTAGTGCAAACAAAAAAAATCCAATGAGTGTTCGAACTCACGGGCGATGTGTTAACACCTTTTTGCTAGACGGTACCTGTTAGATTTCTATGAACACATTCGTAAATGTTACATTGGAAAATAAAAAACAGCGTTCAATCATATGATGACGTTAAAGTTAAATAATATTAATACTTAAAATTATTTAAAGACCCAGTGCAAGCACATGTGTCATTATTTTCTTGCTCAATACTTTTTGTTTTATTCCCACAAAAGTCAAAGAATGCAAAGCAACAGACACTTCTACATACATACATACATTGTTATATTCGTACGATATAACCGAAGATCAACATAAAATACTTTTTTAATATTACTCCAAATTAATACTCCAAATTAAAACACTTAAATCTCGGCTCGCCGATATCGGATCGCCTTAATTTTTGGCCTAAACTCTTCGTCGAAACCCGCACTAGCTTTTTAATCCAAAAATTAATTAAATCGGCTATGAATTTCCGGAGAAAATCGCGTGGGAAAATTATATGAAAATCGCCCAATAATCACTTTCAATACCGACTGCCAAGCAACGAACAAACAACCGATGATTTACTCTTACAAACCTAACACTTGCGTATGTATTAAATTTATAGTTTACTGCCCTAGAGGCGCGCGTATAGATGTTAACACATCAAAAACAAATACAAACAGGTACAATGGACACACGCAAACAACTACACATTAATTTGTGTATTTGTGTTATTAGAAGTATGAGAAAGAGAGAAAGAGAAACCTTATGCTCATTAAACGACGAAAAATGTTGTATGTGCTCGCAATTAAGTGTTAATAATAATAGTAATAATAAATAACTATATATATTTTCAATCATTGTGTTTCAAAAATATTAAAAAACAATCGAAAGTAAGTTGGAGCATAGCTTCTGTCGGCAGTCCCCCAACTGCCACGTGTGTTTTTTTTTTTTTACAAAAACAAATATTTTTAGAATATTTTTTTTCAATCAAAAACAAAGATTATTTTAAAAAATTTTTTAAATATTTGTCTGAGAAAGGTAAACATCCGATAACTCGATAACTAAGCGACTTATCGAAAAATGCTACATTATTTTTAGAGTTTGTTATGACTTGTTTTATACCAAAAAGTGATATCAATGGCTTTACAAGGTACGTTAGTCGAAAAAGTATCCGAAATATCGGGGTCCATAACTTCAAAACTATACATTTGCCCCGATTTTTTTTACTTTCTTTGCTTAAAATAACATTTTCTACCCGACGCAATAAATTTTGTAATTTTTGTAAAGTAAGCCGTATAATAGTCATAAATATGCCAAAATAAACTTACGTTAAGATGTGTTATTAAACCTTTTATAGAGCCGCCATTGGTTTTTAAACCCTTTTTGTACAACTTGAATTTTGCTTGAGGTGCACCTTTCGACTCTTCCAAAAAATAACACCACACTGAACTTTTGTCATTGTTTTTAGTTTTATGTTTTTCAAAATTAATAATAATCCCGAAAAATCCCAGGATTTACTTATTAAAATCCCGGGATTCGGGATTCATCAATCGCGAAAAATCCCGGGATTTCGGGATTTCCCGTTTGGCATCCCTAGTAGCCACTAACCGCACAAAAGCGAAATATTTTATCATATACATAGCTATTTTGTGCGCATGTCTCGACGGTAGAAAAAGACGAGGACACCAATTACATGTTCTATGAGCACATAGAGGAAACATATGACCGCTGCCCTGGTCATGACATTAAGATTGTTCTAGGTGATTTTAAAGCTAAAGTGGACAGGGAAAGTATCTTTGAACCAACCATCGATAAATTCAGTGTACATGACATCAATTCCGATAACGGTAGTAGCACGAGATTCGAACATAAAGACATCCATATCCGCTGATCAACAGACGGAAGAATCAGATTGATCACCTGGTAATTGATGGAAGACACTGTACAAAGGTAATGGACGTCAGTGAGTTACGAGGAGGTTCGCATAAGAATAAGCACAGCGAAAGTTATACGAAACCAGCCATATAGACAGCTGGACATCGGAAAGCTGCAATGCAACCCCGCAGTTGTAGTGTATTTCTCACTCTATGGAAACTGCTGCAGAGATCGTACTTGGTTATGAAAAACCGCTTAAAGACTACCCGTGATGCGATGAAGAGAGTCGCATGGCAAGTGATGGAAAGAACGCTGCACGCATGGCAACGCTTCAGTCAGTTGCAACGCGAGTCGCGACAGAGCGGTATATGGACAAGAGCAGAGAGAAATTCCGTCTGTTTAGGAAGAAAAATACGGCTAGAGAGAAAGTGAGAAAAGTGAAAGGAAAGTGAGGCCTGTAAATTCTACCGAAAAGTAAAAAGCCAAACCAACATAAATGGATCGTACCCCCTTTTGGAGGGTAAGGACGGGAATCTTGCACAGATGTGCAGAGAATGTTTTACCCCAGGAGATTTCAATATAGATGAGGGTGTGGATCACATACAGGACGATGACGTTGACTGCCTCCTCCTAGCCAAAGCGAAGTTAGAACCACAATTTCCCGGCTTAAGAACAACAAAGCGGCTGTTGCTGATGGACTACCATATGCAAAATCTGGTTAGATGTATGCATGCTCGCCGATTGGAGTCATAGTATACTGTGTCCTATTTGCAAAAAAAACGAGCCGTGGCCTAAGCCTTTAATCCATCGCATACAAGGTCCTCTAGAGCGTAATGTGCAGAAGACTAAAGCCGCTTGTTACAGACTTGATCGCACCTTATCAGTATGGTTTTTGTACTGGAAACTCAACTATCGACCAGATATTCAAATTACGACAAATCCTGGAGAAAACCCACGAACAACAAATTCACACCTACCACCTCTTTGTAGTTTATACGGCTGCATTCGATAGCACAATACAGGGAATACTGTACCTGCTAAGCTGACACGTTTTTATAGAACGACACTGACCGACACGAAATCCACAGTCAATATTAGTAAAGATCTCACCGAACCATTTAGTATTAGCCCAGGCCTCAATAAGGGCGTCACTCTATCATGCGATCTCTTCAACATATTAATTGAGATCATGGTGAGAAAACTGCAGCCAACATGAATAAAAAAATGCTGCTCGCGAATGCTGATGATATAGACATCATTGGGCGAAATCAGCGAGAAGTTACATAACAGTAATAATTTCGAGGTAGTGGACGAATTTATTTATCTCGGATCTGTCGTGAACAGAAACAATAATGTCAGCCTAGAAATCAAACGGAGAATTGTGCATAGAAACAGGTGTAATTTCGGGCAAAGAAAGCTCTTCAGAGATATGATCCTCTCTCGAGAAACGAATATCCAACTACGTCAGACTCTCGCACAACCTGTCTTGCTTTATGTCGGAGAATCCTGGGTCATATTGCATTCTGATGAAACATCGCTGGGAGTCTTGGAGACAAAAATGCTCCGAAAAATATATGGTAATATAATAGAAAACGGCGGATGAACCACGAGCTTTATAACCTGTACCCAGACATTGACGTAGTTCTGCGTATCAAAATATCGCGTTTTCGTTGGCTAGGCCATATCAGTAGACGTACTCGAAGGAAATCGAAAAACAGGACGACCAAGACTACGCTAGATATTGCCTGCGAGAGCTTGGTGTTACCAACTGGAGGAGAAAAGCTGACGATCGAGCCGGTTGGACAAATATTTTATCCCCATTTTGTAAAGCCCATTACCCCTCTGGGTTGTTTGAGGCCTCCTACGTAAGTAAGTATATATATCCGAAGTCGATATATAGGGAATAATCAGCCGAAATCGCCGCGGACGGGAATTGTCAACTGAAACCGCTTTATTGGGGATAGTCAGCAGGAACCGCTATATAGGGAATCTCTAGCTGAAACCTTTATGCAGTGAATAGTCCGTCGAAGCCGCTATGAAGGGAGCAGTCTGCCGCTGCTGCTGAATAGGGAGTATTCTATCGAAGCCGCTATATGTGGACTAATCATCAACCATAAGGGAATAATCAGCCGAAACTGCTGCATTGGGAATAGTCAGCCGGAACCGCTTTATATGGAACAGTCAGCCGACATCCATATATAGGGAATTGTCTACCAAAGCCGCAGACAGTCAGCCGAAGCCGATAAGTAAGAAATAGTCAGCTGAAGCCGTTGCATAGGGAAGAATCGTCCGAAGGCGCGATATAGGGATTCGTATTTGTAGCCACAGTATTACGGCGTTATAATTTGTATGTACATTTTGCAAAATACCTATGACATTTACGAGGAACTTTAGATTAATGTACATTTTTGACGAAGAATGTTTGTCAGATATTACGAGGACATTTTTCACTATAGAGTAATCGAGAATTGCCTGTATATTCCCGCCTGGTTTATAGTAGCAATCACTTCAATTCAATCTTTCACATCATTGTCGATAGCCCAAACATATGTTAACTTTCTAACAGTGTAAACGTCTAGGCATTCTTAAAATATGCCAGCAAGTATGCATTCTGATGCAGTTTGTTGACATTCAACTGTGACTTTTTCTAGTAGACTGTGCGTTTTTTCTCCTTTTTCTAGACTAACGAAAAATTCGAAACTCATACACATCTCGCTTCCTGAAGGAGGCCTCCCCAGAGGGTTTAAATAAATCCGATAAACATGCTTGTTTCCCATCCAAAACAGGGTTGTTAGGAGGCCTGCTCTGTACCTTTGAAAAGATGTCATAGGCCTGCATACTCCCTAGTTTATAAATATGAAAATAATTTCTATATGTATTTTTTTTATTTTTCTCTAAGTTCTTCTAAAAATGCTATTTTGCAGGGCATTCTTTGCCGCCCTCTTAGGAAGCCTTCCTTTAGCAGGCCTACCAGTATGCTTCAAAGAGAAGGCATTATATGGGTCTTCTCTCTGCAAGCCAGATAGCAGGCCTTCCAAGAGAAAGGAAATGTGCAAGCTTCCTCTTCGTAAGCAGCCTTACGTTAGTTTGAAATGAGAGTGAATTTATAGGTGGGTACATTTTCCGCAATAATATAAACTGGTCAATGTATTCGCTACATTTTGGGGAGCTTTGTTATATCAAAATTCAAATTTCTAACATAAAAAATTGCTTTTACGTAATATACTTTAATTTGCTAGAATACACCAAACATCTGTTGAAAAGTTCGGAGAACTGAGAATAACATCGCTAAATATCAAAATCCTGGCAGATATTTTCTTCACAAAAACTTTAAGTGTCCATTTGCGGTATTTCCCTTTGTTTTTATCTATAAACCTATAAGTCAACCACAGCATTTTGTCACTATCTGGTTTCATCACACTCTTCTACTCTTGGTATTTCTGTCATAGCCTTCTTAACTTGTGTGTCCAGGAAGTTGTTAATTTCCGTAACTCCATATATTTTACACGCAACTCCTCCCTATCGCGTTGTGACAACTGTGAATGACTCTCGGCAGAAGTTTAACGTCAAGTTTTTACTCTTTTGTGATGCAGCAAAAAAAGAGAAAACGGATGGAGGTAAAAAAGAAAAGAAAAAAGAAACAGGGTGCCAAAGTTGAATCATAGTCACGGATAAGTAAATGGCTGTTATGGTTCCTATGCTGAAATGTGTTCAAATATTGTTAAATCTTATAGTTTGTATGTCTCTCTCACACTTACCCGAATAGAGAAAAAAGGAGAAAAATAGAAAAATCCGAAACATGAGAAAATTTATGAAAACTTTATTTACTTGTTAGAATTGAGACTTCGTTGTCAAAATCAACTGTAGTTTTAAAGTCAATAACATATTTAAGGGTGTCTACAATGGTGCGTAGTAATGCATACTTTTAGGCTTAAAAAAAGTTTTGTTCATCTCTATGCCGGGCATCTCTCTATCAGTCTATCATCGTTTGTTCTTAAGACATTTGAAAGGTTACTGGACATTCACGTTCGAAGTAATCTTCCGCAGAATCTACTATCGAGTTCTCAGCATGCCTATATCAAGGGCAGGTAAACTGAGAAGGCTCTCCCCTCTATAGTCAGCATAATAGAAAACTCTCTTGAGAATAAGGTATTCGCTCTAGGGACCTTCATGGACATCGAGGGAGCCTTCGGCGATTCTTAGGTCGTTACAGAATCTAGGAGTCGACAGCTTAGTGACACGCCCAATTGGGAAGCTTCTGGTGGATAGATCCGTCAAAGCTGAATGGGGTGGTTTTACAATTGCTAGGAACGTTAACAGGGGGACACCGCAGGGGGGAGTTCTGTCTCCACTATTATGGTTAACTTCTGTCAATGAACTGCTTCTTGAATTGGACAGGGCCGAATGCCAGGTCTTTGCCTATGCCGATGATATTGCTATCATCTGTACGGGTAGACTTACTCAATTACTTAGCATTCGTACAACCAGCCTACTTAGTCTGATTTCGAACTGGACCGCTAATAACGGACTATCACTTAACCCACTTAAAACCGAGCTTATATTGTTTTCTCTCGGAAATATAAAATACCCGCATTTAAACTGCCGTCAGTTAATGGAGTGCAATTATAATTGACGTAAAAGGTTAAGTATCTGGGGATAATTCTCGACAGAAAACTGAATGTGAAGGAGAGGATGAAAAAGGCGTCTGTTGCTCTTTTCTGTTGTAAAGGGGCGAAAGGAAAGCGCTGGGGACTGTCGCCTAAGATCACCATGTGGATTTATACGGCAATAGTCAGACCAATACTTCTCTATGGCATCGTAGTTTGGTGGAGGTCCCTCCAAAGGAAATATATTCTGAATTCCTTGATGAAAATTCAAAGATCAGCATTGATTAGCGTTAGTGGGGCAATGGGCACGACGTCAGGTACTGCACTTAGTGCTATCCTGAACATCTGTAGTCCTGATATCATGGATGAATCGGCAGCCGCTACATCCCTGGTGAGAATCAGAGATTGTGGCGTTTTGATATCGGGACATTCCGGACACGCTAAATTACTACACCGGATGAAAATTCAAAGATCAGCATTGATTAGCGTTAGTGGGGCAATGGGCACGACGTCAGGTACTGCACTTAGTGCTATCCTGAACATCTGTAGTCCTGATATCATGGATGAATCGGCAGCCGCTACATCCCTGGTGAGAATCAGAGATTGTGGCGTTTTGATATCGGGACATTCCGGACACGCTAAATTACTACACCGGATCAACTCTATTCCCGTAGAAACGGACTACTGTATCCCCTACCTTCTACCAGCGACAAATCTAAGGACTTCTATTCTGAACAGGAATACCTGGGAAAAGTCACTGGAAGGGGATACCAGTAGTATCAAATTTTTCACGGATGGATTAAAGTTGGACGAGCAAGTAGGCTATGGGGTCCATTCACCGGACCTAAATATAAATATCTCCTTCAAGCAGCCTGATCACTGTAGTATATTTCCATACTGGAGGTGGCGGAACTACTGAAAAATAGTGTAGAATATGTATCTACACAGACAGCCATGCTGCCATAAAATCCCTGGAAGCCATGTTTGCTACGTCTCTGACGGTGAAAGAATGCAACTCATCACTTAGGGTGATTGCAGAGTATTTTGACATCAGGCTCATCTGGGTACCGGGACACAGCGGACACAAGGTGTTAGTATGACAATCTTACCTGTCGTTTTCAGATCAGGCAGTGAGCCGATAATATGTTCAAGGACTTACTTCAACTTGCACACAAGCCAGAGTTCTCTGGCCACAGGTGGACAGGAAGAGGACTAGGCAACTACTTAAATAGCCTAGAGGCAGGTTATCCACAATGATAGAAACACTTACGGGACATTGTCTTGTAGGAAAACACGCCCTAAGATTGGGACATAGAAACTCCACTCTCTGTAGATGCTGCATGGAAGAGGACGAGGAAACGACGAAACACCTTCTCTTGGATTGCCCTGCTCTGGCAGGACTGAGAAGTAGGATATTTGGAACACATCTAGTTAGCACCGTAACCCTACAGGATATTCCTGTAGGTCTTATATTAAAGGGCAAATTGGCTGGACGACTAGTCAATAGTTGCTAGTAATTACACTGTGCAATAAATTGAGTCTTTTGTTCTTGGAGGTGGTCCAAAATACTAATAGTTATAGTAAAACCACCAAGAGGGTTTCGCTCTGTATTGCTGATCCAGTTGGTAGGAGAAAAATCAAACAAACTGAGAATATAATTCCAACCTCAATTGAGTGTTAATACGTGTTTAGTGAGAAACTTATTAACCGTTTTACAAAACTTATTAACCGTTTATCTCCTATATGAAGAAGTAATTTTAGTCCTTTTTAAAGGACATTTACAAAAACTCACTTAAACTTGCAAGACTCAAAAACTCACTTGAATGCAAGATTACTTGTTCAGGTTTTCCCTAACATGTCATATATGTGCCGTTTGCGCATTTTTGCGCGTTTTCGCAAATATGGATTAAAAGCAGTTTGTTAAAAATCAAATTTTTTGAGTTTTTTCGATCGTGATTAAATTAATAAAATAATTGGTTTCCCATTACATTCCATGAGAAATTGGGGAGAGCTTCTCACAATCTGTGAACTGTGCGGTTCCTAGTTTTATACTAAGTAATTGGGACCTATAGTGTTTACACCGATTCCGAACGGTATTTTGAGCAGTCATTATGCGAGGTGACCAGCGGCGAAAGAAATTTAAGGTGGTCAGAGCAGGGATCGAACCCAGGATATCATGTACAAGAGGCGCGCACACTAATCATTGCACCACCGACGGTGATTAAATTAAATTCGCTTAATTAACAGAAAAACATAAATCATATATATTTTTAGCTCTTCATACTCGTATTTGCGTGGGAAATAGCCAATATAACTAAACAAATATATGAAATTTCATGCATTTATATCTTAAGCAGCGCCATCTACTGCAAATAAGCAAAACTATACTATGCTATGATTATTTCACACATTATTTTGACAACACATACCAATATGAATCAAAATCTTCCGATTGAGTTTCGAGTCAATAAAGGTCATATAAACCATAGATAAAGGAAATAACCAGATATCGCACATGCGATATGGAATATTTTCTAGATGGAGCTGAAAGCAATAATTATAACATTTGATCCCAAAAAAAAATATACCTGGCGTGATGTATTTAGAACAGGTGATAGCAGTAGGTGTTGTAGGGGAACACAACGACATGAAAAAAAAACAAAATTAGTTGTTGGAATAGCACAACCTGGAAAATTATTCTATTTTTGTATTGAAAAATGTCCCACAGTGTTGAATAAACGTCAGTGAATGTTATGAGAAACGTCAATGAGAGTTACAAAACGACAACACAGCATTTAGTGGCAGTACTTGACAACGCCTGTGCGATGTCTACTTATTTTCTTTATCTATGATATAAACTAGAGCTTTACGCCGATTGTTTCTGTTTCGGCGGCGGCGGCTTGGTCGGCCAACCTGGCGGCTTTTACTGGCGGCGGCGGTTATTCCTAATTATTAGGAAATTGACCCGGCTGCTGCTGTGCAGAGTTCAGTTCTTAGGATATTTGACCTGATGTTCTAGTTGTAATGTGCTGTAACCTGTTAGGGAATGGGACTGGATGTTGGTGTTGAAGCGTGTGGAATTTCGCTGGTTGTTGTTAGGCACAATTCAAATTGTCGTTTAACTCCATAAGTTAATATTTGGGAAATTAAGCTGACTGTTATTAGGAAACATTATGATTGTGGTTGTGTGTTGTGTATAGTTTGTAGTGTTTTGATTCTTGTGGTTGACACGTGTGTGGTAAATCAGGACAATGCCACTAATTGATCGATTATATGAAAAATTATACAAAACGTTAAAAGCCGACGAATTTCTACGTACTCAGGCGGCGGCGCAGCATTAAACTCAAAAAATTACGGCGTCGTGGCTCGGCGGCCACGTACTTAGACTTGTAACTCCTCTGGGCATACTAGTGGGCGTTGTCCGATCTTGCATCACAAACAGGTAAAATTACAGGTCTCTATCTATATTATTGCAATTTATGCAAAAAAAAACTTGATTTAGGATCAGTGTGCAATGGTTGGTTCAAAGACATTTTCACTACAGACTTTAGCATTAACATTACCTGAATAGTCTTAATGTCATGGCAGGGCGGCGGTCGTAAGTTTCTTCTAGGCGCTCATTGAACAAATCATTCCTGTCATCGTCTTTCTCTTCTGCCGAAGCATGTACACAAATTAAGGAAATGTTAAAGTTTTTTATAAGCGTATTTTTTTGTAAGCTTCTATGAAAAATCTGGCATCGTTAAAAATAAAGCGAATTCAGCTTTGGGACCTATAAAAGTAAAATCTTATATGTAGATGGCGCATACGCTTCACTCTGATGTGTTGATGATGAAAACAATGTAACCTGGCAATGCTATGTATTTGTTAGCGACAAGTTAATCTTATATAAAGTCCATCGCTAAAGCTAAACTTTACACCCCATACAAATTATAACAGTGTTTAAGCTAGCGGAATGTAAAAAACAAACCTATTATAAGTAAATTTGAACAATGAAGAGATTGCACTGATATTGTATACAATAAAATTGTAATTTTACATACGTCCTGTTTTGAAAAAGTTTTAAAACTATTTAACGATAATCGTTACCAAAGTGCACAATGTAAATTAAATGACTTTAAACAAATTTACCACACTTGGGAAAACTGTTATTGGAAAAAAATTACAAAACAACTTTTTATACTTTAAGCGATTTACTACAAAATCCATGCTAACTAGTGTAATAATGTGTGAACGTCATAAAACCGGTAGAAAAAAGAAATAAAATAATTTTAAAATTTAATAACAATGACTGATAAATGAAAAAATAATTAAATAATTTATATTATTACATTAAATACCAACTCAAGTGTTGAAGAGGAAAACGGAAATATTGTAGACATGTTGTGACGGGCAGTTGCGGATTGAATAATAAGAGGGCGTCTTGTAAAGGAGTGATGGCTTTTACACATTATTAACTATTTGGGATGAGTTTGTAGTTGAGTGCTGCATTTTAAAATGTAACAACAAGGTTCCTAATTTATATGTGCAAGAGTGTAAAAAAATTGTTTCCCATAAAAGACCATGAAGGTCCCACGTTATCATGCACAAGAGCCGCGCACACTAGCCACTGCACCAACGACGGCCCCGAATGTGAGTAAACTATAAACAATTCCTGAGCTCAAAGCCGAGATCTAACGCATTATCGGTGAGATAGGGCCACATATTTCCATACGAATTGGATCACTTTATGAATTCCCCATGGAAACATGCAAAAATTAGTTGATTTTCGACTGAACGATCCGTTTCTGAAATATAGACACAAGGGCGTTTTGGCAATTTTTTTATAACACAAATTTTAGTTTTAGTGATTTAAAAAACAAAACACCTAATACTGTAATTTAAAAGGCCCCTTTTGTAAGAATATGTATTATAATTTCCCGAAAAGGTCCTTTCTTTGATGAGAGGTACGAGTACTTCTTTTATTACAATTAACAAAATGGTTTCCCGTTACATCCCGTGAAAGGATTAGGGAGAGCTTCCCACAAACCAGTGAGCTGTGCGCGTTCTAGTTTTGCACTCATTGATTGGGTCCTACAGTTTTACACCGGTTCCAAACGGTATTTTAAGAAGCTTTTTCATGGCTGAATACTCGGTAGTGTCGCCGTCACTAAGCTAAGAAAAAGGCTAAGAGTATGAATTTTTTTTACAAAAATACTTTTCTAAGAACAGGTACTTTTTAAAGAAGTGGTACTCTTTTTAGGATAAGGTTATTTTTTTGTAAGAAAATTTACTTATTTTCAGGAAGGCTACTTATCTCAAGAAAACAAAATAAAAGGTGATACTTTCTTTTTAAGAAATGGTACTTTTAAGAAAAGGAATTTTTGTAAGAAAATGAATTTTTTGTAAGAGAAGGTATTTTTTTTTGAAGAAAAGCTTTTTTTTTACGAATGAACAGATACAATTTTAAGAGTAGGTATTCTTTAAAGAAAATGTAGGTATTCTTTAAAGAAAATGTAGTTTTTTAAGAAAAGACAATTTGTTGTAAGATAATGTACGTTTTTAAGAGAGGGTACTTATTTAAAAAATTACCTTTTTTAAGAAAAGTTCCTTTTTGTAAAAGTTCCATATGTAATAAACAGGCTCCACCTAGAAAATTTTCCATTAAACAAGAAATATGTTAATCAGGACACAAACCAAAAGTGCAAGTGTAAGAGTGCTGCCAAATGTAATTCCATGCTGAGGGTTGTGTTTCATGGATTTGCCAGTCTTGCAATTTGGCTGTTCTAAGTTTATTTTTTATTGGGTTCAAAACTATAATATGTAATAAACAGGCTCCACCTAGAAAACTTCCCTTTAAACCAAACCAAACCAAAAGTACCCAATATAGTTGATAATAATGGGTTGTAATAATGTAGTTAAAAAAAAGTTGTTTAAAAATTTTTCATTTACCCCCCATCCCGCAACGTGCGATAAGGAACTTCGTTCCAAAAAAACAAAGTGATACCGTATTAAATACAGCCATTGATTAAAGCCTCCCGCGGAGGTAAAAATATGTATTATTTTTCTGCTCGGACGCACCGTTTCCGAGTTATAGCCATTTCTTTATTTTAGCCATTTTCTTATTATGGCGATTTAAAAAAAAATTTCTTCCCTGCCATATGTGTCATGGGTAATCGTAATGGATAATTCCCCATCGTCGTGGGTAACTACCCATTATTTACACTATTAACCTGTGGGTAATGAATAATCGTATTTTCATTGCCTATATAACGGTGGCGGGAGGCAAACTCAGCCCTGAAGATGGAGAGGTAATGATTGTGAAAGACAGTGTATATCAACGTCTAGACAAACCTCTTGACTTGGTCCGCACCTCAACGTCGACAACCGATTTAATTTTGAAGTGGTAGATGAATTTGACTACCTTGGATCAGCCGTGAACAGTGCCAACAACGTCAGCCTGGAGAAATACGAGAATTGTGCTTACAAATAGATGCTATTTTGGGCTCAGCAAGCAATTTAGGAACAAAGCTCTCTCTCGACAGACAAAAGTCCAGCTGTATCACACTGGGTCATATCGTAAGCGGATGGAAAACACCTGGATGTACTCGAGAAAATAATTCTCCGTGAAATGCATGGTCATGTTAAAGAAAGCGGCGAGTACCGACGTCGTTGGAAACAAGAGCTATATCATTTATATTATGACGTGGACATAGCTAGGCGAATCAAATTAGGCCAATTGCGTTGGATAGGCCCTGTTATCAGAATGGAAGAAGAGCAGCCAGTGCGAAAGATTTTCGATAACGTAGCCGATGGAAGCGGGAAAGGAGGACGAGGACGAATATGTTAAAATATGTTTGTCGGTCAAAAAATATGCGTTTTATTTTTAAATTAGATCTTGAACTTTTATTGGGATGCGATTTAAAATGCATGTTTGTATGTTTGTAAATGCATGTTTGTACTAAATATTTTCACCTTATTTTTCCGATGAACTGTGCGCTTTCTAGTTTTACACTAACTGAATTGTACTTTAAAGTACCAAATTTTTTTTATAACTATAATAAAAAGTGGGTATTTCGAAGGTTCTGACAATTAGTTGTATTGCAAAGTAAAATTACCCAATGGGAAACGTGGGTGTAAAGTCGAGTTATAGTATGTCAGCAGCAAATCAATCAAGTTGTTAAATCATTACAACCATTTCGCTGCCTATAATCACAAACACTTGTGAACGCACCATCCGGCATTTGAAGACAAATTGAATATTTATGTTAATACCACTTGTGCAATAGAGATAGTAAATATTGAAGTGGAAATTCTTATGAAATCGTATTATTAAACTTACTCAGTTGTATCGCTTAAGCAAACATTCGAGTAAAGTGAAGTGTTACAGAATTCCCCCCTACGAGGACTGTCTGCGGACCCTCTCAAGTGGTGGGTTCTATCCATGCGCTTACGAACTTATCCCATAAATAACCGGAAATACAGCATAAGAACCATGTCAAGCCACAGTACTAAAATAATGTCACAGATATGTACATAGATATGTATAAGTATATGACGATGTAAGCAGAAAGTACACAATACTCGTTTGAGTACTATAACTATCTGCGAGTACAATTTTTCATGCGGTTAGATATCTACATGGCACAAGTGACGAGGATGGCGGACTGCAACGTTCATAACGTCAGTGTCAACCGCAAAAGTTGAGAAAAAAAACTTCGCCAGATATGAGAATGACTCAACACGCAACAACAACTACGATAATACTCATAATAATTGTAATAATATATGTAAATGAAATTATTCTCAACACTCGTACAATAAATATTGACACAATAGACGCTTGATTTGTAGACACATGATTTTGAAGACAGCGCGGGTCTCTTCCGCGAAACGCTGTGGTTGTGGTTGAATAACTTGTAAATAACAACCGCATTATTTGAACTTTGATGTGGCGTGGCGGCGTCTCTTAATATTTTGCGGTTTTTCATGCGGTTGGAACCACATGTCCTCCAAGTCCATATTATCCAATTGGTGCCAAAAATATTTGGTTATCATTGAACATTCACAGTAATGTGCCGATTTTGATCATCACGGAAGAAGTATGGCCCAATGACGCCGCCGGCCCATAAACCGCACCAAACCGTAATTTTTTCGGGATGCAATGATGACTCATGGATTACGTGTGGCTTGCTGTCTGACCAATAACGCATATTTTGCTTATTGACGAAACCATTCAGCCAGAAATGAGCCTCATCGCTGAAGATGATTTTCCGATGAAAATCCGAATCATTTTCAAGTTGTTGCTCAGCCCAATTCACGAACATACGACGCTTATGGTGGTGAAGCGGCTTCAGTTCTTGCGTCAATTTGATTTTGTAAGGATGTAGGCCAAGATCTTTTCGCAAAATTCGCCACAACGACGTCACAGAGATGCCCAACGCTTGAGAACGACGTATGAGAGACACATTTGGGCTTTCTTGAACTGAAGCCTCAGCGGCAGCAATATTCTCGACACTACGGGCACTTCTTTGTCTCACTGGCACGGGAACATTTTGTACTGTGCCTGTGGATTCAAATTTTTCCACTAGACGCTCAATTGTTGATCTGGTAGGACGATTATGACGACCATAAATTGGACATAGCGCTCTTTAAGTTGAGGCCACTGACTCCAAATTTCGGTAGTAAATTTTAATAATTTCGACTCGTTGTTGGCACGTATATCTTTCCATGATGAAATGGCAAACCTACCGATTTACTTTTGTATCGTCTCTGTTGAAAATCCCTTTATATATAGAATGTTTAAGGTCTATTGGAATCCGTATGTTGAATCGATTCCTAAATTTGTTTATGATCGTAATCTAAATTCGAGTTTCGAAATCGTCAAAACGTTTGGATTCATGACTTGAGGTTTAAATACTGTGATTTCTTTTGCTCATGACTTGACAAACGCCCAGGGAATGTCAATGGTGTGTATCACGTGTGCCGTTCACACAACCCCAACCAAGGATTTAGGGTTTATGCACCACCTACAGCTTGATTTTCTGTGAAGATAAATGGCTACATCATAAGACATTCCTCGCGATGGATCATCAGCCCATATGCGCTGGTACGATTTTAAGGGATCTGCGGCAATCTATAACAGAAGTGGACTACATGTTTTCGAGAGAAACTTCTCCACTCATATTCCGGGTAGGCATGCCTTGAAGGGATCATACCTTTAGTCGTTTAGACTGGTGGCTCCAAACTAGAAGTCAAAGTAAAGGTTTAGAGCTGGTTCAAAGACCTGGGTCTAAACTTTCTACAAAGGTAACCATTCCATTATAGTTTCTTAAAGGCAGAAGATATAGCTATCGGAGAAGTTGTCATTTGTCTAGGACGAAACGTAATTACAGCTTGGGTACCAGGATCTACTCTGGTAGTCAGACTACAAGAAAATTCAGTCTGTGTTCCGGACGTCAAGAACTGCTCACAACTGCCGCGCATCTCTAAATGAGATGGTCAAGCATTTTGATATTCACCTTACATGGGTGCCGAAGCACATGAATATTCCACGAAAGCATAGATTTCCACGAATATTCCACGAAAGCATAGATTTGACAGCTGTAATTCTGGCTATAGTATTCCTGTCCAGAGTCATCAGTAACTCGGCACTCTTACCGTCATATCTACGCCATATACCCCACGATTTGCGACAGGTAGTGAATTCTCCAGTTTATGTCTGCCTCCTGGTGGAAGTGGCTATCAGTCACGTTACCCACCACTTCTAAAGAGCTTTCGATCACGTTTCGTCCATTCGAATTTCCACTTGAGCGTTTCCTGGTTAACTCATCGTAGCTTCGTTTGCAGCTAAATTCTTATGACCCGGAACTCATACTAGAGAAAGTCAAGTCGTGGTGCCGGTCTCGTCTAGCAGACTCCTGCGTTCACGAACAGTATCGATCTATTCGCCTCTGAGGATGCAACCCATATCCCCGCTTGGCTATCTGAGAAGATTTTCACACTCTAACCTATTAGAACGTGATTTCACAACTGACGACACGTCTCCTATATTGCAACTACTTCCGCTTGCAAGATACTGCTAAAAACAGGGAGACCTATTGCTAGCATTATGAAGTTGAGTAAACCCCAGCTCCCACTTCACTATCCACTAATTATACACTCACTGACTGGGACCTACAGTTTTACACCGGTTCCGAACGGTATTTTGAGTAGCTTTTTCATAGCTAAATTGTTGATAGTGTCACCGTCACTAAGCGAGGTGACCGTCGTCGAAAGAAATTTAAGGTGTTCAGAGCAGGGATCGAACCCACGTTCTCATGCACAAGAGCCGCGCACAGTAACCATTGAACCACCGACGGCCGCGACGGAATGAGTTAGTGCAGGAAAAAATAGACATTGGAGAGAGTTTCTCACAATCAGTGAGGTGTGCGCTTTCTAGTTTTTTAACCTCACTGACTGAAACCTACAGTTTTATACCTGTTCCCATCGGAATTTGGGAGGCTTTTCATTGGCTAAATTCTCGATAGTGTCGCATACTAACCATTGCATCACCGATGGCCACAGTGCATGTTTTTGCATATTTTGCATATTTTGCATATTTTTGCATATGTTGCATATTTTTGCATATTTTGTTACATATGCATGTTTTTGCATATTTTGCTAATAACAAAAGTAAAATTGTTATCATCAGAAAATGAACCATTCTTTACATTTATTTCTTAAAGATTATTTTTCTCAAATTCTATCCATAACAGCTGCTAACATGGACCTATCGGAGATTCCAATTTTCGGCCACGCGTAAATTTAACTGTTCAACAAATTGAACTGGCAGTGACGCCATGGTTTTACAGGGTGTGTGGAAAATAGCGCTGTTTTGTTGGAACCAAGTGTCGTCGACACCACAGGCTTCAATTTCAGGTAGCAAATAGTTCATTACAATGGAGCCATTTATTGTTACGATCCGGCCGGGCTCGTTTTGAAAAAATATGGGCGAATAAGCCCATATGATAGACCAAACCGTTGTTTTGTCCAAATACGGCAACATGGTTTATTGACGTAGGCCGCGTCATTGAGCAACATTTTTGGCTAGAAAACTATATTATATACTTATTATAATAAATTACCTAATTATTAAAACTGTAATTGCTAATATCTAACCTTTTAATACTATCATTGTTGTTTGGTATTTCATTTGAAAACCCGTTTGCCCAACAGTGCTATCTGTGATGACAGAATTGTACCCAAAATAAACATTACTAAACCACTGTATGTACTGGTGGATGTATTTATTTTTGCGGATGCTCAAACATTTTTAACCAAATTTGAAAGTTAAATATATATTCTTATCTGATATTCCAAAATCTTCTTATGTTTTACGGTCAAATCTTAACAATAATAAAAAACAACAAGTGTGTTGAAGTAAGATAAACGTTGTTTTTCAAATAACTGTTTTGTTTTGATATGAAAGTGTTAATTTTATGTTATCCGCTGTGTTTTTTTTTTGAGGAGAATGTTATCACCGCTGTTTATCGGTTAATGCTTTTTTATGTTTTTATATTGAATAATTTCATTGTTTTATTTTGTTTGCTGCTTTTTGCATTCAAAATTCACATGCATTTTGAGTTTTGGAATTTTGCACAGGTGTTTAAATATTTATAAAACATTCACTTGGCAACGAATAAATGTTATTTTGAAAACTTTCAAAAAATTTTATTAAATGAAATTTAAATTTATTATTTTTTTTAGACAGAGAGAGGGGATAAAGGAGAGTTAATAAATTTGCTAACACATCAAAACCCAGCACTTGGGCTAAGATTTGTGTTTTGGAGTGTTCGGATACATATAGTGCAAGTTTATGGCGATAATTTTTGTAGAACTTTTTGACCACGCCCCCCGTCAATTTGGAGCAGTTTTTTGCGAGTTTTCAAAAACAAAGTTAAGATTATGGTTATACGTGACAGTTAAAGGGTTAATTTGTTCCACGAAAATGTTTATCTGAATCTTCTCTATAAAACTTCTGAACATATTTTGTACCTCAGAAGTAAGAAACCAACAATTTTGCATGCACGTAAGTTCCGAAGGGCGGAAATTTTGACCCGCCCCAAAAAAAAATTCTGATCAGATCTGACAAAACGCCGATACACGTATATTTTTTTTAGACCATACTACCAGAATCCGTTGACAGAACCCCATCATCTTTTTTGGTGTCGCACAGTGTAATCAATACCTATTTGTTTATTGAATGAAACCATTTATTTTTCAATTTTGTTATTGAATGATTTGTTTATAATCATTTATTTTATTATTTAAACGAAACCAATTTTTTTTTATTATTTATCTATAAAACAGGAAAGATTCACGAATTATTTAAAAAATGGAATTTTTAAATTTTTACTCTTTACGCTTAAAAATTAATGTAATGAAGTTGTTCTCTTCGAAGACATAAATAAATTTTAGAAGACTTCTTTGACATTTATTATTAAAACGCCTAAAATAACGTATGAAATTAGGTGATAAACGATGATAATGTTGTGCGAACAAAATTCTCATGCAATTTCATTTAAGCAAGAGAAAATGAAGAACATGGAGGAACAAATGTGTATTGGAGTAATTGAACTTTTCAGTGTGAATTGATACCTAGGTGGTTTGAAGCGGTACTAATTCGCATGTGTAAAGAATTGCAATGGTGTTGCTAGAATGCACCCCGTAACACTAAAAATCCCCAAGGTCAGAAATATAAATGGCAACCGTCAGATATGAGATAGAAGACTCAAAGTTCCATTATACGATATGTACTAGTACGGGGTTGAATTTTATGTTACGGGATTTGGCAACCCTAGTGTTGCAATCTGGCAACTGACAGCTCTATCGTAAAGTTGGATATTTTTGAGGTAATGCGTACTCAGAACGTTTTGACATACGAGCGCTATTTGTGTTGTTTACAGTAATTTAAAAGATTCATCTCGGCCCAAAAATGGAATTAAATCGTGAACATTTTCGTGCGATTATTTTTTTACAACTTTCGACGTGGATTAACTCGGCAACAGTGCATGGATGAACTTAATTCAATTTTTGGCGATGAAGCTCCATCAAGGACCAGTGTTTATCGATGGTATGGTGAATTCAATCGTGGTCGTAGTTCACTCCAAGACGAATTTCGTGAAGATCGTCCAAAATCAGCTGTTATTCCGAAAGCCATTGATGCTGTGCGCGAACTGATTTTGCAAGATCGTCATGTGACCTATCGTGAGATTACGACAACCCTAGGCATTAGTGGGACCCGCATATATTCAATATTGCATAAACATTTGACTGTCAAAAAAATTTGTTCGCGTTGGATTCCACACAATTTGTCAATCGCTCAAAAAAAGGCTCGTGTCGATTGGTCGAAAGAAATGCTCCAAAAATACGATCGCGGTGCTTCGCAACACGTCTATGACATGGTGACAGGTGATGAATCCTGAATTTACGCGTATGAACCCGAAAGTAAACAGCAGTCAACAGCAGTCAACTTTCTAGATGAGCCAAATCCAACAAAAGTTGTTCGCGCCCGAAGCACTTCCAAGCAAATGGTCGCCTGTTTTTTCGGAAAAAGCGGACATGTCGCAACCGTACCACTAGAACAATGCAGAACAGTGAATTCTGAGTGGTACACAACCATTTGTTTGCCAGTTGTCTTCCAAGATATCAGGAAAACCAACCGCCGAAGTCGGATCACTCTTCACCACGATAATGCGAGCTCTTACACATCGGCTGAAACAACTGAATTTTTGAGCACTCAAAACATCGATTTGATGGGTCATCCGCCGTATAGTCCTGAATTGGCACCGAATGACTTCTGTTTATTCCCGTACGTAAAAAACAAACTGAGAGGTCAACGTTTTTCGACACCTGAAGAAGCGGTTGCTGCATTCAGAATGCATGTTTTGGAGATACCTCAATCAGGGAGGCAAAAGTGTTTCGACAATTGGCTCAAACGCATGCAAAAGTGTATAAATCTTCCTGGGGAATATTTTGAAAAACAATAAAGTGATTTTCGATAATTAATATTTGTTTTTGTTCTCTAATCCCGAAACATAAAATTCAACCCTTAGTACATTCAACCAACCGATGCGAGAAAGGGGATGATGACGACGATGCCAATGCCAATGACAATGACAATGACAATGACAATGATAATGATAATGACAATGACAATGACAATGACAATGACAATGACAATGACAATGACAATGACAATGACAATGACAATGACAATGACAATGACAATGACAATGACAATGACAATGACAATGACAATGACAATGACAATGACAATGACAATGACAATGACAATGACAATGACAATGACAATGACAATGACAATGACAATGACAATGACAATGACAATGACAATGACAATGACAATGACAATGACAATGACAATGACAATGACAATGACAATGACAATGACAATGACAATGACAATGACAATGACAATGACAATGACAATGACAATGACAATGACAATGACAATGACAATGACAATGACAATGACAATGACAATGACAATGACAATGACAATGACAATGACAATGACAATGACAATGACAATGACAATGACAATGACAATGACAATGACAATGACAATGACAATGACAATGACAATGACAATGACAATGACAATGACAATGACAATGACAATGACAATGACAATGACAATGACAATGACAATGACAATGACAATGACAATGACAATGACAATGACAATGACAATGACAATGACAATGACAATGACAATGACAATGACAATGACAATGACAATGACAATGACAATGACAATGACAATGACAATGACAATGACAATGACAATGACAATGACAATGACAATGACAATGACAATGACAATGACAATGACAATGACAATGACAATGACAATGACAATGACAATGACAATGACAATGACAATGACAATGACAATGACAATGACAATGACAATGACAATGACAATGACAATGACAATGACAATGACAATGACAATGACAATGACAATGACAATGACAATGACAATGACAATGACAATGACAATGACAATGACAATGACAATGACAATGACAATGACAATGACAATGACAATGACAATGACAATGACAATGACAATGACAATGACAATGACAATGACAATGACAATGACAATGACAATGACAATGACAATGACAATGACAATGACAATGACAATGACAATGACAATGACAAACAATGACAATGACAATGACAATGACAATGACAATGACAATGACAATGACAATGACAATGACAATAACAATGACAATGACAATGACAATGACAATGACAATGACAATGACAATGACAATGACAATGACAATGACAATGACAATGACAATGACAATGACAATGACAATGACAATGACAATGACAATGACAATGACAATGACAATGACAATGACAATGACAATGACAATGACAATGACAATGACAATGACAATGACAATGACAATGACAATGACAATGACAATGACAATGACAATGACAATGACAATGACAATGACAATGACAATGACAATGACAATGACAATGGCAATGGCAATTGCAATGGCAATTGCAATGGCAATGGCAATGGCAATGGCAATGGCAATGGCAATGGCAATGGCAATGGCAATGGCAATGGCAATGGCAATGGCAATGGCAATGGCAATGGCAATGGCAATGGCAATGGCAATGGCAATGGCAATGGCAATGGCAATGGCAATGGCAATGGCAATGGCAATGGCAATGGCAATGGCAATGGCAATGGCAATGGCAATGGCAATGGCAATGGCAATGGCAATGGCAATGGCAATGGCAATGGCAATGGCAATGGCAATGGCAATGGCAATGGCAATGGCAATGGCAATGGCAATGGCAATGGCAATGGCAATGGCAATGGCAATGGCAATGGCAATGGCAATGGCAATGGCCAATGCCAATGCCAATGCCAATGCCAATGCCAATGCCAATGCCAATGCCAATGCCAATGCCAATGCCAATGCCAATGCCAATGCCAATGCCAATGCCAATGCCAATGCCAATGCCAATGCCAATGCCAATGCCAATGCCAATGCCAATGCCAATGCCAATGCCAATGCCAATGCCAATGCCAATGCCAATGCCAATGCCAATGCCAATGCCAATGCCAATGCCAATGCCAATGCCAATGCCAATGCCAATGCCAATGCCAATGCCAATGCCAATGCCAATGCCAATGCCAATGCCAATGCCAATGCCAATGCCAATGCCAATGCCAATGCCAATGCCAATGCCAATGCCAATGCCAATGCCAATGCCAATGCCAATGCCAATGCCAATGCCAATGCCAATGCCAATGCCAATGCCAATGCCAATGCCAATGCCAATGCCAATGCCAATGCCAATGCCAATGCCAATGCCAATGCCAATGCCAATGCCAATGCCAATGCCAATGCCAATGCCAATGCCAATGCCAATGCCAATGCCAATGCCAATGCCAATGCCAATGCCAATGCCAATGCCAATGCCAATGCCAATGCCAATGCCAATGCCAATGCCAATGCCAATGCCAATGCCAATGCCAATGCCAATGCCAATGCCAATGCCAATGCCAATGCCAATGCCAATGCCAATGCCAATGCCAATGCCAATGCCAATGCCAATGCCAATGCCAATGACAATGACAATGACAATGACAATGACAATGACAATGACAATGACAATGACAATGACAATGACAATGACAATGACAATGACAATGACAATGACAATGACAATGACAATGACAATGACAATGACAATGACAATGACAATGACAATGACAATGACAATGACAATGACAATGACAATGACAATGACAATGACAATGACAATGACAATGACAATGACAATGACAATGACAATGACAATGACAATGACAATGACAATGACAATGACAATGACAATGACAATGACAATGACAATGACAATGACAATGACAATGACAATGACAATGACAATGACAATGACAATGACAATGACAATGACAATGACAATGACAATGACAATGACAATGACAATGACAATGACAATGACAATGACAATGACAATGACAATGACAATGACAATGACAATGACAATGACAATGACAATGACAATGACAATGACAATGACAATGACAATGACAATGACAATGACAATGACAATGACAATGACAATGACAATGACAATGACAATGACAATGACAATGACAATGACAATGACAATGACAATGACAATGACAATGACAATGACAATGACAATGACAATGACAATGACAATGACAATGACAATGACAATGACAATGACAATGACAATGACAATGACAATGACAATGACAATGACAATGACAATGACAATGACAATGACAATGACAATGACAATGACAATGACAATGACAATGACAATGACAATGACAATGACAATGACAATGACAATGACAATGACAATGACAATGACAATGACAATGACAATGACAATGACAATGACAATGACAATGACAATGACAATGACAATGACAATGACAATGACAATGACAATGACAATGACAATGACAATGACAATGACAATGACAATGACAATGACAATGACAATGACAATGACAATGACAATGACAATGACAATGACAATGACAATGACAATGACAATGACAATGACAATGACAATGACAATGACAATGACAATGACAATGACAATGACAATGACAATGACAATGACAATGACAATGACAATGACAATGACAATGACAATGACAATGACAATGACAATGACAATGACAATGACAATGACAATGACAATGACAATGACAATGACAATGACAATGACAATGACAATGACAATGACAATGACAATGACAATGACAATGACAATGACAATGACAATGACAATGACAATGACAATGACAATGACAATGACAATGACAATGACAATGACAATGACAATGACAATGACAATGACAATGACAATGACAATGACAATGACAATGACAATGACAATGACAATGACAATGACAATGACAATGACAATGACAATGACAATGACAATGACAATGACAATGACAATGACAATGACAATGACAATGACAATGACAATGACAATGACAATGACAATGACAATGACAATGACAATGACAATGACAATGACAATGACAATGACAATGACAATGACAATGACAATGACAATGACAATGACAATGACAATGACAATGACAATGACAATGACAATGACAATGACAATGACAATGACAATGACAATGACAATGACAATGACAATGACAATGACAATGACAATGACAATGACAATGACAATGACAATGACAATGACAATGACAATGACAATGACAATGACAATGACAATGACAATGACAATGACAATGACAATGACAATGACAATGACAATGACAATGACAATGACAATGACAATGACAATGACAATGACAATGACAATGACAATGACAATGACAATGACAATGACAATGACAATGACAATGACAATGACAATGACAATGACAATGACAATGACAATGACAATGACAATGACAATGACAATGACAATGACAATGACAATGACAATGACAATGACAATGACAATGACAATGACAATGACAATGACAATGACAATGACAATGACAATGACAATGACAATGACAATGACAATGACAATGACAATGACAATGACAATGACAATGACAATGACAATGACAATGACAATGACAATGACAATGACAATGACAATGACAATGACAATGACAATGACAATGACAATGACAATGACAATGACAATGACAATGACAATGACAATGACAATGACAATGACAATGACAATGACAATGACAATGACAATGACAATGACAATGACAATGACAATGACAATGACAATGACAATGACAATGACAATGACAATGACAATGACAATGACAATGACAATGACAATGACAATGACAATGACAATGACAATGACAATGACAATGACAATGACAATGACAATGACAATGACAATGACAATGACAATGACAATGACAATGACAATGACAATGACAATGACAATGACAATGACAATGACAATGACAATGACAATGACAATGACAATGACAATGACAATGACAATGACAATGACAATGACAATGACAATGACAATGACAATGACAATGACAATGACAATGACAATGACAATGACAATGACAATGACAATGACAATGACAATGACAATGACAATGACAATGACAATGACAATGACAATGACAATGACAATGACAATGACAATGACAATGACAATGACAATGACAATGACAATGACAATGACAATGACAATGACAATGACAATGACAATGACAATGACAATGACAATGACAATGACAATGACAATGACAATGACAATGACAATGACAATGACAATGACAATGACAATGACAATGACAATGACAATGACAATGACAATGACAATGACAATGACAATGACAATGACAATGACAATGACAATGACAATGACAATGACAATGACAATGACAATGACAATGACAATGACAATGACAATGACAATGACAATGACAATGACAATGACAATGACAATGACAATGACAATGACAATGACAATGACAATGACAATGACAATGACAATGACAATGACAATGACAATGACAATGACAATGACAATGACAATGACAATGACAATGACAATGACAATGACAATGACAATGACAATGACAATGACAATGACAATGACAATGACAATGACAATGACAATGACAATGACAATGACAATGACAATGACAATGACAATGACAATGACAATGACAATGACAATGACAATGACAATGACAATGACAATGACAATGACAATGACAATGACAATGACAATGACAATGACAATGACAATGACAATGACAATGACAATGACAATGACAATGACAATGACAATGACAATGACAATGACAATGACAATGACAATGACAATGACAATGACAATGACAATGACAATGACAATGACAATGACAATGACAATGACAATGACAATGACAATGACAATGACAATGACAATGACAATGACAATGACAATGACAATGACAATGACAATGACAATGACAATGACAATGACAATGACAATGACAATGACAATGACAATGACAATGACAATGACAATGACAATGACAATGACAATGACAATGACAATGACAATGACAATGACAATGACAATGACAATGACAATGACAATGACAATGACAATGACAATGACAATGACAATGACAATGACAATGACAATGACAATGACAATGACAATGACAATGACAATGACAATGACAATGACAATGACAATGACAATGACAATGACAATGACAATGACAATGACAATGACAATGACAATGACAATGACAATGACAATGACAATGACAATGACAATGACAATGACAATGACAATGACAATGACAATGACAATGACAATGACAATGACAATGACAATGACAATGACAATGACAATGACAATGACAATGACAATGACAATGACAATGACAATGACAATGACAATGACAATGACAATGACAATGACAATGACAATGACAATGACAATGACAATGACAATGACAATGACAATGACAATGACAATGACAATGACAATGACAATGACAATGACAATGACAATGACAATGACAATGACAATGACAATGACAATGACAATGACAATGACAATGACAATGACAATGACAATGACAATGACAATGACAATGACAATGACAATGACAATGACAATGACAATGACAATGACAATGACAATGACAATGACAATGACAATGACAATGACAATGACAATGACAATGACAATGACAATGACAATGACAATGACAATGACAATGACAATGACAATGACAATGACAATGACAATGACAATGACAATGACAATGACAATGACAATGACAATGACAATGACAATGACAATGACAATGACAATGACAATGACAATGACAATGACAATGACAAGGAGAAGGACAATGACAATGACAATGACATTTACGAATGACGAACGACGAACGACGAACGACGAACGACGAACGACGAACGACGAACGACGAACGACGAACGACGAATGACGAATGACGAATGACGAATGACGAATGACGAATGACGAATGACGAATGACGAATGACGAATGACGAATGACGAATGACGAATGACGAATGACGAATGACGAATGACGAATGACGAATGACGAATGACGAATGACGAATGACGAATGACGAATGACGAATGACGAATGACGAATGACGAATGACGAATGACGAATGACGAATGACGAATGACGAATGACGAATGACGAATGACGAATGACGAATGACGAATGACGAATGACGAATGACGAATGACGAATGACGAATGACGAATGACGAATGACGAATGACGAATGACGAATGACGAATGACGAATGACGAATGACGAATGACGAATGACGAATGACGAATGACGAATGACGAATGACGAATGACGAATGACGAATGACGAATGACGAATGACGAATGACGAATGACGAATGACGAATGACGAATGACGAATGACGAATGACGAATGACGAATGACGAATGACGAATGACGAATGACGAATGACGAATGACGAATGACGAATGACGAATGACGAATGACGAATGACGAATGACGAATGACGAATGACGAATGACGAATGACGAATGACGAATGACGAATGACAAGACAATGACAATGACGAATGACGAATGACGAATGACGAATGACGAATGACGAATGCCGAATGCCGAATGCCGAATGCCGAATGCCGAATGCCGAATGACGAATGACAAATGACAAATGACAAATGACAAATGACAAATGACAAATGACAAATGACAAGTGACAAGTGACAAGTGACAAGTGACAAGTGACAAGTGACAAGTGACAAGTGACAAGTGACAAGTGACAAGTGACAAGTGACAAGTGACAAGTGACAAGTGACAAGTGACAAGTGACAAGTGACAAGTGACAAGTGACAAGTGACAAGTGACAAGTGACAAATGACAAGTGACAAATGACAAATGACAAATGACAAATGACAAATGACGAATGAAGAATGAAGAATGAAGAATGACGAATGACGAATGAAGGATGACGAATGACGAATGACGAATGACGAATGACAATGACAATGATGGCATCCAACCAGCTATATCATCGTAAGATAGTAGGGAGTCTGAACAACAATTGTCGAGCAAAGTTGGTTGGAGCTAGAGTTGGGAATTTTAGTTCATTAGTTCAGTTCAACAGAATGAACTAGTTCATATGAGCTGTGATCTAAATAGCTCATTTCAGTTCAACTTGTAGTTTTAGTTCAATCGCAGCGAATAATCGCCAAATGATTTGATTTTTGCAGATTTCTAAAGTGTTTTGGACACTGTGATATTTATTTACACTGAATCACCCTACTGAAGATCGATTCACGTAATTGGGTTCACGTAATCCTTTTATATTTTGGAATAAAAGTGGTGATTCACGCTGTAGTTATTGTGTAAAAGCCGTTTACATATCCATTCTACAAAGATTGCAGCATTCGGCACCTTTGTGCAAATTGAGTGAGACAAGAGAGCATGAACTAGAACATGGCGGAGAGAACTGCACAACTGAAATACAAAAAAAAACTGCTGAAACAAGTGAACTACTGAAACAAAAGAGCGTAACAGTGTGAACTACTTCATCTAGTTCATAATAGTGAATCGTTCAATTGAACTAATTCGTTCGTAAACTACACAACTCTTGTTGGAACCTGTATTTAATGTTAGTTTCGGTTCTGAATGCAATCGTAGTATTATTCTTTGGATTTTCGGTTTGATCCTTTCATTCAATGACAAAACACTTTTGTTTACATTTTTGGAATTGAAACTGGAATTTAATAAGTGTCGATGGCATGCATTCCGTTACTCCAGAAATTTGGATTAAAGTGTTTTCAAATACATCTTTGGAATCAAAATTGTATGGATTTTTCTAGATTTTTTCTCTTTGTTTTGGACTTTTGTTTTAAATATGGATTTTTACTGGCTGCCGGTAGCGCAATAGTAATGGGCGCGGCTGATGTACATGAGAATGTGGATTCGATCCCTGTCCTACCACCTTACAATTCCTTCGACAAGGGTCACCTCGCTTAGTGACGTCGACACTGTCGTATATATTTAGCCATGACAAAGCATCTCAAAATACCCTTCGGACCCGATGTAAAACTGTAGGTCCCAATCAGTGAGTGTAAAGGAAGAAAGCACACATCTCACTGATTGTGAGGAGCTTCCATAATCCCTTCACGGTATGAAATGGAAAACAATTAATTTTTATTTTTTTATTATTAATTTTTAATATATAATAAAACCTGTTATTTTTTTCACTAACAAATTTATACATTTTGCAGCTTTTCCTTAGCCGGAAGACTTTGGTAGAGCATAACATAACAAAACGAATTCACTTCAATGGTAGAGGGCTGGGGAAAAGAAAGTTCGTTCATTCCATTTTACTCCATTTTCACCACAACAGATGCAGATGCATTTATTTCCCTTGTGTGAACACATGTTGCGACTGTTGGATTTTCTCGTAATACTTTGATGTTTCGCTTTGCTATATTTAGTTACCGCATATGGATTTTTTCATTTGATTTTTCAGTTTACCATATTCATGTAAGAAAACATGTTACATTAGGTTTTTGTTTGAAGTCCATTATGTATATTTTTTTTTAAAAATGCAAATTCAAGTGTTGTTGTTTTATAGTTTTAGTCAACCTTTTGTTTTTTTTCCATTTCGTTTTCGTTTTTATTTTTATTTCTACTTTACTTTTGCATTCATTATTAAGCCATTTTTAAGGAAATCATTAGCATTCAATGTGAAATCCCATTAAACATTTTGGTTTGAGGTTAAAAATGTATAAAACTGCAAAAGCGTGAGTTACATTATTCGAGAAATTGATGGATATATGTATGTACCTCTGTCAAATATTTATATGTGCAAAATAATTTTTTTTCTTTCCTTCTGAAAACTAACTGTAATTTAATGTCGACCATATACAACTTTTTCGATAATATCCCTCTCTCTTTATCATATACTTTTTTCTCTTTTGGACTTTATTTGTAGTCCCGTTATCTATGATAATCGCTGTAAGTTTGCAATTCAATAGAAAATAATTATATGTGCATTCGCGTTCCTGACCCTGTAAAGTGGACAACTCTATCTTTCTCGGGTGTTTAGTATAAAATATCTTTCTGTACGTGAGTAAAGTGATCGTTATGAATATATTCTAAGAAACCTTTTATTCACAGTTTTGTTTCTAGTTGAACATGCCACGTGGAAGTGAACTTACGGATGGGGAGCGGGGAAAAATTGTTGGAATGAGACTAGGAGGGAAAAGAATTGGCGAAAAGAATTGCGGTAAATCGGCATCGCAATACAGTTTCGAATTTCCTCAAAGACCTCGAAAACTATGGTTGTATTAAGTGCAGTGGTCGCATCCCAACTGTAGACCAGAGGACTAAGCGGAGTATTCGGCATTTAGCTGCTAATGAGAATATGAGTTGTAGGGAAATAAAGGTGGAATCGGGTCTAAATGTAACGAGACAGCGTGTCCAGCAACTGCTAAAGGACGATATAGGGCTTCGGTACCAAAGCAAAATGGCGAAACTATGCTTAACCCAGAAAGCATGGAAAGTACAAGTTATGGGAGGACAAATTGGAAACCGTTATAACGGATGCGCCATCTAACGTTTTTTTCAACTAGTGCTTATTTCGTGAACGGTAACACTTACCTCATGTCTGATTTGACAGATAATTAGTTTTATCCTTCCGCTGAACGACGCTGGGAAATTTGGGAAAACTGGGCCTGCGATCGACTTACAGAAGATGCCGATTTTGCCAAAAAAATCATCTTTTCAGATGAAGCTCATTTTGATCTTGGCGGGTATGTAAACAAGCAAAATTGTCGCATTTGGGGCACAGAGAACCCGCACGCATACATTGAAAAGCCGATGCACCCAAAACGAGTCACTGTTTGGTGCGGATTTTGGTCCAGAGGCATAATTGGGCCATTTTTCTTCGAAAATGAGCAAGGAGTGGCCGTTACAGTCAAAGGCGATCGTTGTCGGGCCATGTTGAACGAATTTTTGTTCACAAAAATTGAAGAGGAGGATATTGGCAACATTTGGTTTCAACAGGACGGCGCTACGTGCCACACAGCCGAAGCTACACTCGATGTTTTGCGCCCTGTTTTTGAAGATCGCATTATCAGCCGCAGAGCTGATGTCGTTTGGCCACCTCGGAGCTGCGGTGTCAAATCGTTGGACTATTATTTGTGGGGTGCCCTCAAAGATAAGTGTTACGCCGACAAGCCATACAATATTCGTGAAGCCATTGGTGAAATACAGCTGCACACAATCGATAATGTGCTTAAAAATTGGACCGATCGTGTAGGCTACTGCATGGCCAGCCGAGGCAGCCATTTGAATGAAATTATTTTCCATTATTAACCGGAAGGATTGTACTTTCAAATAAAAAAAGAAATTTGAGAAAATATTCAGTAGTTTTTTTATAACATTTTCAAAAAAAAAGTTATTTTATAGTGATGAGAAAAAGTTTAATTTGGACGGACGTGATGGTCACCATAAATATTGGAGAGATTTACGACATCCTCGGCAAACGTGCTACAAGCGAAACCACGGTGGTGGATCTCTTATGATATGGGCTGCATTTGGAGCACGAGGGAAGTCAAAAATATGCTTTGTCCCAACTAAAATGAATGCGGAAGCATACGTTGATCTGTTGGACAGCAATTTAATTGACTTTGCTGGCGAATTCTATGTAGATAACTGGACTTTTCAACAAGGCAACGCCCCGATCCACATTGCTGATTTTTTAAGTCCCGAAATATTCCATTACTGGAGTGGCCAGCCATAAGTCCCGACCTCAACCCAATTGAAGACCTCTGGGGGATACTTTCCGCCAAGGTGTTTTCAAAGTCGAAGCAGTATACGACGCTTAAAGAACTAAAACTAGCAATATTGGCGGAATGGGAGAAAATTGACATGTCCACATTAAGAAACTTAGTGAGTTCTATGCCACTCAGGTTACAACAAGTTCTTATACACAAGGGCTCAACTCAATATCATATTAATTACATATTTTTATTAGATAAGAAAAAGAATTAAATTTAAGTTTAATTTTTGCATATATAAATATTTTCTATGAAGAATATATCAAACACTTTTTTTGTTCTAAAAAATAAATGAAAAAATTTATGTTTTCTTATAATTTTAAAGAACATATAAATATAAACTAATATATAAAATAAAAATCAGAAAAATTTTAGTTTTCAAAGCTCCAACTCGACATGATACATTGCACATATAAATATTTGGCTGTGGTATCAACAGTTTGGTTGGAGGGTGAGTGATTAGAATTGCGTAAACGAGAGGAGCACGATTTGCAAAAAACATGTGACAGATCTGTTTCTCTCATTTTGTAATTTACTTGAATGATACAATCAGGGTTGTATTTTCAATGAAACTAACAAAATCAAAGAAAACGGGAATCAAATCAAATTATAGTTTGGTTTACCTAAACACACACGGGACAGGAGTGTTGGATTGTTTGAATGGACTTTTTTTAAGTTTCTATTAGTTTTGAATAAAATTCTTACACAGATTGGGTATACATATCATTAGATATTTTGGGTATAAACTTTAATACACATCTTTATCGACCAATCTTACAGAACTGTTGAAAAACTTGCTGTAAAATTTCCTTCTCAATTCGCGAAAATCCAGCTGGAACTTCTCGCAGGTTTCGCGCATTGATATCTAAATCAATGCTGTTAGTTTTATTTGTGTTCACTGCATGTTGACGAAATCGCGTGATAGTGTGTCATAGTGTTCCACTCGTACTAAATGGTTCGGCGAGATCTTTATCAGTCATAGTATGCTAAGCCTCCAATCGTCGGGCATGCACTCGTCTACCCAGATTTTATAAATGAGCTGATGCATGCACCTTTACAACTCTTAGCCGCCTGCTTTAAACAGCTCAGCCCGTAGTCCATCAGCAATAGCGGCTTTGTTGTTCTTAAGTCGGAATATTGCTGTTCTAACTTCGCTTTGGCTACGGGGTAAATCACCATCGACGTCTGTGCTCAACATCCACATCTATATTGAAGTCTCCTGGGATAAGTAAAGCAGAGAAGTGATCTCTCCATATTCCCATCTTTCTCTGCAGATCTGTGACAAGATTCCCGTCCTTATCTCTACAAAAGGGAGGCCCTGATCGATTTCCCTTGGTTTGGCTTTGTACTTCTCGGTAGAATATATTGGCTTCATTTTTCCTTAAGTAACATTGCATTTTCTCACTCTAGCGCTTTCTCCAGAACCGTTTTTTCTTTTTAAACAAACTTTCCTCTCTCCTCTTCTCCTTATGCTGCTCTGTCGTGGCTCGCGTTGCAACTGACTGAAGCATTGCCATAGGTGCAGCGTTCTTTCCATTACTTGCCATGCGACACGCTCCATCGTACCATGGTTTGTCTTTAATCGGTTTTTCATAACCAATTACTTCCACCGCGCTGCAGGATAATGAGGCGGCGGTACATTGTGCGGCAGTATCTGAGTGAGTTTCTCTGCATATATCGTGGCTATCTCTGGTAATTGCAGCTTTCCGATGTTCAGCGTTCCATATGTCGGGTTTTGTACGACTTTCGCTTTGCTTAACCACGAGTGAATCTTTGCTGCAACCGGCTAGTGGTCCGAATCGGTATTAGTTCCTCGAATCACACGTACATCCATTACACTAGTATAGTGCCTTCCATCAACTAACAGGTGATCAAGCTGGTTCTTCGCCTGTTGATCAGAGGTTATCCAAGAATTTTTGTGTATGTATTTTTGTTGGAATCTCGTACTACTGACGACCATGTTTTTCGCCGCGGAAAAATATAACAGTCTCATTCCGTTATCGGAAGTGATGGTGTGTAGACTAAATTCACCGATGGTATGTTCAGACATTTTCTCTGCGGACTTTAGCATTAAAATCACCTAGAATAATCTTAATATCATGACCAGGGCAGCGGTCGTATGTTTACTCTAGGTGATCATAGAATATGTTCTTGGTGTCATCGTATTTTTTTCCGTCGGCGCATGCACACACATTAGCGATATGATAAAGTATTTCGCTTTTATGCGGAAGGTGGGGTTGCACCTTGAGACCAGATGTTGCAGTCTTTTGCCAACTACAAACCCGCAACCAAATTCATGTTAGTTCTCACAAATCTTCTTCCTTGCACATCCCTGATCTGACCATCGCATCCCCCGGATAGCAGTAATGCCAGCCTTAGTGATGCACAGAATCGAGGAACCGGTTCGCAGGAACCACGGTTCTTCTCGGAACCGGTCCACATTCCCTGTTCTTCTCAGAACCGGACTGGACAAAAAATTTGTATTTTTATCAAATTTTATATTATAAGATATTTCGCATAAGCCTCTTTGGGCAGCAATTTCCTGAGAACCGAAAACGGTGCAAATACCCGGTTCTTCTCGAACCGGACTCGACAGAAAATGTGTATTTTTATCAAATTTTATGTTCTTATAATAAGATATTTCACAGGTCCAAATACCCGGTTCTTCTCGGAACCGGTGCAAATACGCGGTTCTTCTCGGAACCGATCCACATTCCCGGTTCTTCTCGGAACCGGACTCGACAAAAAATGTGTATTTTTATCAAATTTTATATTATAAGATATTTCACATACGCCTCTTTGGGACAGCAATTTGCTGAGAACCGGAACCGGTCCAAATACGCGGAACCGGACTCGACAGAAAATCTGTATTTTTATCAAATTTTATATTCTTATAATAAGATATTTCACTTAAGGATCTTTGGGACAGTAATTTTCTGAGAACAGGTCTAAATACCCGGTTCTTCTCGGAACCGGTGCATATACGCGGTTCTTCTCGGAACCGGACTCGACACAAAATGTGTATTTTTATCAAATTTTATATTCTTATAAGATATTTCACTTATGCCTCTTTGGGCAGCAATTTCCTGAGAACCGAAAACGGTGCAAATACCCGTTTCTTCTCGAAACCGGTCCAAATACACGGTTCCTCGCGGAATCGGTCCACATTCCCGGTTCTTCTCGGAACCGGACTCGACAAAAAATGTGTATTTTTATCAAATTTTAGATTCTTATAAGATATTTCACTAAAGCCTCTTTGCGACAGCAATTTGCTGTGAACCGGGAGCGGTCCAAATACCCGGTTCGTCTCGGAACCAGACTCGACAGAGTCTATTCTTAAAATACGCGGAACCGCAAAATCACTAGTCAGCATTATATTTCTCTTGGACATCTGCCAGTTGGATAGTGGCACCGGATCTGTATAATGTTCTAACATTCCAATTGCATGACCGTAAATCGTTAGACATATATCGTGTATATCACTGTGGTTTTTTTGCTAATATAACGCTGGCGGAAGGCAATTCCAACCCACCGTTGGTTTTCATTTTACCTACTCCCAGCATGATTATATTTCAGCCGCCCATTGTGGATCAGACGCTGGCCCGAATGCAGTGTGTCGAAAAGGTATTTTGTTTCTTTACATTTGATCTGCCGTTGGCTAGTAGGGTTGGCTCATCCGACTTCAAAAGACAAATAATACTTATGTCAAAAGACCATAATATGTATAATAGTTCGAAGAGCTTCAGTGTTTAACCTGTATTTATCCTGAGACGCATCAGTGATCGCATAACTAATCAGACTGCTTCCGGAAAATTATTCCTTAAGTGGTCATTTTTGAATGTTGGGCTACTCTTCAACCTAAATTTCAAGTTGGGTCACTGGAAAGAAAATCCTGCCTACGGTACTGAGCTGCTCATTCGTTTCGTATTCTCACTCTAGCTAGTTAACGGAGGGTTCCGATAAAGCCATTGCCCGGGACATACTTCGAGGAAGTAGTGAGCTGCTGGGACTGCCTTATGAACATATTATTTCTGGCCACTCCTAAGTGATTGGTTCCACTATAACTGACTATTTTTGTTTAATTAAGTATAAATTAAATTCAAATGAACCAGATCTCAAAAACAGCACTCTTAAGCTAAACCAAGTTTAACCAATTAACAACCGCGTATTTCTTCACAAAAACTGGATCTTCAAGGTACGAACAGCTGGTGTCATTGATAGATAAATCATTTGTAAAAGCTGTTGCCCTGAACAGCTGACGTCTTTAACAGTTAACAGTTACGGACATTTGGATATTAGTTTAAGCTCATCTGATGTTAACAGAAAAACTGATTTTATGTTGCATTCAATAACAACTGTTTTATTACAATCTGAAAATATTTCTCTTTTCTAAATCTTAATTTTTCTCTGTTTCATTTTAGGTATGTAACCAACCATGTGAAGACATACAGTCGTCTCTAACATTAATTTTCGTAAGTAACACTATTTCGATGTGTAGGTTTCAAGTGTAATCAATTCAGTTAAGCCTTAATCATCCGTAAGCGTTTTACTTATGGTATTTATGAGCACGATAACACCCACTCGTTATCTCTTTTGATTTAGGTTCTTTGTTTTGTTTTTTGGAGTTGATTTGAGTTTTGTTTGTCCAGATTAGACAACTAAACAATAAATAATAAAATTTATCGCTTTTATTCCTAATCATATTAGTAATCTTTGGCTAGGTTTTGTTTTGCGTAGTGCCATTTTTGGAACGTTATCGAACCATAGATATAGTGTTTGGAAACCAAGAAATCTACTGTTTAATTAAGTTGATGAAGTTTCGATAACACAATGACATGTGAAAGAACACAAAAAATATGCCAAACCTACCAAAAACCAAGCGAAACAAGCGTATCTGAAATTGTGTTATCTTTACGATATCGTACACTGAAAGTAAAAGCTTCGTCATACGAATAAAATGCTTCGTCACCTCGACGTATATTTTCATTGAATGTCGGCTAACATTCGGTTGTGGCAGCCGAATTAGTCGTAGCCGAAGTTAGAGGACGTCATTACCACACTACAGGTTATAACAGCCGAATCAGAGGTTATCTCAAACGAATTACAGATTATGCCAGCGGAATTAGAGTGATTGTCGCAGCAGAACTAAAGGTTGTCACAACCAAATTGGAAGTTGGGACATCCGTATTAGAGGTTGTCACAACCGAATTTAGATGACGTCACTACCAAGTTTTTAAATTTGTTAATTTAGTCATGATTTATTTTCCTACCCAGCGGCGGAAGTCATGACCTGGAAGGCCTGAAATCATGACCGAATGTGCCTTTTTTAAAATACGACAGGCCTTCTCTACACCTTATCTCCTCCTTTATTTTTAACATTGCGTGAGATTGGGAGGCAAGGCCTTCCATCCCTCTCTACTAGAAGGCCTGCAAAAAGAGTAGATTTAGAAGGACTTACGTAAAAATAAAAAAATATATATGGAAATTAGCTTCATATTTCAGATTTATACTTTAACCAATTGTAATTCTTATAAATGATTTTTTTTAATTTCTGCAGCCACAGGAATCGAACACATGACCTTAGAACTTACAATCGGACGCTTTATCTACTGGGCTATCGGATGTTATGATTTTGCAACGACGAATTGCGAACATGTGGAAAGACAGGGTTTCATGAACAACAGCGTCTTCTGGCATTCTTTTAACAGGCCTGTGGAAGCCTTATAAAATCATGCATTTCGCAGGCATTATTAAAGTAGGCATTACCAAAGAATGATTCCGCATGTCTTATTCGTGGAAGGCCTCGCAAATTCCGCCGCTGGGTATATTCTTATAAATAATTACAAAGCAGACAAATAATTCAATTTATTAATTATTCACTTTACATGCCACTTTCGATCATCCATGGGTCACCGCACTAATTCACGTGTTTTGTCTGTCGATTTAGGTCCATACAGACTATGGCAGGACATATCAAATGACCGACCTTGAAAATTTTCAAAACTGTTGACATCTACTAGTACTGCACGCTGATAAATGTGGTAATTTTCTTCAAAATAATACATTTTAACGCGAAACTGGTGTTGTTCTTTACCCCATGTCAAACCCAATAGGCAATGAACGTTTATCCATTACCCATGGGGTATGGCGAACCTACGACAATGGGAAATTACGATTTATCGATTTTTTATTCGAAAAATTTTAGTTCAGCGATTTTTTGTTAAAAAAAATGTCTTATTAAAGATATCCATTGATTAAAGACTCCCCCAATGGAGGAAAAACTATTTGTTATTGGACCCCTTTCCCAGTTATATCATTTCGTTTATTTTAGCGATTTTCTTATATTGGCGATTTTTTGAAAAAATAATTCTTCCATACGAATTGGACCACTTTATGTATAACCCTTAGAAACCCCTAAAAATTTGTTATTTTTTCGATTGGACGATCTGCTTCCGAGATACATACATATATAATTTTTTTTAAACTTTTCCATATTTTCGAATGGAAAATAAATGGGTAAAGGACGCTTACTCATTCCCTATGTCTAATGGGTAATAGTGTTGGGTAATTCTCCATCGTGGTGGGTAACTACCCATTATTTTCCCTATTACCCTGTGGGTAATGGGTAATAGTGATGTGTAATTCCCCATTGTCGTGGGTAGCTACCCATTAGTTTCCCCATACCCTGTGGGTAATGTGTAAACAATCGCTACCCATTCCCCACGGAAATATTAATTCGTTACCCAGGGTAACATGTTACCCACGAAATACGAACGCTCCACAAAACCCATAATTACAATATTTTTATTTAACTTTTTCTTTAACTTTTCAATATACAGGGTGATTCAGGAAGTTCCGGACAAATTTCTCCAGCGTATTCCTTGGCTCATTTCATGAAGAAAAGTCCACTAGGACCATGTCCGAAAATGCAAGGGTGCGAAATGGCAGCGGGTTCAAAAATTTCGTATTGGCGGTCGGAGGGTAGTAGGGTAAAGTTGCTAACTTCTGAGCCAGTGGTTGGATTGGGCTTGTTGGAAAGGTCTTTAAGAGGCCTTTCAGAATTAATTAAAAAAGAAGTAGAAAAAAGTCAAATCGCCGAGATACAGAGCTTTCGAAAAAAATTCACATAACCTCAATTTGCTCAGCCAGATGGCAGGTAACTTATGTTTTAATGCGTGCTGTTATTTCGCTCCCAAAAACTAAAACAAACATTTTTGCATTTCAGTAAAATGGTCATAACTTTGGAACGGTAAGACTTCTGGGCTTCGTTTAGGTCATTTTGGAAAGGTAAGAGGTATGGCTATCTTTCAGCATAAAACATAAGTTACCTGCCATCTGGCTGAGCAAATTGAGGTTATGTGAATTTTTTTCGAAAGCTCTGTATCTCGGCGATTTGACTTTTTTCTACTTCTTTTTTAATTAATTCTGAAAGGCCTCTTAAATCCGACCACTGGCTCAGAAGTTAGCAACTTTACCCTACTACCCTCTGACCGCCAATCCGAAAATTTTGAACCCGCTGCCATTTCGCACCCTTGCATTTTCGGACATGGTCCTAGTGGACTTTTCTTCATGAAATCAGCCAAGGAATACGCTGGAGAAATTTGTCCGTAACTTCCTGAATCACCCTACTTCTTTTTAGAATTTTAAACGTCAGGTTTCAAATAAATAACACTATGTCGTGGTAACCGAATTGAAAATTGACTCGGTTGTAGCAACAGAATTCATTACAAGTTCAGTTACAACAACTGAATTAAAACCAAATTCGATCGTTCTAACCGACTTAGTCCAATTTCGGATTTTTCTACCGAAGTTGATACCAAATTCGATGGGTGCAACCCAATTGGTGCCAAATTCGGTGTTTGCACCTGAATTGATGCCACATTCGGTTGTTTCAACTGAATTTCGTACCAATTTCGGTTGTTGCATCCGAATTAATTTTAAATTCAATTGTTGAAACCGAAAATATAGAATATTTAATTGGCAGAATGAATATAATTCAAGGTTTCGTTGTTACAATCGAATCAATTATGAAACGGGGTTGCTTCAACCGAATTTAAGTTGTGTGAGTTAAATTCAGTCGCGACAACCTCAATTCGGTTACCGCAGTCGCAATTGGGTGGCAACATGCGCATATATGGTTGCTACAACCTCTTTTCCAACTATTAGTTCTCCGACTGTACTGATTCAAACCCATTATTTATTTCGTCACTGCTGTGATGAATATGTTTCATTGTTGCGATGAATATATTTCGGGTATGTTATTAATTCACGAGATACCTTCCGTACCTTCCGAATGGAAGGCCAACATTTGAAAGGAATTATCTTTAAAAAGTTAATGTCAGACATTGTTCCTTCGTATCCTATTCTAGTTTAAGGGGTGTATTTAAAATTAAAATAAAGTCTAAATGTATCACCCTTTATTATTTGAAAGGAATACAAAATATAGAAACGATGTATAAATATATCGAGCTAAACGGAGGAAAATCTAAGTGTGTTTTTTTTTTACCCCGCTAAAGTTAATTATAGCTTAATTTGTACAGGACAGCTAAGCGATATTAAGTGGCATTTAAGTTTCCCTCTTAAATTTCGACTTCAGCAATGACAATGTTGCCACATGTTCAATTTCAAGAAATGGCAAGAAAAGTTATCTTATATAAATTTTGTTATCATTTCTTGCGAATGAAAATGTTATCAAGGAGAGACTCAAAAGCAGAAATTTGCAAAATGGATTACACATTTTAAGTTCATTAAAATTATTTTATTTAATGGAAGACTATGTATACTTTTATATCTCTAAATTTGTTGAATTGATTTTTATTTGCGATTGAAAACAAAATTGGAAATAAATTGTTCACAACAATGCGCGGTAAATGTTATACATACTGAACATGGAAGAATTATCGTATCTATCAGGTATTGTCGTTTAAACAGGTGATGATATTTTGTCCGTGTCATTTTTCGTTTTGCTTGTCAAAATCAAATATATTTGATTTTTATACTTTTTTGTATTCTTGTATTGATTGTGGTATATATTTGTGTAGAGTTTGACAACTGAATCGAATGAACAAAAATATGGTGTTTGTTGTTGCTGCTTACAACTACAACAACATCTGCTGCTACCATGTATTTTTTGGCACTGGCTACAAACATGTTGCCGTATCCCATTACAGCAAATGTTGCCACATTTCGTAGTATTAAGTGTGGATCGTTTTATTTGGAAAGTCGTAAGCGGCGATAGCTTAATGGAATAAAAAACAGGGGTTTTTTTTGGAAAAAAATTGATTTTATTCAATAAGTCACTGAGTTATCAAACTGCTTTCAGAAGGTAGCTGATATCAAAACAAAAAAGGTCTTAATGAAAATTTTTTCACAGTCATTTTCAAATTTCTATTTCAAATTTCTGACATTATATTGTCAACAAAATGAAAAAAATCTGTCTGGTTTGATTATAGTACAATGAATATAAAGGGTTTTTCAACAGATACGCAACAAAAGTAAATCGATAGGGACAGCAAACGACGCCATATTTTTTCCCGCTCTTTTGACATTTCTCTTCAGTAAGGTTTGCCATTTCACCATGGAAAGATATACGAGCCAACAACGAGTCGAAATTATTAAAATTTACTACCGGAATTTGGAGTCAGTGGCCTCACCTTTAAGAGCGCTACGTCCAATTTCCGAATTCTGAATTTCATTTCTGGCTGAATGGCTTCGTCAATAGGCAAAATATGCGTTATTGGTCAGACAGCAATCCACACGTAATCCATGAGTCATCATTGCATCTCGAAAAAATTACGGTTTGGTGCGGTTTATGGGCCGGCGGCGCCATTGGGCCGTACTTCTTCCGTGATGATCAAGACCGGCACATTACTGTAAATGCGAATCGCTACCGTTCAATGATAACCGAATATTTTTGGCCCCAATTGGATAATATGGACTTGGAGGACATGTGGTTCCAACAGGACGGCGCTGCAAGCCACACAGCGAATGCCACAATCAATTTATTGGAAACCAAGTTTGGTGAAAGTGTTATCTCACGAAATGGCTCAGTCGATTGGCCGCCTCGGTCGTGCGATTTGACGCTGTTAGATTATTTCCTGTGGGGCTACGTCAAGTCTATGGTCTATGCCAACAAGCCAGCGACGATTGATGAACTTCGTACGAATATCGAACGTGAAATTGCAGCAGTATCGGCCGATTTATGCTTGAAAACCGTCGAAAATTGGGTTGAGCGTCTGGACTTCTGCAAGCGTGCCCGTGGTGGCCATGCAAAAGAAATCGAGTTCATACATAATGGCATCGAACGTTCTTTCACAAGAATAAAGAATTTCATTGGTATCTAAAACCGGTTTTGTTTTATTTAAAAAAACTTTTGTAGCGCTCTTATTGAAAAACCCGATAGTACAATGAAAGAAACAGCTTCATCAAATTAATGAATCCCTTCATCAATTTGATAAAACATTTCCTCATTTTCCAACCTCTACGACATATTTCATTGAATTGATGAAGAACATTTCGCCAATCTTTCATATATATTTCATCAGTAGTTTATGTTGATTCAGCGACAACGTTACATCAAGTTGATGTAAGTAAATGTAAGTTGAAAGTAAATTTTTCACCATTTGGATGTAAATTTTTCATCAATTTGCTGTACATTTTCCGTTAATGAGATGTAAGGTTGTCATCAATTTTATATAAATTGGTCATCATTCTGATGTAAATTGGTTGCTAATGTGTAGCCAAACACTTTGGACTATTTTTTATTGTAAAAAAATTCACAAGGACAGGGTATAATACCATATTAAAAATATGTGTATGAAGATAAATTCGAATTTAACTAGCAGAGACACAAACCAATTATGTTAACAGAACTCTGTAACTACATTAACAGAACTATGTAAGATAGCTAAATTTTGGATAGGTTATAGAAATTACCGGTTTTCTCGCGATCAGACAAATGTATATAACCAAAAGTTATACATTTTATAGCAAGGACTTATTAAAGGATATATCGGGACTTCAAACAGAGTTATTCTTTGCAAGGGTGAAAAATATGAGGTTTTCTTATATAGAAAATCTTGAAAAGATTTTGGGGTCATAGCGCCTAACTGGGAAGAGTCTAACGATTGGGATTAATATCAAATTAAAGCTATTGACATCTATTTTCATTACTTAATACCCTCATTTCCGAAAAAAACCTCCAGAATATCAAATTCGAAGAAAAATTTAAGAAATTTGTGTTTCGGACGCACAAGATGCGTCCATGGCGGTCACCAGGAAAAAGTTTAGTGATTGCGACTAGTATCAAATTTAAGCCATTGACATCTATTTTCTTTATTTAATACACTAATTTCCGAAAAAAACCTACAGAATATCAAATTCGACGAAGAATTTATGAAATTGGTGTTTCGGACGGACAAGATGCGTCCATGGCGGCCACCAGGAAAAAGTTTAGTGATAGGGACTAGTATCAAATTCACACACATATAAAATATGCTCATTGCGTAGATATTATTTTCTGTGCATTGCACTATTTTCTATTATGTATTTATTTTCAATTTTCTACTAGTTTTTTTTATTTTCTCTTTAGTTTTTCCATACTACGTTCATATTTCGAATCGCTCCCACTAATTATTTCTAAATTCCAATGATGAAGATTGAAGTCATCAATTCAATGACGCTAAAATAGGTGAAGAACCGCACAATCGTCAAACTGAAAAACCTTTTCATTGAGTTAATGAAATTTGTCATCAATTCAATGAAGAACAATTGATGAACATTTATCATCGATTTGATGCAAAGATTTTCTTTCAGTGTATACTTGTGTCCAAACATATCGTGTGTGCTATTCAATATTACATGTTGGAGACAGAATGATTAATATATAATACATATATGTTTTGTGATCCAAATGTGTCTTTGGGTGTTAAAAACTGCTGATAACAAAAACGTGAGAGACGACAAATAAACAGATTTTCAATTCATGAAAACAATCCTTGCACGTACATAAGTATATGGATGTTGCAAACATATACATGGTTGCTGCATAATGTTACACGGTCTGTTTTTTATTTAACGGATATAATCAGGTATACCGCGATTTCGCTGTTTTCGCGATTTCATTTCCACAAACAGCTGATTTATATATGGCAAAACATATGTTTGGTTGGTGGAACTTCGCATTGTATACAATTACCCTAAAAAAGGGGAATAGCGGAGTGTGAAGTACTGTGAACGTACTGTACGCAAAAATACGGGGTTTTTTGAACCCTGTTTCTACCCAATCATTTCGCACAACCCAAAAAACCGACTAATCGTACCTACAAAAACAAAACCGTTAAATCCAATATTCTTACCCCACTGCGTTTATAAACTGAATGATGATAATGATTCCAAAGTCTATGGTTTCCTCCTCTAACGGTGTTGGTTTTTGCAGTTTTTGCAAATCACCCCAGCTGTAAATTGCTATGAATCTTGTATCTATGAATGGTTGGTTTACTGCCAAAAGATAGACAGCCATAGACAACGCTTGGATGAAGTAGTAAATAGTAAGCACAATTATGGCGCTGAGTGCGTCGCACTTACTGCACACAACAGACGCTTAGCAGCGATTCACCGACTTTCGAGTAGCTGCTGCTCAAGTGTCTCTCTCTCTCTCTTTGCTGGTACTTTTGAATACGAACTATGAAAATGACTTTAATGCATTTCAGTTATTTGTGATGTTGGCTGGCTGTTTGGTTGAAGTTCCACTAAAGACCCACAATAGTGTTAGGAGAGTCTCTTTGATTGTTTGTCTGTCTGTCTGCTTGGCTGACTCTCAGTACATAAATCTTGGTTTGGTGTTTGTACCGCGAGTGCTATATGGCCAAAAGAAGAAAAACAAACCGTTAATAACAACAAACCAGTTATTATATTTAAACGCTTTCAAAGAAAAAGTTACTTCACAGTTTTTGTTCGTTTATAATTTTGTTTTTTCTCCAGCGATTTTCTTGGTCTTCTTCTCTCCTCTTGTTATGATCGTAAAATGATAATTACCCTTCTTTATGGTTTTCGTTTTGTACTTTTTTTCTTTCTCTCTCTCACACTCTCCTCCACCCGTCATTATGTTTGTTTTATTATTTTCTTAGTTGTTGGCAATTAAAGCAAATCATTGTAATTTTCTTTAACGTATTTTGTGTTTTTTCTGTGGTTTTGAAGAAAATGTTGTACTCGTTAAACGTTGGCAAAGGAAAAACCGATGATTCATTGTTTTAGATTGAATCATTTCATGTTATTCGAGGCGTTTCAATCAGTTTTCCAAGTGTAATTGTCTCATGTGGCCCAGCATTTGCCTTCAGAGGCATCTGCCATTTCGTTGTCAGCTCATACTATGGTTTACAATTTATTCAGATGGATTTGAATATTTGGAATATTTTACTTTTTTATTCGGCTAAATGCAATTTGTGTCAGTTAAAGGTTCCCTAAAACAAACTCAGTTCTACCACACTATGAAAGAAAATTCCTAATTTAAAGTTCATAGCTTCCTCAAACTTCTACTCACAGTTGAAAAAATGTACTCTATTGTAGTCAAATGAACTAAATCAGAGGATATTGTACTTAATCAAAGAACTTAAAATAAAAAATAAAAAAAATGGTGTCCCATAACATCCCATGAAGGGATTGAGGAGAGCTTCTCACAATCAGTGAGATGTGCGCTTTCTAGTCTTACACTCACTGATTGGGACCTACAGTTTTTTTGAGAAACATTTTCATGGCTAACTCGATAGTGTCGCCATCACTAAGCGAGGTGACCGTAGTCGAAAGAAAATGTAAGGTGGTCTGAGCGGGGGTTCTCATGTACAAGAGCCGCGCACACTAACCATAAGCAAAGAAAATTTCATAATTCCAAGTTTCCTCCACATTAGTATAATTGTACTGAAAATAAGGACATGAAAAAGAATTGTACAGGAAATTTTAAAATCGCATTGCCTCATTTTGTTCCAAATATTAAAATTAATTTTGAGTTTCAGTTTCGAGTAGCGATTGTATGACAGATCAAACTGTCATGGTATTTTTGCTAAGTTAGGTTAGGTAGAAGTGACTGTCATTATTGACACAATTAGTTCAATGAGGACCGTTGTGATTATATCTATACGCCGCTGAGCCGCGCCGCCGCCTTGTTACGTAGAAATCGGCGTAGTAGCGGCGTATAACATTTTGTTTAATATTTCGTATAATCGATCAATTAATGACATTGTCCTGATTTACAACATACGTTGCAAGCACAACAATCAAAACTCTACAAATTATAAACTACAAACAGCCACAATCAGAATATTTCCTAATAAAAGTCAGGTTAATTTCCCAAGAATTAGCTTATGGAGTTAATCGACAATTTGAATTTGGCATAACAACAGTCAGGCGAAATTCCACACGCTACAACACCAACAGCCAGTACCATTCCCTAACAGGTTGTAGCACACATTACAACTATAACAACACCAGGTCAAATTTCTTAAGAATTGAACTCTGAACAGCAGCAGCCGGGTCAATGTCCTAATAATTATGAATAGCCGCTGTCGCCACAATATTAGCCGACTAAGACCCCGCCGCCGGTATTCCTAGGTCTCTATGCCAACGCCGAAGCAGAAACAATCGGTGTAAAACTGTAGTTGTGCTACTACGGGACGTCATATTCCACTCCCATTGTTGAACCTGTAAATTGACCTGATATGGTTTTGGTTATAACCTTAAGATACCTCATTGCGATATTCCAGGATGTGGCTGAAGAAGAGACGTACATTGGCCCCAATTGGTCAAGCAGTACTGTGCAAACAGATGCTAAAATAACTTCCTGAATGTCTGTTAGATCCAAAATGAAGTAAGATCCTAGATATTTCCTCCTACTTATATGTACAAAAGGTCGAGCACTAGCATATGAGATGTTGGACGCTCTCTCTCTGCTCTTCATCCCCACAGATTCTGCAGTAATCATGAGCTGAGACTCCAAGTCTAGGCGCGTGTCTGCCTATTAAACAGTGTCCACTGACCACAGCTACCAGCGGAGAAATATTTTGTCTAGGAATGGATACCAGGTTTAGCGTGCGATTTACGTCATAACTTCGCCATACTTGTCTGGTAATCCTACAATTCGTGTCACGAAATTATCTATCATTCGTATGTTTACACGTTGAGAAATATCTGCACCAGCAACATATTGCAGTAACAATGTACATGTTTGCAAGCATTGTTTTCGTGAAATGAAGATCTGCTGCTTTTTGTTTCTTTATTGCCCCTCACGCTTTTGTTTTCAGAAATTTTCAACAAACAAAACCACATTTGGGTCACAAATACATATGTATATTATAACCTATTAATCACTGTGTTCCAAACATGATATATTGAATAGCAAACACAATATATTTGAATACAAGTAAACTATATTTGCTCCAAAGACCTTATATTTGCATCCAAACAACAAAAAAATAGAAATTTTTTAGCGTGTATGAGCTTCGGTTTTAAGCGTGAGACTGCATGCAGTATGGGGCACACCCACATGCTCCATATCTAGTGAAACTGGTAAAGTAGTTCCTAATCTTGCCAGCTCATCCACGTGTTGATTCCCTGGAATATTCCTGTTGCCCGTCACCTATATAGGGTGAATATAAAACTTTTTAAAAAAAGTGGTGCCGTATTAAAGACATCCATTGGTTAAAGCCCCTAATGGTAAAAAATGTATTATTTTTGCGATTGGACGCACCGTTTCCGAGTTGTAGGTAATTTTTTATTTGAGCGATTTTCTTATTTTTAGTGATTTTAACGCCAAAATACGCCAAATAACTTTTTTTTTTGAAAATGCTACAAAAAAACTACTGAATATTTTCTCAAATTTTTTTTTTATTTGAAAGTACAATCCTTCCGGTTAATAATGGAAAATAATTTCATTCAAATGGCTGCCTCGGCTGGCCATGCAGTAGCCTACACGATCCGTCCAATTTTTAAGCACATTATCGATTGTGTGCAGCTGCATTTCACCAATGGCTTCACGAATATTGTCCTTTAAAGCGTCAATTGTCTCTGGCTTGTCGGCGTAACACTTATCTTTGAGGGCACCCCACAAATAATAGTCCAACGGTGTCAAATCGCAGCTCCGAGGTGGCCAAACGACATCAGCTCTGCGGCTGATAATGCGATCTTCAAAAACAGGGCGCAAAACATCGAGTGTAGCTTCGGCTGTGTGGCACGTAGCGCCGTCCTGTTGAAACCAAATGTTGCCAATATCCTCCTCTTCAATTTTCAACATGGCCCGATAACGTTCAACATGGCCGAATAACGATCGCCATTGACTGTAACGGCCACTCCTTGCTCATTTTCGAAGAAAAATGGCCCAATTATGCCTCTGGACCAAAATCCGCACCAAACAGTGACTCGTTTTGGGTGCATCGGCTTTTCAATGTATGCGTGCGGGTTTTCTGTGCCCCAAATGCGATAATTTTGCTTGTTTACATACCCGCCAAGATCAAAATGAGCTTCATCTGAAAAGATGATTTTTTTTTGAAAAAATCGGCATCTTCTGTAAGTCGATCGCAGGCCCATTTTTCCCATATTTCCCAGCGTTGTTCAAGCGTATACACAACCATATTCGTTCAGCGGAAGGATAAAACTAATTATCTGTCAAATCAGACATGAGCTAAGTGTTACCATTCACGAAATAAGCACTAACTAGTTGAAAAAAAACATTAGATGGCGGACCCGTTATTTTCTTTTCTATTGGACCACTTTATGAAAAACTCTTAGAAACTTGTAAAATTTATTTTTTTTCGATTGGACGCTCCGTATCCGAAATATAGACATACATAAGGGCGTTTTAGCAATTTTTTATTCGAAAAATTTAAATTTTATCGATTTTTTTAACGACATTCGATTTCAAAACATCCATTGCTTAAAGCGTCCTAGGGAGGTAAACAATTTATTATTTTTGCGATTGGACGCATCGTTTCTGAGATATGGGAATTTTTTCTAAGTTTTCCATATTTTCCACCCTGGGTAATCCATTATCCATCGGGGAAATAATGGGTAAAGTTCGCTTACCCATTCTCAATATGTAATTGGTAATAGTGATGGGTAATTCCCCATTGACGTGGGTAACTACCCATTATTTTCCCCCATACACTGTCGGTAATGGAATAACGATCGCTTCCCATTTCCAACGGCAATAATAATGGGCTACTCGCGGCAATTATCCCGGGTAACCTATTACTCACGAAATACAAACCCTGGAGGATAGTGAGGAAGTTAGGGAACGCACACGGAGGGAACTTTGTTCCAACCAGATGTCCCACTGCCATCTCTCGAATTTTTTTTTTATTTTGGTGGTTAAAAAAAAATAATGCAATAACGGTAAAAGCGACACTTTTTCCAACCCCCTTGAAAACTCTCAAAAATTAGCATATTTACCCAATCGAATGCTCTGTATTTTTTGTGTGTGTACACTTTTCATCGTTCTGGCAAAACGCTCCCTCACGTCAAAGTTGAATCTGACGGCACTCGGCTCGCGAGCCAGCAGACAAATTTGCAAGCCGGATTCTGAGCCGAGAGCCAACACGAGCAAGCTAATACGAACCCTGGGCTCCTGAAAAGCTTGAAAAAGATCCACTGTTCTCGAACAAAATTTTGTTTAGCGATGAGGATTAATGGGTACGTCAATAAACAAAATGATCATACTTGACTGAAGAGCAACCCGAAGAGGTGCAAAATCTTCAATTTCAACCAAACAAAACAACGGTTTGATGTGATTTCAAGGGTGGTACAATCATCGGTCCATATTTATAATATAATTATGTATGTGGTCCCGAACGTAACTGTGAATGGCGCACTTTATCACGCCATGATAACAGAGAATTTGCTGTCTGAAATGGAAGCACTTGTTCTCAAAGGCATTTGGTTCCAACAAGACAGTGCTACCTGCAACCACACCCGTGATACTGTGGCAGTATTGAGAGAAAAATTCGGTGATCAGTTAATCTGTCTTCAAAAAATTAGGCCATCCGAAACATAAAAATGAATGGCATCCGTTATTGCACCGTGATAATGAACTAGATGCTATTTAAAACTGAAGCACGTGATGTCGACGACATTTGGTTCCAACAAGACTGCGCTGCTTGCCACGCTGCCTGTGAAACCTTGGCAATATTGAGAGAACGACTTAATGAACAGTTAATTTCACGTTGCGGACTTATAACGTCGTCGCCTAGATCATTTGATATCACACCTCTAAAGTTTTTCCTTTGGAAATGCATACATTTTAAAATCTACATGGATGATTGGGGAATTGCTAGCCAACACTCACGTCATTCGCAACCCAGTTGGCCACGTCTTCAAGAATATTATTATTTAATTTAATTCGATTTAATTCAATTCGATTTAATTCAATTCAATTCAATTGTATTTAATTTAATTCAATTCAATTCAATTCAATTCAATTCAATTCAATTCAATTCAATTCAATTCAATTCAATTCAATTCAATTCAATTCAATTCAATTCAATTCAATTCAATTCAATTCAATTCAATTCAATTCAATTCAATTCAATTCAATTCAATTCAATTCAATTCAATTCAATTCAATTCAATTCAATTCAATTCAATTCAATTCAATTCAATTCAATTCAATTCAATTCAATTCAATTCAATTCAATTCAATTCAATTCAATTCAATTCAATTCAATTCAATTCAATTCAATTCAATTCAATTCAATTCAATTCAATTCAATTCAATTCAATTCAATTCAATTCAATTCAATTCAATTCAATTCAATTCAATTCAATTCAATTCAATTCAATTCAATTCAATTCAATTCAATTCAATTCAATTCAATTCAATTCAATTCAATTCAATTCAATTCAATTCAATTCAATTCAATTCAATTCAATTCAATTCAATTCAATTCAATTCAATTCAATTCAATTCAATTCAATTCAATTCAATTCAATTCAATTCAATTCAATTCAATTCAATTCAATTCAATTCAATTCAATTCAATTCAATTCAATTCAATTCAATTCAATTCAATTCAATTCAATTCAATTCAATTCAATTCAATTCAATTCAATTCAATTCAATTCAATTCAATTCAATTCAATTCAATTCAATTCAATTCAATTCAATTCAATTCAATTCAATTCAATTCAATTCAATTCAATTCAATTCAATTCAATTCAATTCAATTCAATTCAATTCAATTCAATTCAATTCAATTCAATTCAATTCAATTCAATTCAATTCAATTCAATTCAATTCAATTCAATTCAATTCAATTCAATTCAATTCAATTCAATTCAATTCAATTCAATTCAATTCAATTCAATTCAATTCAATTCAATTCAATTCAATTCAATTCAATTCAATTCAATTCAATTCAATTCAATTCAATTCAATTCAATTCAATTCAATTCAATTCAATTCAATTCAATTCAATTCAATTCAATTCAATTCAATTCAATTCAATTCAATTCAATTCAATTCAATTCAATTCAATTCAATTCAATTCAATTCAATTCAATTCAATTCAATTCAATTCAATTCAATTCAATTCAATTCAATTCAATTCAATTCAATTCAATTCAATTCAATTCAATTCAATTCAATTCAAATCAATTCAATTCAATTCAATTCAATTCAATTCAATTCAATTCAATTCAATTCAATTCAATTCAATTCAATTCAATTCAATTCAATTCAGTTCAGTTCAGTTCCGTTCAGTTCAGTTCAGTTCAGTTCAGTTCAGTTCAGTTCAGTTCAGTTCAGTTCAGTTCAATGTAATTCAATTCAATTCACTTCAATTCAATTCAATTTAATTTAATTTAATTTAATTTAATTTTATTTTATTTAATTCAATTCAATTCAATTCAATTCAATTCAATTCAATTCAATTCAATTCAATTCAATTCAATTCAATTCAATTCAACTCAATTCAATTCAATTCACTTCAATTCAATTCAATTCAATTCAACTCAATTCAATTCAATTCAATTCAATTCAATTCAATTCAATTCAATTCAGTTCAATTCAATTCAATTCAATTCAATTCAATTCAATTCAATTCAATTCAATTCAATTCAATTAAATTAAATTCAATTCAATTCAATTCAATTCAATTCAACTCAATTCAATTCAATTCAATTCAATTCAATTCAATTCAATTCAATTCAATTCAATTCAATTCAATTCAATTCAATTCAATTCAATTCAATTCAATTCAATTCAATTCAATTCAATTCAATTCAATTCAATTCAATTCAATTCAATTCAATTCAATTCAATTCAATTCAATTCAATTCAATTCAATTCAATTCAATTCAATTCAATTCAATTCAATTCAATTCAATTCAATTCAATTCAATTCAATTCAATTCAATTCAATTCAATTCAATTCAATTCAATTCAATTCAATTCAATTCAATTCAATTCAATTCAATTCAATTCAATTCAATTCAATTCAATTCAATTCAATTCAATTCAATTCAATTCAATTCAATTCAATTCAATTCAATTCAATTCAATTCAATTCAATTCAATTCAATTCAATTCAATTCAATTCAATTCAATTCAATTCAATTCAATTCAATTCAATTCAATTCAATTCAATTCAATTCAATTCAATTCAATTCAATTCAATTCAATTCAATTCAATTCAATTCAATTCAATTCAATTCAATTCAATTCAATTCAATTCAATTCAATTCAATTCAATTCAATTCAATTCAATTCAATTCAATTCAATTCAATTCAATTCAATTCAATTCAATTCAATTCAATTCAATTCAATTCAATTCAATTCAATTCAATTCAATTCAATTCAATTCAATTCAATTCAATTCAATTCAATTCAATTCAATTCAATTCAATTCAATTCAATTCAATTCAATTCAATTCAATTCAATTCAATTCAATTCAATTCAATTCAATTCAATTCAATTCAATTCAATTCAATTCAATTCAATTCAATTCAATTCAATTCAATTCAATTCAATTCAATTCAATTCAATTCAATTCAATTCAATTCAATTCAATTCAATTCAATTCAATTCAATTCAATTCAATTCAATTCAATTCAATTCAATTCAATTCAATTCAATTCAATTCAATTCAATTCAATTCAATTCAATTCAATTCAATTCAATTCAATTCAATTCAGTTCAGTTCAGTTCCGTTCAGTTCAGTTCAGTTCAGTTCAGTTCAGTTCAGTTCAATGTAATTCAATTCAATTCACTTCAATTCAATTTAATTTAATTTAATTTAATTTAATTTTATTTTATTTAATTCAATTCAATTCAATTCAATTCAATTCAATTCAATTCAATTCAATTCAACTCAATTCAATTCAATTCAATTCACTTCAATTCAATTCAATTCAATTCAATTCAACTCAATTCAATTCAATTCAATTCAATTCAATTCAATTCAATTCAATTCAGTTCAATTCAATTCAATTCAATTCAATTCAATTCAATTCAATTAAATTCAATTCAATTCAATTCAATTCAATTCAACTCAATTCAATTCAATTCAATTCAATTCAATTCAATTCAATTCAATTCAATTCAATTCAATTCAATTCAATTCACTTCAATTCAATTCAATTCAATTCAATTCAATTCAATTCAATTCAATTCAATTCAATTCAATTCAATTCAATTCAATTCAATTCAATTTAATTCAATTCAATTTAATTCAATTCAATTCAATTCAATTCAATTCAATTCAATTCAATTCAATTCAATTCAATTCAATTCAATTCAATTCAATTCAATTCAATTCAATTCAATTCAATTCAATTCAATTCAATTCAATTCAATTCAATTCAATTCAATTCAATTCAATTCAATTCAATTCAATTCAATTCAATTCAATTCAATTCAATTCAATTCAATTCAATTCAATTCAATTCAATTCAATTCAATTCAATTCAATTCAATTCAATTCAATTCAATTCAATTCAATTCAATTCAATTCAATTCAATTCAATTCAATTCAATTCAATTCAATTCAATTCAATTCAATTCAATTCAATTCAATTCAATTCAATTCAATTCAATTCAATTCAATTCAATTCAATTCAATTCAATTCAATTCAATTCAATTCAATTCAATTCAATTCAATTCAATTCAATTCAATTCAATTCAATTCAATTCAATTCAATTCAATTCAATTCAATTCAATTCAATTCAATTCAATTCAATTCAATTCAATTCAATTCAATTCAATTCAATTCAATTCAATTCAATTCAATTCAATTCAATTCAATTCAATTCAATTCAATTCAATTCAATTCAATTCAATTCAATTCAATTCAATTCAATTCAATTCAATTCAATTCAATTCAATTCAATTCAATTCAATTCAATTCAATTCAATTCAATTCAATTCAATTCAATTCAATTCAATTCAATTCAATTCAATTCAATTCAATTCAATTCAATTCAATTCAATTCAATTCAATTCAATTCAATTCAATTCAATCCAATCCAATCCAATTCAATGCAATTCAATTCAATTGAATTCAATTCAATTCAATTCAACTCAAAAGTTCAAGTTGAAGTTCAACAAAATTTAATTTTTTTGGCGAGTTTGTATTAATTTTCCTAAAAGTTTAAAAATATTGGTTTTCTTGCAAAACGGAAATACGGGAAATTAACAGTTTTTTTCCATTCTGTGGAACCGAAATCCGGGTTTTCCGAAAAGTGAATTTTCCAATAAACCAAAAAGCGGTTGTTCGAAAATTTTGTTTCTGTATAAAACAATATTTGTGAAAGTTCTGCGGGTTCTAAGCAAGAATGTTTACTTTAATAGAAATAATCCATAGCTGAATTGTCAAAAATGGCCTGTACTTTATTTTTGTCCACAATTATAATCGAAATCAGTTCTTGCTCAATAATTATGTTTCGGTAACATTACATCACTGAGAATTACTGCTTTGTAAACAAACACAAGAGATAAACACTGAAAAACAACAGCTGGCAGGCATTAGTTTGTTTCTACACAGCATCATATTTATGGTTGCGTCAATATGGCGAGATTACATTGTAGTATCTATTGCTCATGACCGTTTTCCGTATGCCGGGCTTCTTTCTTGCCAGTATTTTGCAACACTTTCAATATTTTTTACCTTCACTTTGATTTTCTTTACAAAAATAGAACAGAATATTTTTATAATGCGATTAACATTTTCTGGTTTCTGCCTCTTTATTCAATAAAAGATTTAGAATTTTTAGGGGTTTTGTGTATTTTTCTTTGTCTAAAGTGATTATTGTTGCGGTTAGAATATTTGGCAAATTGTCTGATCTATTTTCTTTACTGTTACATTAACAAAGTCGCTTCTTCTTCCAATTTGTCTTCTTCTAGTTAGTATTATTTTTCTTCTTCTTCTGTGGCATCTTTTGTTAACACTACTGCTTCTTTATTTCATAGAACGAATGGAGGGACGGATGGATGTTCATACTTTAAAATAAAAATAAAAACTTTCTTTAAGCGTAAAAAGCAAAGATAATCTTAAGAGACGTCAAGAATAAAATAAAATGTAATAGATTTTTATTTTGTATTCTTCTTTGTGTACTCAGCAACACATACGCACACATACAGAAGTGTGTGTTGGATATATACTTGTGCATACATATACATATGTATTTTTTTTATATACAAGTGTATACATACATACATATATGTTTATATATATCTTAAGTATTATATAAATAGTTATGATTATAAATCTAACACGCAATTTTCCTATTGTGTCGTCTTTTAAGTTGTTCTTGCACTCGTCGGTTTTGTGTTTCTAGAACGTCAGACGACGACAATAAACTGCTTGTGTTTTCTTTCATTGGCTCTTCTAAATCTATTTTCTTTTTTAGATTCCACTTTTTGCTACCATCTGTTTCTATAGAAATGTTGTACTCTCCTATTAAGGTCTGTCTTTTCCTATCCATAATTGGCCAGATGATGGTTAAGCTAAGCACTAAATTGTATTTGGTGTGAGGGGGGTATCGGTGAAGAATAAGATATTTGTTAAATAAATATTAACCTGACACACATTTAGCCTAGAAGCAGTTAAGTGTAGGTTAGGATAATTTAGTTCATTTTCTTTAAACTTCATAATTAGTTGCTGAAATGCAAAGACTTTCCAATTTTGTACTTTCCCTATTTTGTACTTTCACTATTTTGTACTTTCCATATTGTGTACCTTTATTTTTTGGTTCGAAAGAAATAACCGAATTAGCCGCAACCGAATTGAGAGGTTGTCACAACCAAATTAGATGTCATTACAACCGAACTAGAGGTTGTCACAACCGCCTTAGAGGTTGCCACCACCTATTAGAGGTCGCTTCAACTGAAATTCAGTTGTCTGGACCAAATTCAGCCATGACAACCTCAATGCGGTTATCAATTTGTGACACTCTCTTTTAAAACAATTTGTTTTATAAGTGTTCCACCAGGATTTTCAAAAATTTGACTGCTAGTATAATGAATTAATAGTTTAATGTTGTAGGATAGAATGATTTCAAAGTTGACTACTTTACTTACTTAATGTGTGTGAAGATAAATTCGAACTTAACTAGCAGAGACACAAACCAATTATGTTAACAGAGGTCTGTAATTACATTAACAGAACTATGTAAGATAGCTAAATTTTGGAAAGGTTATAGAAACTACCGATTTTCTCGCGATTAGACAAATATATATAACCAAAAGTTATACATTTTATAGCAAAGACTTATTAAAGGACATATGAGGGTTTCTTACATAGAAAATCTTGGGAAGATTTTGGGGCCATAGCGCCTAACTGGGAAGGGTTTAGTGATTGGGACTAGTATCAAATTAAAGCTATTGACATCTATTTCATTTCTTAAATTCTTCGTCGAATTTGATATTCTGGAGGTTGTTTCGGAAATGAGGGTATTAAATAATGAAAATAGATGTCAATAGCTTTAATTTGATACTAGTCCCAATCACTAAACTTTTTCCTGGTGGCCACCATGGACGCATCTTGTCCGTCCGAAACCCCAATTTCTTAAATTCTTCGTCGAATTTGATATTCTGGAGGTTTTTTCGGAAATGAGGGTATTAAATAATGAAAATAGATGTTAATAGCTTTAATTTGATATTAGTCCCAATCACTAAACTTTTTCCTGGTGGCCACCATGGACGCATCTTGTCCGTCCGAAATACCAATTTCTTAAATTCTACGTCGAATTTGATATTCTGGAGGTTTTTTCGGAAATGAGGGTATTAAATAATGAAAATAGATGTCAATAGCTTTAATTTGATACTAGTCCCAATCACTAAACTTTTTCCTGGTGGCCACCATGGACGCATCTTGTCCGTCCGAAACACCAATTTCTTAAATTCTTCGTCGAATTTGATATTCTGGAGGTTTTTTCGGAAATGAGGGTATTAAATAATGAAAATAGATGTCAATAGCTTTAATTTGATACTAGTCCCAATCACTAAACTTTTTCCTGGTGGCCACCATGGACGCATCTTGTCCGTCCGAAACACCAATTTCTTAAATTCTTCGTCGAATTTGATATTCTGGAGTTTTTTTCGGAAATGAGGGTATTAAATAATGAAAATAGATGTCAATAGATTTAATTTGATACTAGTCCCAATCACTAAAATTTTTCCTGGTGGCCACCATGGACGCATCTTGTCCGTCCGAAAGACCAATTTCTTAAATTCTTCGTCGAATTTGATATTCTGGAGGTTTTTTCGGAAATGAGGGTATTAAATAATGAAAATAGATGTCAATAGCTTTAATTTGATACTAGTCCCAATCACTAAACTTTTTCCTGGTGGCCACCATGGACGCATCTTGTCCGTTCGAAACACCAATTTCTTAAATTCTTCGTCGAATTTGATATTCTGGAGGTTGTTTCGGAAATGAGGGTATTAAATAATGAAAATAGATGTCAATAGCTTTAATTTGATACTAGTCCCAATCACTAAACTTTTTCCTGGTGGCCACCATAGACGCATCTTGTCCGTCCGAAACCCCAATTTCTTAAATTCTTCGTCGAATTTGATATTCTGGAGGTTTTTTCTAGTCCCAATCACTAAAATTTTTCCTGGTGGCCACCATGGACGCATCTTGTCCGTCCGAAACACCAATTTCTTAAATTCTTCGTCGAATTTGATATTCTGGAGGTTTTTTCGGCAATGAGGGTATTAAATAATGAAAATAGATGTCAATAGCTTTAATTTGATACTAGTCCCAATCACTAAACTTTTTCCTGGTGGCCACCATGGACGCATCTTGTCCGTTCGAAACACCAATTTCTTAAATTCTTCGTCGAATTTGATATTATGGAGGTTGTTTCGGAAATGAGGGTATTAAATAATGAAAATAGATGTCAATAGCTTGAATTTGATATTAGTCGCAATCACTAAACTTTTTCCTGGTGGCCACCATGGACGCATCTTGTCCGTCCGAAACACCAATTTCTTAAATTCTTCGTCGAATTTGATATTCTGGAGGTTTTTTCGGAAATGAGGGTATTAAATAATGAAAATAGATGTCAATAGCTTTAATTTGATACTAGTCCCAATCACTAAACTTTTTCCTGGTGGCCACCATGGACGCATCTTGTCCGTCCGAAACAACAATTTCTTAAATTCTTCGTCGAATTTGATATTCTGGAGGTATTTTCGGAAATGAGGGTATTAAATAATGAAAATAGATGTCAATAGCTTTAATTTGATATTAGTCCCAATCACTAAACTTTTTCCTGGTAGCCACCATGGACGCATCTTGTCCGTCCGAAATACCAATTTCTTAAATTCTACGTCGAATTTGATATTCTGGAGGTTTTTTCGGAAATGAGGGTATTAAATAATGAAAATAGATGTCAATAGCTTTAATTTGATACTAGTCCCAATCACTAAACTTTTTCCTGGTGGCCACCATGGACGCATCTTGTCCGTCCGAAACACCAATTTCTTAAATTCTTCATCGAATTTGATATTCTGGAGGTTTTTTCGGAAATGAGGGTATTAAATAATGAAAATAGATGTCAATAGCTTTAATTTGATACTAGTCCCAATCACTAAACTTTTTCCTGGTGGCCACCATGGACGCATCTTGTCCGTCCGAAACACCAATTTCTTAAATTCTTCGTCGAATTTGATATTCTGGAGTTTTTTTCGGAAATGAGGGTATTAAATAATGAAAATAGATGTCAATAGATTTAATTTGATACTAGTCCCAATCACTAAAATTTTTCCTGGTGGCCACCATGGACGCATCTTGTCCGTCCGAAAGACCAATTTCTTAAATTCTTCGTCGAATTTGATATTCTGGAGGTTTTTTCGGAAATGAGGGTATTAAATAATGAAAATAGATGTCAATAGCTTTAATTTGATACTAGTCCCAATCACTAAACTTTTTCCTGGTGGCCACCATGGACGCATCTTGTCCGTTCGAAACACCAATTTCTTAAATTCTTCGTCGAATTTGATATTCTGGAGGTTTTTTCGGAAATGAGGGTATTAAATAATGAAAATAGATGTTAATAGCTTTAATTTGATATTAGTCCCAATCACTAAACTTTTTCCTGGTGGCCACCATGGACGCATCTTGTCCGTCCGAAACACCAATTTCTTAAATTCTTCGTCGAATTTGATATTCTGGAGGTCTTTTCGGAAATGAGGGTATTAAATAATGAAAATAGATGTCAATAGCTTTAATTTGATACTAGTCCCAATTACTAAACTCTTCCCAGTTAGGCGCTATGGCCCCAAAATCTTCCCAAGATTTTCTATGTAAGAAACCCTCATATTTTTCACCCTGGCAAAGAATAACTTTGTTTGAAGTCCTGATATGTCCTTTAATAAGTCTTTGCTATAAAATGTATAACTTTTGGTTATATATATTTGTCTAATCGCGAGAAAATCGGTAGTTTCTATAACCTTTCCAAAATTTAGCTATCTTACATAGTTCTGTTAATGTAATTACAGACCTCTGTTAACATAATTGGTTTGTGTCTTTGCTGGTTAATTTCGAATTTATCTTCACACACATACTTACTTATCCGGTCTCGGACAACCCCGGGGGGTCAGGGACCTTACAAAACGAAGATAACATATTTCGCCAACCAGTTCGATCGTTTGCTTTATTTCTCCAGTTGGCAATACCAAGTGTACGCAGGGATTCGTCAACCTGATCCCTCCAGCGGAGTCTTGGTCTTCCTATTTTTCGTCTTCCTTCGAGTTCGGTTTCGAAAACCCTTCGTGTTGGTTCGTCTTCATCCATTCTACTGACATGGCCTAGCCAGCACAATCGCGTTATCTTGATCCGCTTAACTATGTCAATGTCAGGATAAAGCTCATACAGCTCATGTGCACTATAGGGCCATAAATTTTTCGGAGTATTTTTCTCTCGAAGACTCCTACAGATGTTTCGTCTGCTTGGGATAGGACCCAGGATTCTGCGCCATAAAGCAAGACAGGCTGAATGAGAGTCTGGTACAGCTGGACTTTTGTTACTCGAGAGAGGGTTTTATCTTTAAAGTGCTTGCTTAGACCAAAATAACATCTATTCGCAAGCACAATTCTCCGCTTGATCTCTAGGCTGACGTTGTTGTTTTTGTTCACGGCAGATCCGAGGTATATAAATTCATCCACTACCTCGAAGTTATAACGGTTATCAACGTTCACGCTTTGGTCTAATCGCGTGGAGGCCCTGTTCGTTGAAACCATTAATTTTGTCGTCTTGTCCTCGTTTACCGTCAGACCCACTTTTGCTGACTCCTTCTCAATTCTCAAAAAAACGGCAGTAACTTCTCTAATTGTGCGCCCAATGATATCTATATCATCAGCATACGCGAGCAGCATGTGACTTTTGCTGTGGATGGTTTTATTCATGTTGACTGCAACTTTTCTCATAATGATCTCCATTAAGATGTTAAAGAGATCGCACGATAGGGTGTCGCCTTGCCTGAGGCCTCCCTTAGTTTCGAAAGATTGGGTTAGTTGGGTTAGTTTCGGGAGGGGGTGGGTTCTGTGCCAAAAGTTGCGAGAGCTTCCTTGAGTAGGCTGTGGCTACCTCTGGTAATTGCAGCTTTCCGATGTCCAGCTTCCTCTGCGTCTTGTTTCGTACGATTTTCGCTCTACTCAAGCTTGTGCGAATCTTTGCTGCTACCAGGTAGTGATCATAATCGATGTTAGCTCCTCTGATCACTCGTACGTCAATTACACTGGATGAGTGCCTTCCATCAATTACCACGTGATCAATTTGGTTCTTAGTTCTTTGATCAGGGGATACCCAAGTAGCCTTGTGGATGTCTTTCATTCCAATAAAATGTGTTCTATATGAATTGCTTTTTTAACAATTTCAAAGAAGCATAACTGCTGCCCTGGCTATGCCATTATGATTATTCTAGGTGATGTTAAATCTAAAGTCGGCAGAGAAACTGCATTTGAACCAACCATCGGTAAATTCAGTCTACATGCCATCACTTCTGATAGCGATATGAGACTATTAGATTTTCTCGCAGCGGAGAACATGGTAATCATTAGTACGACATTCCAACATAAAGACATCCATCCGTAAGGATACTTGAATATCCCCGGATCAACACACGAAGAACAAAATTGATCACTTGGTAATTGATGGAAGGCACTCTAGTAGTGTAATGGACGTACGTGTGATTCAAAAAGCTAATAATAATTCGGATCACTACCTATTGATAGCAAAGGTTCGCACAATGTTAAGCAGAGCCAAAGTCGTACGAAACCAGACTTATAGAAAGCTGGACATCGGAAAACTGTAGTTATCAGTTGTAGTTCGCCGAACGCACTCCCGCCTCATGATCCTGAAGTGGAAGCACATTTCCTACTCTATGAAAATTGCTGCATATACCGTACTTGATTGTGAAAACCCGCTTAAAGACAAACTATGGTACGACGAGGAATGTCGCATGGCAAGTAATAAAAAGAACGCTGCACGTATGGCAATGCTTCAGGCAGATGCAACGCGAGTCATGACAGAGTGGTATAAAGAGAAGAGGAGAGAGGAAACCCGTTTGTTTAAGAAGAAAAAATTGTTGTGGAGAAAGCGCGAGGGTGGGCAAATAAAACCTTACGGAAGAAAGAATGAGGGCCGGAAATTCTAGCGAAAAGTATAAAGCTAAACCAACGGAAATGAATCAGGGCCGCCTTCTGTAGAGATAAGGACGAGAATCTTGTCACAGATGTGCAGATTATATTGGGAATATAGAGAGATCACTTCTCCACTTTACTTGTCCCAGGAGATTTCAATATAGATGAGAGTGTGGATCACATACAGACCGATGACGTCAACTGCCCTCTCCTAGCTAAAGCGAAGTTAGAGCAGCAATTTATCGGCTTAAGAACAACGAAGTCGCTGGTGCTGATGAACTACCGGCTGCACTCTTTAAGACTGGCGGCTATGAGTTAGAAAGGTGCATGCATAAGCTCATATGCAAAATCTGGCTAGACGAATGCATGCCCGACAATTGAAGCCTTGACATACAGTGTCCTGTTATCAAAAAAGGCGACCCGAGTACATGTACCAACTAAAAAAAATGGTTTCCCGTTACATCCCATGAAGGGATTAGGGAGAGGTTCTCACATACTAGTGAGCTGTGCACACTAGTTTTTACACTCACTGATTGGGACCTACAGTTTTACACCGGTTCTGAACGGTATTTTGAGAAGCTTTTTCATGGCTAAATACTCGATAGTGTCGCCGTCGAGGTGACAGCGAGGTGACCGCCGTCGAAAGAAATTTAAGGTGGCCAGAACAGGGATCGAACCCACGTTCTCATGCACAAAAGCCGCGCATATTACCACTGCACCATCGACGACCAACTGCTGTCATGAAATAACCCTTTTATCCATCGCATACAAGGTCCTTGCATATGTGCGAAAGGCTAAAACCGTTTGTTGCAGACCTGATCGAACTTTATCAACATTACGACAAATCCTGGAGAAAACCCACAAAAAACAAATCGACATCTACCACCTCTTTGTAGATTATAAGGCTGCTTTCGATATCCCGATAAGGGGAAAACTGTACCGACCGACCTATGTCGGAGCTCGGTATTACTGCTAAGCTGACACGCCTTTGTAGAATCATACTGACCCACACGAAATTCTCAGTAAAGATTAGTAAAGATCTCACCGAACCATGTAGTACGATTCGAGGCCTAAGGCAGGCGACATCCTATCATACGATCTCTCCGACAGATTAATTGAGATCATCACGACAAAAGCTTTAGTCAACACAAATAAAGCTATCAGCAGAAAAAGAATTCTGAGTCATATCGCATGCTGATGAAAAATCACTGGGAGTCTTCAAGTTAAAAATGCTCCGACATCGACGAACACTGAAAGAAAATCTTTACATCAAATCGATGATAACTGTTCATGTCAAATTTCATCAATTCAATGAAAAGGTTCTTCAATTTGAACAAGACCAAGACTTCGCTGGAAATTCCACGTGAAATATTGGCTGCGAGGGTTTGATGTTACCAACTGGAGGAGAAATGCTGAAGATCGAGCCGATTGGAGATACATGTTATGCTTATGTTGTAAGGCCCTGGATCTGTCTGGGTTGTTTGAGGCCACCTACGTAAGTAAGTATTGAAGCATAATATGCATAATAACCGGTTCCATGGAATGACTTTGGAATCACTTTCAAATCTATGGAAATATAGGGTTCTTAGTGAGCATAATTGCAACGCTATAGCCGAAATTTTTTGTATTCTATGTAGTTGTTGGATTAGATATATAGAATTTCAATAAAAAATTTAAAAATTTCCTTTATATTCTACTAAAGAGATTTTTAAGGACACAGTTTAAAATGTATTAAAAAATGTCTTGCAGAAAAAAATTACGACAAAAATACATTTTATAAAGAATGAATGCAACAAGTGAGAGAACACTAATATAACTTTTTTGGTAACACTTTCAGGTGAAATAAATTATCACTGTTCGACAATTCCTTGCAAGGTTTAAATTTTGTGCCATCTGTAAATATGTACAACGCGTTGTAAGTTTTGATAAATATTTTAAAAGTAACGGTTTCGAAGAGAATTATATTCAGCGATGAGGGAGCGAAACGAAGTTTCCTCTCGGAAAAGCGGCTACGTGAGCTAATGATGGCGACACTATCGAGTACACAACTGCATAAGACGTCTTGAATAGCCATTCAAGGCATTTGAATTTTTTAAGACATGTACTGTAGCGAAGTTGCGACAATCATGTGCTGTCGACAAAGCATTCGAATATGTGTGTGTACACAAATACACAATACGATTTAACGCGAAGTAAAAGTAGTAGTATTGGCTTTTTGTGCTCTACAGCTTCACACACATACACGATACCTTTTTGTTTCACAACACTGAAGTATTTGGTTGCCGCAACTTCGCTACCGTACATGGTTTGAAAAGTAAATGTCTTGTATGACCATTCATTCGAACAAGCTTCCGTTCGAAACCGATGCAAAACCATAGGTCCAATCAGTGAGAATAAAAATTAGAAAGCTCACTGGTTCTGAGAAGCTCTCCCCACTCCCTTCATGGGATATAATGGGAAAACATTTTTTTTAGTGCTACCGCGAGGACATGTTTTTGGTTTTATAGCGGCTGTATATTTTGGTTAGTATAAGTATTATAATTTGACTCATTTACTATTTATCGTTTTAAATTATGATTTTTATTACATTTCTTACCTCTTCATTTTTTTGAGCTTAATCGCTTACTTTAAATTGTTATATCACCGACAAAGATTCAGTTTCATTAATTTCATTTCAATTCCACGTCTTTTAGTTGTCTACATATATTGATTTTAGTTGTTAGCACCCAAAGATGTTGACAAACTGTCGGTATCAAATCCAACGATTTGCGTTGTATCTGCCAAAATCGGTATATGTGGAAAATATGGTAATAGTCTTGATAGATTTACGGACTAAAACTGATAGGGAGTCATGGCCTTAAGCTCATATCTTTGTAAAAATCAGTCTATCTTGATCTTGATTACGTTAAGAGTTGGTAACTTGAAGGACTCAATTAGACTTGGTGTCGTTGAAGGACTCACTTAGACTTATTAGTCCAATGTGATACCACGGGTTAAAGAGATTAAGCGGGGACCCCAGCGGAGAACCACTTAGGTTGCCGCAAGAAGTTCAAGATGTTGTCTATGCCTATCTGAGATAATTTTCCTAGGTCCCCATAAATGTAGGATTGCAATAGTGGACATCCTCCTGCCAGCTAGTGCTGGACATGGACATGTGTTCAGTGGACTCTTTCTCATCCTTACAGCTTCTACAGAAGTACCAATCAGATAGTGCCCCGTCAAAACTAAAACCAGCATAGACACCTTCACGCTGAATAAAAACCATGTACATTTTTGCAAGCATTGTTTTCATGAATTGAAGAAATGCTACGTTTTTGTATTTTCAGCAAACAAAGCAATATTTGGGTCACAAAAACATATATTATTACCAATTAATCATTGTGTTTGCAACATGTACGTATAATATTCAATATCAAACACAATGTGTTTGGACACAAGTATTGTATATTTGTGACAATGATTAATGGGCTATAATATATTGTTACGAATTTCCTTATTCGTTCTTTTTGCGTTGTTTTATTCCCAATAATAACCAAGGTTCGTTTTAAATTACGATAATTACAACGGTTTAACTTCCTTTTATTTTACTTATATCGTTCAACAGTTTACTTTATTTACACCACTTTAATAAGACTTATGTTTTACTATCAAATCGCGTTGCTTACTTTACGGCGGTTAATCACAAACTGAACTCTCCATTCCAAAGACCTCCGCTATTTATACCAACTCACCATACTCAAATGAAGGTATATCTAGCGAATTCAAGAACCTTCTAGACGTTGTTGTTGTTGCTTATCTTTGTAGAATCATCTCGAATGGCGGAGAATTATCTTAACTGAGGCGAATTCTTTCTAGTGGTTAAGCGAGCTGGTACGTTGTTACAGTGCATACTTTCAGGCGCAACACTAACCGCCGGTTATTTACATAATGTTATTACATATGTTTTTGTTGAAAACCGCTAAAAACAAATACGATGTTGCTAGAACTCCGTTGTTCCACAAATCTGTCTCCGGTATGAGAGTGTGGAAGTTTCGATCGAATAGTGGTTCCACTTTCGAATAGTCGACAAATGCAGTAATGTTGGGAGTATATTCCAATATTTTTCCCTATCCGACTTCGCAGTCTTATCTTATCTTATACACGGCCTTAAGTAAAATTGTCTCCGATTTAGTTCAATTCCTAATTTGAAAAAAACATGGTTTCCCATTACATCACATGAAGGAATTGGGGAGAGCTTCTCACAACCAGTGAGCTGTGCGCTTTATAGTTTTATACTCACTGATAGGGACGTACAGTTTTACACAGGTTCCGCATGGTATTTTGAGAGGCTTTTTCATGGCTAAGTACTCGGTAGTGTCGCCGTCACTAAGCGAGGTGACCGTCGTCGAAAGAAATTTTAAGGTGGTCAGAGCAGGGATCGAACCCAGGATCTTCTGTACAAGAGGCACGCACACTACCGACGGCCTGAATTTCTGAAGGTCCTTGGGAAATTCTAGATTTTATATTTCGAAGACACTCCTTAAGGACTATCGACTGGCATATGTTTGGTTCGTGGAGAATTTGCCATTTGAGTTTTAAATTTTAAATATGTGACATATTTAAATACCAATATTTAGGATTTGGTTGCATATATATTAGTTTGTGCAGCAAATATATTTAGGTGGGAGTGTGGTTATATTAATTACTGTATTTTAAATTTCTGCATCGATTATTTAATTGAAGAACTCAATAAATTGCCGATTTATCTTTAAAATAAAGTGCTACTTTAAATACGATATTAGTTTTAAGAAATAAATTCCCAAATTATAACACTGTGCGAACAAAATGAAACTCTGTCGAAACTAACAATGTTCTGACAAAGGGTAGAGGGGACAAAAAAATACACGTGTTTCGGCGTTTTGAAAGTTTACGTCAGATTCTTTTAAGGGGTGGTGAAATTTGTTCCCTTTTGCACAGTCTTATGATGAATCGGCATAGGAAACCATATTATCCTTACATTTTAGGTACGAGTATAGGATGTGTTGAGGAATGTGATACATATAACAATTTACGAGAAACATTTTTGTGAAATACTTTAACCCTCAAGCGCCTCAATATCTGGGTCTTCTTTGTGCTTTTGTGGAATGTGAAAATCACCTCTAAAACGGGGGTGTAACTGGTTAAAATGTAGATAAAAAATATTCCTCATAAAATTCTACTATAAATTTCTTAACACTCCAAAGCTCAAACTTGAATGCCAAAAATATGTCAAAACTAAAATCCATTTAATTGTTAATTTCGTACGTATTCCGAGTTGGTGCTAAAATGTCCCACCGAACTGAATTTTAGAGGGTTGGTGTGTATTGAACATATATTCTACGTACAATTTCACTATAATCACCGACCAAAATAAAGCTTTGAATGGTTATCATACACAAACTGAACTGGTAGTTTAATGGCCAGTTTTTCAGTCAGTGGTGATCTTCGATTCTTAGTTAAATTGTGGTTAAACATTGAATTGTGTTTTTCAGTTATTGTTTAGCTATGATTTAACCACCCATTGTTGATTGGTTAACTTTTTGCCAGAACCATATGATTTTGGCCATAGTAAAAATACCAAGTAGTCGTAGTAGATACAACAACAATTGTGGGCAAATTTTGTTTTTGTTTAGGCTCTCCTCGTGTCAAAGTCAACACACACGTATACCAACAACTAAATGTAAACAGAAACAAAACCTTTGAATCTGACAGAAGTGGTCAACTAAACAACGAAAAAAAATTGAAAACAGCTGTGTACCGAGTTTACCTTCTCATTCTACCATGATTTTGGCAATCAAATTACTGTCTGTCAAAATGAAATGTAAGATTGTATAAAATACTTGTTTCTGATTTGCGTATTTGTACACATACTTTGAGTCTAGATCGTTAAATTGTTGCGTCTATATAGTTTTTTAAACATATTATTTGATAAAATGACTTCGATTTTATGCATCTCTTTCTTATTTTACATAATGACTTTGTAAGCTTGTAGTATGAATTTCTCATACATTAACTAAAAACTAACAAAATCGGTCATAAAATTCAAATTCAAATAAACGTAACTGACACTAGCACGGTCATCAAAAAGCTATACCACGCAAAAATACAACTCTGTCATATAGATTGAAACTCACCTCAACGCACTGCAACAATGCGAGTACGAATGAGGAAAAGAAGAACGTAGTGGGGAAAAAACTGTATTTTCTTGTGTTGGAACTATAGACGCGTTTCGATGTGTCTTGATACTTAGGGATCTACGATCGATACTAATTCGCATATGTAAATTACATAACTGAGTTTGTATATAAGTATTTACCATTGATGATCTACCGATAGTATCAATTCATGCACAGTAGTGAGGCATCTGATAAACTTGTCACGGAGTTGGAAACTAGTCATGCCAGTGAGTGTGCTTAACTATATTGTCTATTACACGGTGTTACAAAAAATAGATTTTTTTCTGTCCTATGAACCAAATGCACATATTCGGAAAGACGGGTAAAAATAAAAATACACGTGTATCGTCGATTTTCATGTACACGTCAGAATTTTTTTTTTTAAGTTTGAAGTATAAAGCCTGTGTGAAAGCCTTTGGACCGCTTTTTAAGCCTTTTTCAGTGATCCAATCGAGCTGATTTTTTGCAGGCAGACTCGTGGAAATGACTGTATCACGTCAAATTTTTTAAAATCAATTTTTATCAATTCTCAGATTTTCCCCAATTTTTATTATTTTTGAAAAAAAAATATTTTTTTCACTTTTCTGAGCATAACTTGAAGGGACTCCAAATTTTTAAACTACTTAAGCGTTACGAAAAACAAAATGTTTTTTGACCCATCCTACTCGATATAGTTGTAGTTAATCAATAGTAACCTTCTAACACTAAACAGTTTTTGACTTTTACAACACTTACAACTGGTCTGACAGATGAAATAAGGAATTGCAAAATTGTTTTAAGTTCTGTTGTGCGAAAACGTATTTGTATATATTTCATCTGAAAAAACTGCAGTGTCCGACGCGAAATAACTTTTGTTACGTTTGTGGCTTATTCGCACCAAGTAAAAATTTGAAAAATATTACTAAAACAGTGGGGAATTCGTTTCAGAAAATATTTAAGACTGCTTATGTTCCTTACTTGTGGTATACTCCGGAAGTCGTGTGCGACTATTGCTATAGAAATTTGTGCAAGTTTACTGATGGAAGGCCAACAATAAAGTACGCTGTACCAACAATTTGGCTACCACGCACGGAGCACTGCAATGAATTGTGCTACTTTTGTGTAACTTTTGCTCAAACAAAAGGGTACCAATACAGTCACCGCAACAAAATTCGCTACGCTAATGTAGAATCGGTAATTCCAGCAGTTCTATACTCACCAGAAGAGCGTGTAGCGGCTTCAGTGGAGATTTTGGATAATGTTCCCGAAATAAGCGATGCAGAATCAACAGTTGTACCAACACTGCTATCAACTTTTCTTGCATCGAATGCGAGATGCGAGAGTAAACAAGTATCGGAATTTGTGGCAACACCCAGTGAAATTGGGACTGCAATGACGCATTTAATAACGCAAGCCGACTTCAATGACCTCGTACGAGACGGAAATTTGTCGAGGAGAACAGCAGAACTCTTTGCATCACGCTTTAAGCAGTGGAATATAGTGGCGGCTGATTTTAAAATAACAGCCGCTCGTGGTCGAGGTACCACTATTCCATATGACGAATTTTTTAAATTGCACGAAGATCGGGAAAAAAACCTAGCTTATTGTTATGATATTGATTTGATGTTTGCAAAAATTGGTTACCCTCATATTTCAGAGGAGTGGCGACTTTTCATCGATGCATCGGTCAACAGCCTTAAAGTCGTGCTGCTTCATATCGGTAACATACATCCATCTGTCCCGATCCACAAACCTCAAGGAAACATACGAAGGCATGGAATTAATATTACAGCTGATAAAGTACAAAGAGCATAATTGGAAAATATGCTGCGATCTGAAAGTGGTCGGTTTACTCATGGGTGTTAAGCGTGGATTTCCAACCCACCAGTGCTTTTTGTGTACATGGGAAGGTCGAAAAAGAGATGAGCATTACACTGAATTTAAGTGGAAGCCGCGAACATGCTACAAAGTAGGCGTAGAAAGTATAGAGAATCTACCATTGGTGCAGCCGTCTCAAATCATTTTGCCTCCACCACACATTAAGCTCGGTCTCGTATCAAATTTTGTTAAAAAACTGGATCGTGATGGCGCAAAATTTTTCCGAAATTGAGCGGCGCAAAGATTCATGCAGGTATTTTTTTTAAGAAGTCATTCAGTAACTTTGTTTTTTAATGATTTTTTTGATTTAAGGAGTTTTCAATGGTCCGCAGATAAAAAAAATAATTGCAAGTTCTGAATTTTCATCAAAATTAAATGCTATCGAACAACGTGCATGGAAAGGTACAGTTGCCGTTATTGAGCAGTTTCTTGGCAACAAACGAGCTGCCAATTATAGAAATATTGTAGCAGAAATGGTTTCGGCATATGACAAAATGGGCATATTAATGTCGCTAAAGATCCATTTTCTTCACAATCATTTAGATTTTTTCCCTGATGATTTAGGAGCTTGTAGCGATGAGCATGGCGAAAGGTTCCATCAGGACATTGCGGCTATTGAAAAGCGCTTTAAAGGAAAAGACATTACGCATATGCTTGGCGAATACTGTTGGTCTATTTGTCGCAATACTGAAGCAAATGCTTACAACCGCAAAAATAAAAGGCCTAAATTTCTTTAAAAACATTAAAATTTTTAATGTAACAATTCTTTATTTTTATAAAACAAAAGTAATAAAAAAAACTGTTTTTTTAACGAACTGAAACCTTAAAAAAAAACGATAACCATTTAAAAAAAAAAAATTTAGGAAAATCTGAGAATTGATAAAAATCAATTTTTTAAAAAATTTGACGTGATACAGACATTTTCACGAGTCTGCCTGCAAAAATCAGCTCGATTGGATCACTGAAAAAGGGTTAAAAATCGGTCCAAAGGCTTTCACACAGGCTTTATACTTCAAACTTCAAAATAAAAATTCTGACGTGTACATGAAAATCGCCGATACACGTGTATTTTTATTTTTTATCCCCTTTCCGAAAAAGTAAATTTGGTTCATAGGACAGAATGTGTGTAACACGGTGTTATTTCCAACAAAACGCAACCATTTTTCAATTAGGCATTAATGTTCCTGACCTGTTGTAGTCTTGTAGTATGGATTTCTCATATACAGGGTGTCTGGTGGCAAATTTATATTTTTAAATACGATTATTTCAAAAAGTAATAAACGGTGCGGAGGGAGTGTGGCGCCGTTGGAATTATCGATTGTACGGATTTGTCAGTCACGATGTCGCAGTGGTTGAGTGAGCATCGTGCGTTCGCTGTGGAGACATTTTTTAAGAGTAATGATTCTTACGTAATTGCTAGTCGACAATTTTGTTCAAAGTTCTTTATTCGGCAAATAAGTTATGGACCGAGTGTAAATTTAATTCGTTAGTGGGTGCAGAGATTCCGCGCAACTGCTTCTACTATGAATGTACCACGGCCAGGGCCCAGTCGATCTTGATGGACTCCCGAAAACACTGAACTGGTTGAAAGCAGTTTACGTGAAAATCCGCGACTTTCAGTACGGAAAGAGCAGCCTCACTGGGACTTCCAAGAGCGATTATTCATGAAGTTTTAAAAAAGCATCTGGAGTTCCATACTTTTAAAATTCAAATCGTTCAAGAACTGAAAGAAAGTGACTTTGATTTACGCAAAAAATTTTGTGAAACAATGTTGGAGCGTTTTCGCACTGTAAATTCAATTTTTTGGAGCGACGAGTCTTATTTTCACTTCAACGTCCACGTCAACGAGCAAAACTGCCGTTACTGGTCTCCAATAACCCGCAACGCCCGATTGAAACATCAAAAACCATAGCATTGGTAACTGTTTGGGTAACTGTTTGGTGTGCCTTATCCACGCATGAGATAATTGAACCATTTTTTTCCGAAAATTCTCGAAAGGCCAGGCGACGAATGCCAACGGTGAAAATTATCGACGCATGATTACGGAATACTTTTTACCAAACCTGCGAGCTCATCCATCGTACTCTTCACACACGTGGTTTCAACAGGATGGGGCGACTGTATACACAGCCAGAGCTTCGATGAATTTGCTTCGGGAAAATATCCCCCAAAAAATAATCAGTTGCTTTGGGGGCATCCCATGGCCACCGAGGTCGCCCGATCTAACTCCCATGGATTTTTTTATGGGACTACGTCAACGAGAGGGTTTATAATGACAATTCGCAATCTCTTGTGGCTTTAAAGGAAAATATTCGTCGAGAAATCAGCTAAATTGAACCAAGTTTACTGCAGTGTGTGGCGCAGAACACAAGGCTCCGTTTTGAATAGTGTGTTCAACTGGATGACATACTCTGGATGACATACTCTTTAAAAAATATAATCCCCATTTCCATTCTATCGTTCAATGCTCTTAATAAAACTTTGTGTCAATTATTATGTTTTTTATTTAAGTTTGAAAATATAAATCTGCTACCAGACACCCTGTATTAACTAATAATTTAATTTTGTTTGCTCCCCTTTTTTGGTTTGGTATTTATCCCAAAATATATGTTTTTTTCCAATAAGAATAAAGAACGATGGCGCAATGATAGTGTGCGCGGCACTTGTGCATGAGACTTTGGGTTCGATCCCTTCTCTGACCACCTTAAATTTTCTTTCGACGGCGGTCACCTCGCTTAGTGACGGCGACACTATCGAGTACTTAGCCATGAAAAAGCTTCTCAAAATACCGTTCGGAACCGGTGTAAAATTGTAGGTCCCAATCAGTGAGTGTAGAACTAGAACGCGTACAAGTCACTGGTTTGTGAGAAGTTCTCCCTAATCCCTTCATGGGATGTTATTTATTTATAGTAGAAAGTCAAAATTTCTCTGCACTCGAATGCTAAACAAACAACACGAGTGAAGCCTTAATCATTCATTCCCTGCTCTCTCTCTTATTCTCTTCATTGAATATTTCAATACACGAGCAGCTTTTTGATAGTGTTATTGTATATAACTATACAAATTCCAACCATGATGGAGTAAAATTACATAAACGATGCAAAAAGTATGAAATAAGATGTGATAAATGCGTTTGAGTGAATTGTTACCATTTTTTGGTTCTCTTTTACGGTGGTTCCCAAATTGCGCACAGCTTCTGGTCGACTACTTCTTGATCGTCTTTGAGCCTTTGCCAATCGGTATCAAAGTGCACAGCTTAGTAAAAATATGACATTTGCATGGTGAATACAATTTCACTAGCCCATGGGGCTGGTAAATTTTTGACAAGTGGAAGGAAATTTTTGACGTTTAACAAAAACACACCAGCGGACACACAAGTTGTGTAAAGCGCACCGAAGTGCGGCTACCATCGATATTTTTATTGCGGTGAGTCGCCGCCGAAGGTTTTTTAGATACTAATTTGAATTACGATGACTCAATCAATTTGAAAAAATATATTTGTCAGTTTTTTCGCATTTACATACATATTTAAAGTTTGTAATAATATAATTTTGTTTTTAAAATGGTTTTTTAGTCATCGGCTTGATCCAAGGCCGTTAGAAATTTTTGTCCGGCGCCGTCGCCAAGGTTTTATGTCGACTTGTAGCTCTGTTCATTATTTATTTGTAAACAAAACATAGAAAGGCGAAGAAAGTTTGTAACAATTTGGATGATATTTTTCTATCAATTTGGAAGAAATTTTGTAGAATGAAAATATTCATGAATTGCAAAAGATAGTATTCGCAAAACAATTGCTAAAATCAATGACGAATATTTTCTAAAAATATTCATTGCGCAAAAGAATATTGCAATAGTGTCTTAAGTCTTCTTCTTATAATGAAGCTGTCGAAATTTACTATTATCAAAAAAGATATCGATTGGCACAGCAAAAATGAAAATTTTTCTCAGCATAACAAGTTTTTTTTTCACCATCGTACTTTGATACAGATTGACACAGACCCTTTGTAAAAATACAAGTGCAGCCATATTCGTGAACAATATGGCGGCTTACATTAACTCACCACTGAGAAACAAATTGCAAAGTTAAACTCTGATTAACTTAGAATTAAGATTAAGTAATCCCATAGTTAACTATCCACTTAAAAACTGGCCATAAGACAGTTGGAATTAATATTGGATTTACAATGTATAGTAAGACAACAAAAGTTGTTCGCTGTCAAAGATAAAAAACACATAATTTCTTATAAAATTTGACAGTTGTTATAATAGTTAACAGTTGTTAAATAGAGCAATTTACGTTCAAAACTATAACGATATCATATAACTCACGTATGACATGCATTCTCTATTTAGTCTGAGTATCGTAGGTCAAAAAACTTTAGATAATTACAAAAAAGCTGTTCAGAACCTCTATAGATTGATTATTCAATTAAATATTTGATACAGATAAAAATAAAATGTAATACAAACACGAAAAATCATGTTGTTATTATAAAAGTAGAAAAACGTAGATAATTGCTTTTATTTGTTAAATAAAAAAATATATAACCAGGCACCATAAAAAATAACACATTTTTCATAATTTTGCGTGCTACTTAAACTTATTTTTTTTTTGTTTTACAATAAATTTAAAGAAAAATATTTTAAATAACTTAAAAAATAAGTGTTAAATTTCTAATATGCGTCTAAGCACGAACTTTGTTGGCAAACAGTAACTAACAAAAGTTCGTTCGTGCCTCTTAACAAATAACATCTTTGCCAGCCGTAACTCGCTAAACAAACGTGCGGACGAGCTAAGAAGGTATCGCATTTATTTATTAAAGTTTTTGTGTTTGAAAGTGCAGAGTTTTACGCGAAAACCTCACGATACACATTGTATTATGTGTGTTTTCTTTTGCCTCTTAGTTATTACAAAAAAACACAACACGAAAAATAATGAACTTTGTCCAAAAAGCACAGAATAGAGAGCAAAAACACTTAAACTCACATATAGTGTTATGTTATACTGTGATTTTCTGGAGCACAACGCTAATGCGTTGCGCAATGTTGGTGACTTCCAGCGTTTCTGTAAATGTAAACCGAAAGTCCACAAATTGCTCGCATTGTTAATTGTGTTAATGTTTAAAATGACACTAATCAACTAAATAAATAGAAACACTGTGATATAGATTGAAAGTCACCTCAAAGCACTGTACGAGAGAATGCAAGAGGAAAAGTAGAACATGGAGGAATACAGCTTTCTGTTCTTGTCATGGAATTATTGACTTTTCAGTGTGTAGTGCATGGTAGAAATATAATGGTAGATGCAGTACGACAACAAATACAACAAGCCAAAAGCAACAGGCACTTTGTTTTTGCTCAGTGTCTGTGTTGTGTCAAGTCAGCTGATAGAAAAATGATGAAAATGTAAACAAATTTGCAAAAAGTGCCATTTAGAAAATGATTGAGTGTTATTTGATATATTGAAAGTGTTTAAGTGTGAAAATTAAAACGTTTCTATGTAATTTTTGCAGAGAAATATTTCAAAAACAGCATTTGCTGGCGAACGGGGGTTGCTGACAAACCAATGTAAACAAACTTTGACATAAGAGAAAAACTTACTCACACTCAGTCCAGGAAACAGTTCAAATCAGCTGGGCTAGTGCTTCTACCATTTCTTTGTACCATGGTGTAGTGGTACTTAGGGATATTCAATCTATACTTATTCGCATATGGCAATTGCATAGGCTAGTGCTTCTACCATTTCTTTGTACCATGGTATACTGGTACTTAGGGATATTTCTATACTAATTCGCATATGGCAATTGCATAATGTACATATGAGTTTGTAAAATTAAAACGGGTGGTCCAAATACACACAGTTGTTAAATAGAGCAATTCCTATCTTGTGATATGTTATTTTGACACTGGTTGGGGTTTCTTGTTGCAATATATGGATATCAGTCAGTATCATACCCCCGCGGACGCATTTCCAAAGTGAGTGCGGTGATGTCTAAACTATGTGTTCGTTGAGAATATGTTTTGGCGACATGAAGCACCCACTGCTCGTGCTGTACGCAAGTTTGTGCAACAATTTTCTTGAGACTGGCATGATAGCGGCAATACGTCGTACCGTACGTACTATTCACCTGCACATGACGCCTTGAATGGTCATTCAAGACATTTGCTTCTTTTCAATACATGTACTGTAGCGAAGTTGCGGCAACCAAATACAGGATGGCGTACCACCCTGTAATTAGGCATCTGATGATGATCTTATCACGGAGCTCGAAACTAGACATGCTGGTGAGTGTGCTTAACTGTATTGTCTATTATTTCCAGCAAAACCCAACCATTTTTCAATTAGGAAAAATGTTCCTGACCTTGTAAGCTTGTAGTATGAATTTCTCATACATTAACCAAAAACTAACAAACATCGGTCAGAAAAATTCAAATTAAAATAATTTTATTATTCAATGTATTTCGGTTACTTATTTTTATTGTATAGAAAATTTAATTTCATTTTATACAGGGTGATTCAGGAAGTTCCGGACAAATTTCTCTAGCGTATTCCTTGGTTAATTTCATGAAGAAAAGTCCACTAGGACCATGTCCGAAAATGCAAGGGTGCGAAATGGCAGTGGGTTCAAAATTTTCGGATTGGCGGTCGGAGGGTAGTAGGGTAAAGTTGCTAACTTCTGAGCCAGTTTTCAATGTGGTTCCCATTTTCTACTAAACACAATTGCAGCCGTTTGCGAACCACATCCGCCACATTTAGTTCACTCATCTTTTCACGAACTTTCACCGCAGCTTCCTCAATGCGTGCAAGTAACTGCTCACGATTGTGGATCTGCACAAAATACACATCCTTTAACATCAAATGTTTTTTTTTTTCCTTATGTGTTTGATTCTTCAGGCAAAAATTTCAATAAAATAAAATCTTAAACGTGTTAATTTACAAAAACAAATAAATGTGTGCTGTTATTTCGCTTCCAAAAACAAAAACAAACATTTTGGCATTTCAGTAAAATGGTCATAACTTTGGAACGGCTAGACCTCTGGGCTTCGTTTAGGTCATTTTGGAAAGGTAAGAGGTATGGATATAACAGAAAAAAACATAAGTTACCTGCCATCTGGCTGAGCAAATTGAGGTTATATGAACTTTTTTCCATTTTTTTCCCGAAAGCTCTGTATCTCGGCGATTTGACTTTTTTTACTTTTTTTTTTATTGATTCTGAAAGGCCGCATAAAGACCTTTCCAACAAGCCCAAAACTACTGGCTCAGAAGTTAGCAACTTTTCCCAACTACCCTCCGACCGCCAATCCGAAAATTTTGAACCCGCTGCCATTTCGCACCTTTGCATTTTCGGACATGGTCCTAGTGGCCTTTTCTTCATGAAATACGTTGGAGAAATTTGTCCGAAACTTCTTGAATCACCCTGTATATCTAATTGGTTTTGAAGATGATAGACCGTAAATGACCTCATGCTCATCCACGCATATGAGGCACCTGATCAGAAAATTGTTCATTGCGGCCTGAAGTCGGGAATGCCCCAATTATTGTTTTAACATTCCGATTGATTGATTCCGATTACCATTTTTTTTCTACACTGCACTTCTTTGCCCATGGTTCTTACCAGAAGTGCGTCGGTTCAAGTTCAAAAACAAAAATTAATCCATAAGTCAATCTCTATTAGTTTATAGACTTTTTAGCATTCAATAACTCGATAACTAAGCTATAGTTATGGTATTTTTAAGATTTCTGTAAGAAAATATGTTTTACAATTTTTTATGGTATTTGTTAGGGAATTATGCGACGCAGGCAAAAAATTATTTCCTAAAAACCTGTTACATACTTATTTTTTTGTAGACTCCGATAATATACATGTCATAGGCCTTTTTAAGGTAAAATTCTCAGCAATATCGATGGCATAAAGTTAAGCGAACCACAGACTTATCATTCATGAACATGAGCTTGGTATATCTGGCTGATGAATTTGAAAAAATATACCAAAAAATGTTGTAAACATGATAGTGATGCGAACAACTTCGATTACGTTCTTGTTTGATATCAAGAAGGGCGGTAAGCTGACAGTATACATCAACGATAGCTGATGTTTATCCTCATGATTGACAAGGTTAAAATAAATATAATAGAGTATTTTTGTGAAAAAAAAAATAAAAATAGTTTTTTTTAATATCTCCCAAATGGGTTAATACGAATAAATATGTTTAAACACAAGTTTATAGAATTTAGAAAGACCTTTGTAATGATACCCATTTCAACCAGATCGGATTATAAATACCTGAGATATGAAGCTTTAAAGGTCTATATCGCAGGAAGTTGAACCGACCGTGGTTAAAAATCACTTTCTGAACTCAACGCAGCAGCTGTTGTGGGTGGTGATATTTTGGTGTAGATCAGACAGTAGGTGCTACAGTAAGTTTGTTCTTTTATTTGCCGCGGATGCGCAGGTGTATTCTCTCCGCTTATCATCTCTGGATGTTCCGTGAGGAAGGCAATATAGCATTCCAGCTGTGCCTTTGCGGTGCGCTCAAATTTTCTAAATAATAATGTATTAATTTTAATTCCATAAAACATAAATATAAAGGGTGTCTCCGTAAGATTGCACTTTTTAAATTTTGTGTATTTTTTTGTGCAAGTGGCAACTCTGAAACTTGGCAGCTGTCAAATATGTTTCCGATTATTAAAAATGGAGTGCTTTTCGAAAGAACAACGCGTAATAATTGTGAAAACTTATTGCAAAAATTTGGAAATTTATGCACCGGGCATAAAACAACCGATTTATTGCAGCAACGATTTCAAAAAAAATTATCTCAAGAAATTCTGATGTCAACTGGCCACCAAGATCATGCGATTTCTTTCTTTGGGGTTTTGTGAAATCTCGGGTTTATGCGAATAAACCAGAAACAATTCCTGAGACAAATCCGAGATTCAGCGCGTCATCGCTGCGAAACAACCACATCTCTGTGAAAAGTCATTTAAAATATCATGAAAAGAATTATGGCCTGTCATCCGAGTCGTGGAAGCCATTTGACGGATAATTTATTCCATACTTAATCGGAACATGTCTTCTTTACAATCCAATTAAAAAAATCATAACTATTTCAAAAAATTCGTGTTTTTATTTTAAAATGAAGAAGTACATTCTTACTGAGGCCCCCTTTATTAAATACTTACTTTTCCTTTTTTTGCCGTATTCATTTTGTGCAGAAAATCATTTCTCTGCTTTTGACAATCTGTTATTGTGAAGTGAATTATTTGTTACGAAGTGAATTTTTCGGCGTCACCGTGTTGTTAGAATTGCAGATATAAACTATGTTGATTGTCATGAAGTCATGAAGACACTCCTTAAGGACTATCGACTGGCATATGTTTGGTTCGTTGAGAATTTTTCGTTTGGGCACAGTGGGCGAACAACTGTTTCGTATATAAAGTTAAGAATTTTCAGTTCTGAAGGTCTTCTGAAAAATGTGGGTGGTATATTCTGAAAGGATGTGTCAAGCACTACCCAACTGCAAATATTTGGTTCTTGGAGAATTCTTCGTTTGAACACAGTGGGTCCAAATCTTGCACAGGGACCTCACACAGAAAATTTCAAATTCTGAATTTCTGAAGGTCCTTGGGTAATCGTAGATTTTATATTTCGAAGACACTCCGTATGGACTACCGATTCTCATATGTTTGGTTCGTGGATAATTCTTCAAATGACCATATTTTGATTTAATAGTCCCATTATATGTGTCGTATTTTAATACCAATATTTGGGATTTGGTTGCAAACTTATTAGTATGTGCAGCAAATATATTTAGCTTGCACTGTGTTTTATTAATTACTGTATTTACATTTCTGCATCGATTTTTTAAATGAAACAATCAATAAATTGTTAATTTATGTTTAAAAATGAAGTGCTTAACAGAGTTATGTTAGTTCTATAAAACAGCTCTGCTAAGTACATTGGTTTGTGTCTTTGCTATTTTAAATACGAATTTATCTTCACGCTCATACAATGGTGTGGCCATCGGTGGTGCAATGTTTAGCGTGCGCAGCTCTTGTGCATGAGAACGTGGCTTCTAACCCTGCTCTGACCGCCTTACATTTCTTTCAACGGTGGTCACCTCGCTTAGTGACGGCGACACTATCGAGTATTTAGCCATGAAAAAGCTTCTCAAAAAACCATTCGGTCCCTGTCTAAAATTGTAGCTCCCAATCAGTGAGTATAAAACTAGAAATCGCACAGCTCACTGGTTGTGAGAACCTCTCCCTAATCCCTTCATGGGATGTAACGGGAAACCATTTGTTTACATACATTTTGTTACATACAATTTAATTGTCACCGTGTACGCAATCAAATAAAAGTGTTTACTACACTTTTCTTTCTTTAGTTCGTTTCATTTCAAATGCAACCCTGATCGCATCATTTTGTAAAGAAAATCATTAAATTGGAGAAATCTAACGGATCTCTGAAAATTTTTCTTACAAATAGATCTTCTTTACAGGTCTTTAATTTACTCTTCTCAGAAGAAAATTTTGACATATCCAGTGATTTCTGTAATAGTTTATCATGACATTAAGTCTGTTCGCGTACTGGATAATTTGTACAAATTTGTACAAATTACTACTATTTCTTATTTGATAGAGTTCGTTTACACCAAAAAGCCAGTAACGAGAGACCAAGAGAGAGATTATTTTGACAGTTCGATGATAGAGAACTTGCAAGTTTTTACTGGAGAAATTTTTGCAAGTAATAACATATGTTTTAAAACATATGTTTTATGTAAACAAACAAAATTAAGACGTAGAAAGAATATAAAATAATAAATTTATCATTGGAATTTTAGTTTTTAAGAGAAAATGTGATTTTTGAATGTTTTGTTATAAATCTTTAAGTATTTCTGTTGAAAAAGAAAACAGTTTTCGTGATTTGTAATGTTTTGTTCGAATTGCGTTTGTTGGTTCTTCCAATGTTTACATTGCATATCAGCTGTTTACATACAAAGTTCTTATTTCTTGCAAGTTTTTACTGGCTGTCGTTCGCGTACTTTTTGTTAAATTTTTAACTCAAAGAGCAAAATCATTCTTACTAGAAAACTAGTTACTTGATAATTTTACTGGAAAAGTACTCGAACACAGCTATTTACTGTGCTATTCTCGAATTCATGACAAACGTCATTCATGAGTATTGTCATTGAATTCTTGTCATTGGCATTTCAATTACCTATTCTGGAATTGCTGTGACAAGTTTAAAGCCTTTTTTGTTTCAAAAATAATATCATTGTTACCAAAACTAAAAACTACATTATTAAGAGCTTTTGTTGAAAACAATCGAAATTCATAATTTTTCAATCTGGCAATACCTTTGCCTAACAAAAACCAAGGGGTACCGATGAATCAGCTGTTCAATTTAGTACTTGGAGAACAGATAGAGAATATGCTTTGAAAGAGGAAATGTTGAAAGCCGACTGGAATTCAGCGAAAATGTTCCGCAAATAATCAACTGTTTTTCACTTTTGTTTTGATGTTTTCGTTCGTGGTCGCGTTTGTAATTTCGGGTAGTTTTGTGAAATATTATATTAAAAAAGTGGTAAAAACTGATTAAATTAACAAAAAATATAACAACAAATAAAATGCAATACAAAAAAAACACGACACAAATCGCGGAAATCAATCTGCAAAAAAAAAAAACGCAGCATACCGCAAAACAAAAGTGAACAAAACACATTTCCTCTTACTACGCTGTACTCTATATGCGAAAATAGACAGTCAAAATTTCTCTTCACTCAAATGCCAACAAACAAAACGAGTGAAACCCTAGTACTTCTCTACTCTCTCTCTCTTACTCTCTTCATTGAATATTTCCATACACGAGCAGCTTTTTGATAGTGTTATTGTATATATCTATACAAATTCCAACCATGTTGAAGTAAAATTACATAAACTATGCAAAAGGTACGAAATAAGTAAGATATGACGCGAGAGAGAAATGCGTTTGAGTGAACTCCAAGCACTTTTTGGTTCTCTTTTACCAGGGTTGCCAAGTTGCGCACATCTTCTGGTCGTCTAATTGCTATATGTTTCCCATGTATTCCACGGAAATCGTTAGTTCAAAAACGAACTAGTGCACGCTCTTAAAGTATTACTCGGTGACAAAAATTTATTACTAGGCTTGGGGTTTTCATGTTTATTGTTGAACAATATGCTCCTAAGACATGCTCGTAAAAGATCAAAATTTGCCTAAAAATTTAAACAAAAAGCATTTAAAAATATGCACATTGAAAATTCAACAATACATTGCCAATAACGTTAACGAACTTAGAGAATTTTAAAGCACACGAAAAATTATTTTATATCAGTCGAATGTGAGGCTTACAGCGTCGAAAATACGGGGCCAAAGTGTGGTTATTGAAATGAAACGCATTCTTCACGCAAATTTAATGATGTTTTTAGTTTTGTGGTGCGTCATCTGGGGACTCAAATACCCCTAATTTCCCACGCTATATGAATCGGAAACGAAGACGGCGTTTCACCCGATAACTAATCGAGTTATCTAAAATTCTTATATAATTTTTTTGGTTTATTTTGAGGCCTTTTTCAAAGAGTACATAAAACCAGCACATCGTCCTCGCAATCCTTTTTAGTACCATGTTGGTTCCATGGGTTCGTCATTCAAGAATTCAATGAATTCAATTTCATGTTCTAGTATTATCGACTAATTTCTTGGCGTAATTTTCAGCAACTTCCGAAGACTAACAAAATATGCATTTAGAGAAAATAAAATCATGAAAAATGCAAAAATATGCACCAACAAGTCAATGTGGGTTTTCTGCAAATTGTGTGATTCGTCAAGATAATTTGTGTAATTACTTTTAGACTTTTGAGAAAAAACATGTATTGCATGGAAATCCCATCCCAACTTATTACCAATTAGAAAAATTGATACATAACAATTTTCTTTAAACGGAGAGTCCAAACAAAAAATTAACCAATTTTCCGTGTTTCCAATGGATTTAGAAAACTTGGTTCAATTCACGTCGTAATGTTCTTTCCAAAATCGACAAATCTTTTTGCCATATGAATTGAACCAACTTTTCTAAAACTCTTGGAAACCGTTATAAATTGGCTAATATTTAGTTTGGATACTCCGTTTGCCGTCGGTGGTGCAATGGGTAGTGTGCGCGCCTCTTGTACAGGAGAACCTGGGTTCGATCCCTGCTCTGACCACCTTAAATTTCTTTCGTCGGCGGTCACCTCGCATAGTGTCGGCGACACTATCGAGTATTTAGCCATGAAAACGCTTCTCAAAATACCGTTCGGAACCGGTTTAAAACTGTAGGTCCCAATCAGTGAGTATAAAACTACAAAGCGCACAGCTCACTGGTTGTGAGAAGCTCTCCCCAATTCCTTCCTGGGATGTAATGGGAAACCATTTATGTTTTTTTACTCCGTTTGCGAGATATAGGCATTTTTCTAATTTTTGTTTATTTACACAACATTTTTATTGTCATTTGCTATTGAGAACGTTATAACTACATATCATTGTCAACTAAAACAAAAAGAGCTTTCATTTGACATCCAGAATAGCAAATTGAAGTTCTTGTCACAAATGTATCACGACAAATGCGCCTGTCACTCGGCCGAGAATAGCACTCTTAGTCTAATATTCACAATAATGCGCTTATGTCCAAAATTCAAGGCTACTGTCCATAGGGCACTGTGCGGAATCTACGATTTTACACCGATTCCAAACAGTTATGCTTAGAGACGCTTTTTAATGTCTACCAGGTAGTGCGATCCTCACTAACCGTTATGACCTCTATCGGTAGAAATGGAACGTGATCAATGCAGAGTTGGCACCAAAGTTCTAGTACAAGAGTTGCCAACGTTTAAAATAAGTAAGGTGAACGCAGTAGGAATTGTTGTAATTTTGGGCAACAAAAACAGGCATTTTGTTTTTGTTTCGTGTTTCTTATCTGTCAAATTTACTAAACGTGTGTATCTACAGAAAAAGTAAACAAAAAATTACAAAAACAAAATACGTGGGAAATACGACAGAAGTGAAACACATACATAAGCAAGAAAAAGTTCAAGTCAACTGATCTAACGAGTTTATCTTACTTATTCTACCATGGGTCCCACCAAGACGACGTCTCACCGTTATTTACAAAATGTTAGCGCTAAAACTTTTGTATATATTTTTTTCGTTTCATCATCTTTCTCTTGCTCGTTTTCTGCCTTCGTTTTCATCATCATCGTATGCATCATATGTTTTTATAACACCCAGCGTTTGCTAAACACGCGCAGTTAAGCTTAAAGCAAACGTTGTACCAGGTACGAAGCGAACTTTTTGTCATTGGGAGTGGTTGGTTGATTGGTTGGTGTTGAGCCCATAAAAAGTTGAAACACATACGAGTATGCATGCATCTCCACCTATGGAGTGGAAAAGTATCAGTAGCTTCTGTCCTACGTGTCGTATTCATATTTAAAGTTTGTTTTTAGTGTAAATTAAAGAATTGACTGTTAGACACAACATTTGGGGTAAACGTGTACATACTCAGAAGTTCGAAAGTAACTTTATCAAAAAAACAAAAAGAAAAAAAAAATGTTTTTTTTTTGTTTTGAGAATAACGAAATATACTCGTACTCTGTTGCAGCAGTGACACATTTTTGTTTAACTTTTAATGTATCGCTATTAACACCTCACTTTATAGACCCCCCCCCCCTGAGATACTTTTCAGCTTCAGATTTACTGTTTCCTTCTCCTGGTGAGAAAACATCAACGAGCATTTGTTTGACTTGGGCTTTAATTCATTTCAAATCCATCTATATCGATGATGAATTTTTCCGCATTAATACTAATTCCGTGGCAAAAGCATTTTTTTAATAAAGACATATTATGCTCCGACAATATTACAAAGTCCTTCATAAATATTACGAATTTTTGTCTTAAATTTCAGCAGAACCGAGAGTTCATAGCTTACGTTGGGTTGGAGTGGCAGCCTGCATGTCAGGCTTACTTAGACCTTGTGCTCCATTGTGTTACCACCTTGTGCTCCATTGTGTTACCTCTACTTGAACCAATTTGATTGCTTCAAAGTTGGCGGATGATAACATCAGCCTGATTTTCTAACTAACCAAAGAAATGTGAGCCTAGTGTAGCCTGCCGCCTTGTGGAAAGAACGGGGCACAGACACAGAAGTTGTTCTATTGACTTCACCTCCTATTCGTCGGCGAAGCTTCTCAAGATTTTCTTTCAGCCTCTCTGCGTGTCGTCCAATGAGACCATAGAGTAAATATAGAATAGAGATGTTTATTCTCTTAATAATTTTAACTTTGTAGGTATAAATCGTGTCCCATTACATCCCATGAAGGAATTGGGGAGAGCTTCTTACAACCTGTGCGCTTTCTAGTTTTATACTCACTGATTGGCACCTGCAGTTTTACACCGCTTCCGAACGGTATTTTCCAGAAGCTTTTTCATTGCTAAATACTCAATAGTGTCACCATCACTATGCGAGGTGACCGCCGCCGAAAGAAATTTAAGGTGGTCAGAGCAGGGATCGAAACCAGGATCTCATTTACTAGAGGCGCGCACACTATCCATTGTACCACCGATGCACAGTGGCGCCATTTGAGTTTTTTCGTTGCAAAAATCATATCTTTTGAACCGAATAAGATAATTGAACAATTTAAACGGCATTTGATAGATAACTGTTCAGCTTGTGAAATAAGTGTTAGGAAAGGGTGCTAGGCTTTATAGGTGCTTACTTCTGGGTTATCAAATTTAAAATTTGTAGAAAAATCAATTTTATGGTAAGTAAAAAAATTATTTTTTAAAGTTTTAGATTGTGTTTATTTTTTTTAAGGGGTTTATGTTTTAAAATTATTACCCAACAAATTAAAAAAAAAATAATATTTTTTTTAAATTTTCTGTAAAATATTCATCACAATTCGTAACAGAAAGTATTTATATCTAAAAGACTAATCATTTCTAAAGTATAATTATTTTCTAACTCTATTCGTGACTTCACATGGCCCAGGGAAGAAATAAGTGGATCGGAAGATGCTGTCAACATGTTGAAAAGGTCCTCGTTTTGCCTTACCCTTGATGCTTTGAATGTGTTCTGCAATCTGTATTTTTTATAAAATTTGTTTAGAGACTCCTGCGCTTCTTCAGAAAGTTCTCCAATTGGCAAAGACTGATATTCATTCAATTATAAGAATGTCTTTGCCATGCGCCAATATTTTATGGACTGTCGAGGTCAACTTCTTCTGTGGATACAATTCTGCTAAAAGAGATGCAGTTTTCGATGCATATTCTTCATATTTTTCACGATTTGATTGTCAATTTCAGTGATTCTGGATACTGCCTCATCATTTTCAAAAAAATCTCCTAGAAGTGCTTCCATCGTTTGAGTTACCGTATTCGCACTTGGGATAGTCTACTTTTAGACCAACTTGTTTAGAAAAAGCATCCTGTATTTGCTTCTTTCTGATCTTTTCCTTATCCTTAATTGATGTATTTTCATCGATGTTTTCATCTTGTTGTGGTCGGGTATACGCCAGTTTTAGCAAGAACTCCATACGCCTTATCCGTGCGTGCAATGGTGTCGTTCCATATTCGTAATTCTCCTCGTTTGTAGAATCGTTTAAATTCTTCTGACACTTTTTGCAAATCGGGCATGACAATGTTGAGGTTGTTCCTGTCAGTTCGTTTACGACTTGTCCGTCAACTATGGTCAGGTGGAACTCGCAACTGCATTCAATATATTTTCCTTCTCCAATTTGCAGCTTTGTAGGCTTAATCTTGCTTATTTGTTCTTCAATGTCCTTCACCGTGGTCCTTATAAGTTCTGCCAATTCCTTTGCAAACTGAAACATTATTGGTCGGCAATAATGCACACATCGGAAGATATCCTTTGCTTATAAACGCTTTGTCCGGATGATCCATCGCAGCCCCATTTGCTGATCAATGTCGGTTTCTCAGGAAGAATTTCCACCTCATTTTCAGGAAGACTCTCCAACAACCGTTTTGCTGTATGGCCCATAAGATCCTGCAGATTGGCTTTCGCAGAGACTTCCGTAAACTCCATATGCAGTGGTCGTGAATTTAATTTGTCCTGCGTAATATGCTTGTATCCGGGTAAAACGTCAGCGCCGTGTCGCATTAAAGATGCCCGCAGTTTCTTATATTTCTCTTTGGAAAGTTCTAAGTCCAAAAACAGGGCCAAGGCTTCTTCTTAATGTGGGCGTGGGAATGCTTTCGTTAATCCATTTTAGTCACAGTGGGCTTGCTGATTTTGTTATCCGCGACCTAACTCTTTCACTATCCTTTGTATATTTAGTAGACAGCGCGCGTCCGATAAATGCTTCGTGGTCAAGTTATTGGTGTCATCGGCAAGTTTCCTCTTTCTTATACAAATTGAACACTCCTCCATACTTTTTGTTTTGCCTTCCTTTTGCTCCTCTGGTTGATGTGGTGGGTTTATCTACTGCCAATATATCCAGGATGGTGGCTTCATTAAGCCAGTCCTCGTATTTGGAGTTGAAGTTATGAGTGGTTCGATTGCATTGCCTTAATTTTTGCATATATCATACAAAGATTATTTTTTATACTTTTGCTTCTCTCAATATTTCTAAAGCAGCTTCCACGAAAAACGTTGGTGTGGTTGACTTTCTAAACAGTTCAAATAATTTTAAATTGTTCAACGCCATGTTTTCAGTACTTGTTGCGCTGACTTTCAGTCGTAGACTAATGCAGGCATTATGGTTATTTTGCAATATATAGGCTTATGCTACCATGCGTAAAAATGTGCCTGTTACCTGCATGCATATGGATTTAGGCTGAATTATGCAATTTTGATATTATGCACGTGTCCAAATAAGATTTGTGCCTATCTGTAGGGACCATAGGTCAGTTTAGTTCTTGACCATTTGTTCGCCAAAGTAATTTTTAAATGAGGTGCGTACCTGCTAATTTCAATGAGTAGTTTTTTGTTTATCCTGTGTCTGTAACAGAATATTGGGAGCAGACTTTGCCAGAGGGTCTCAGGTAGACAACCGACTTAAAATGCAATTTTCAAACTATTAGATCAAACCAACAACCTCGTTTGCTCTACGGGCGCAATTGTGCGACGGCCATAGGTATGGTTGCATGTAAACGTTGGATGATGGAATGCATGGGTGCAATAATACTAGATAGGGTCATTAGTACAAAACATCCAACAACACAATGTCAATGTCATTTCCGAGATATGTATAGAAATTTTTTCATATTTTCTATCAAAAATGTGGATGGGTTATCCTGGGTAACCCATTACCCATCGTCGTGGGTAGCTACCCATTATTTTCCCCATTACCCTGAGGGTAATGGATAATCGTGATGGGTAATTCCCCATTTTCGTGGGTAGCTACCCATTATTTTCCCTATTACCCTGTGGGTAATGGGTAATTGTGATTGGTAATTCTCCATTGCCCATAATTTTCCCCATTACCCTGTGGGTAATGGGTAATTCTCCATTTTCGTGGGTAGCTACCCATTATTTTCCCCATGCCCTGTGGATAATGGCTTAACGTTCATTACACATTCCCCACGACGATGTGTATGGGTTACACAGGGGGGGGGGGGAGGTAAGTACGAACCCTGCTTAGAAACTTCAGTCTAACCGCTATTGCTACGTTATCTGTGCAGGCTATAGCCTTAACACCCATCCTCTCCAGAGAAAGCTGAATATTGTTCATGGAGTGATTCCATAACAGAGGCGACGAAACGCCGCCTTGAGGCGTTTCTAGGCTGACAAATCAATAGAGGTCCTATGACTCTAAACTAGCCAAAATGCGTCTCGTTGTAAGAAGGTTGTGGACAAACAACTTGATATTGCTGTCAACCCACAGAGCTGTGACGGCCGCAGTTATTGCGACTGGATTTACATCGTTGAAGGCTCCCTCTATGTCTAACAAAGCTATCATGGTATATTCTTTAGCAGCGATAGGACATTCTATAAAGCTAACTAGATCATGCAGAATCTATACAAAATTTGGAAAAACGACGAACTAAATGTATCGAGTTAAAATTAGACTGTCTTCCGAAATAAAAGGTGTTTTTCTGAAAAAATTTTATTTCCTGTTCAAAAAGTCAAGGATTTATCAAACTCTACTCGTATTGAAGACAAAGTGCAGAATTAGAGTAAATTATCCCAGTAGTGGATGTTATCAATTCCAAGCCGCTTCATGTTAGATGCCGATGTAACGGCGGGGTGTGGAGTTTTTCTAAAATATTAAAAACTCGGACTCCAACTCCGGAATTTTAAAAATCTGAAATCAGAATCCAACTTTTACTGCAAACTCCGCCTCTAACTCTTATAATAAACATCAAATGGAACCACATTCTTTTTTGTACAAAAATAAATCGACGGTCAAAAATGGTTCTAAATGACTAATAGCAGTCCGAAAGGTACGACTCTAACTTCGACTCCGATTCCGAGCAAACTTCTTGAACTCCGACTCCTAAACTCCAACCCTGACCGACTCCTAAACTCCAACCCTGACCGACTCCTAAACTCCAACCCTGACCCCTGCTTCCAACAGCATTACGTGCTACATTTCCGGGTAATATATTTGGAGTTGGTATTTTTGTAGTAATCAACGGAAAATCCTCTACTGGTTTGATACTTATTAACATCTTTTACATAAGCAGACAATTTGTTGGCACATTAACTTGCTTCAGTGCTGGTAACTTTGTAAACACATGCAGTAATTCTCATTAAAGTTGAAACTTAAGTTTAATGTATAAATAGTTAAATTGGTGGTGTTAATTGCAGATCCTATCTAGTGTAATAAGGTGGAACAGTTAATTTTTTTATTAAAGATTTGATTGTAACAAATTTATTTTAATTTAATTCCAATTAAATATGTTTTTCTCTTTTTCCTCCTAATTTGTGTTGGTCAAAAGCAATTAATAAGTTTTTCCCCTGAAATTTTCGTCGAACATACATTTCCTCTCAAGTGTGTAAAAAAGAAAAGTTGACTAAGAACAAAACCCCAAACGTTTGGTTTTTTTGTGACCAATCCTTTTTTCTTCCCAATTATTATCCTTTAGCCATGTGTGACTGACTGACTTGGCCATATCTGCCATATACAATTTCCATATTTACTTTGGGGTTTTTCATTCAGCTTAATTTATAATTTATATTCGTACGTAGTTGGTTGAAATACAATTATTTTCCCTCCTGGCTGATCTTTCCATTATTCTCTTTGTGGTTTCAAGCATTTCTCTATTTGGGGGCAAGAATGAAAGGAAAAAGACTAGAGAAAATCCATTATGGTTTATATTTTAGTTCAAGGATATTCTTTTCAGCTACTTTAGGTACTTTCCCCTCCCAGTCGTCGTCATTCTCTAGTTGTATTTTAATTAAAATCCTGCCAGACACACCGATTTTTTCTGCTTCTATTGTTGTTTGTGTCTCTACTCTTGGATTTTCTGCTTTGGTCTCGTTAAAAACGTGAATTACGTATGAGGAGAAGAGCATCATAACGTTGGTTTCATTCTCATGCTCATGTTCGTCCTGGTGGTTTAATTTTTTTGTAATTCCAGTCACTAACTACACGTAGTTTGCGGGTTTGTGTGTGAGTGTGTTTAATCCACTCTTTGGCGTTTTAGACATTCTTATGTTAAGGACCCTGCAATTATGATTGTGTGTGTGTGGGTTAGTGCGTGTGTCTGCTAGTGAATAGGAGCCCGTCTGTGTTATATCAGTGACGTTAAGATTTGCGTTGCCAAGTGAAACTAAAACTTTATCCTTGTGTACGTATGTAAGGGTGTCCCTGTTTCTGTAGAGTTCAGAAATCGAAATCATATCCACACGCTGAAAAATTTGTATTTTCTTGTTTCGATGCGAGTCTAACTTATTGGTAGCTAGTCGCAAACATAGTATACTTGTGTCCAAACACATTGTGTTCGCTATTCAATATTAAATGTTGGAGACACAATGATTAATAGGTACATATGTTTTTGTGACCCAAAATGTATATCTGTTTGTTGAAAACTGCTGAAAACAAAAACGTGACAGACAACAAAAAAACACCAGATCTTCAATTCATCAAAACAGGCTTGCAACCATACACATTAGACCGACTCACAACAAAAATAGACTTTTGCCCACCCTTCAACATGTACCTTGGTTGGTTTTATGATGATTCAAAAAATATTTCGTTCTTAGCATTCAGATCCCGTGAGCTGGAACATTTTTGAAATAGGTATTTTTTTGTTATTATACATAACTATTCATACATAATCCTGCGCCATTCCACTTGGATCACTCCAAAATTAGAAGTAACATTTTCTTGTGACGTAAGTCATTGTATTGATATATCAGTTTTAGGACGTAATGCCGGAGTTTTTCGCCAACGACTAAAATACACTCTAAAAACTCTGGCTTTTGTTTTCATTTCATTTGTTTGGAAATATAACGTATTTGTAGTTTGTCGCAAATATAGTATACTTGTGTCCAAACACATTGTGATTGCTATTCAATACAACATGTTTCAGACACAATGATTTATAGGTAAAAATATATGTTTTTAAGACCCAAATGTGGCTCGGTTTGTTGAAAACTGCTGAAAACAAAAACGTGGCAGATAACAAAGAAACAAAAAAGCACAAGATCTTCAATTCATGAAAATGGGGCTTGCAACCATATACATGGTTACTGAAATCTGTTGCTGGGGCATTTTGTGTGCATATTCAAAATCACCGTAGGGTATCCAAAATGTATTTGAAACTTTTAAACAAATTCCCCAGCAATAGTTAAACATTTCAAACAAAATATTTATCATAAACATTTTTAGAAAATTCTTATTTTGCTTAACATCGGGCAAAAGGTGGCACCTGCATTTTATTTCAAAATATTTTACACAGTTTCTGGTTTGTACTATCGTACATAAATCCGCACGATACCGCTTCGATCACTTCAAAATTTGATTCAAAATTTTTTTGTGACGTAAGTCTTTATATTGATAAATCAGTTTTGGGACGTAACGTCGGAGTTTTTCTCCAACCACTATTTCACCAGCGACTAGACCACACGCTGAAAACTGCCGTTTATTGTTGTTTGGATGCAAATATAACCTATTGGTAGCTTGACGCAAATATAGTATACTTGCGTCCAAACACATTGTGTTTGATATTTCAATGTTACATTTTAGAGACACAAAGATTTCTACGTTATAATACAGTAAAAGCTCCCATAAGCGGACACCCACCGTCGGCGAAAATTTTGTCCGTTATTTGGGCCGTACTTCTTCCGTGATGATCAAGACCGGCACATTACTGTGAATTAGAATCGCTACCGTTCAATGATAACCGAATATTTTTGGCCCCAATTGGATAATATGGACTTGGAGGACATGTGGTTCCAACAGGACGGCGCCACAAGCCACACAGCGAATGCCACAATCAATTTATTGGAAACCAAGTTTGGTGAACGTGTTATCTCACGAAATGGCCCAGTCGATTGGCCGCCTCGGTCGTGCGATTTGACGCCGTTAGATTATTTCCTGTGGGGCTATCGGTCGATTTATGCTTGAAAACCGTCGAAAATTGGGTTCAGCGTCTGGACTTCTGCAAGCGTGCCCGTGGTGGCCATGCAAAATAAATCGAGTTCCATACCTAATGGCATCGAACGTACTTTCACAGGAATAAAGAATTTCACTGATATCTAAAACCGGTTTTGTTTTATTTAAAAAAAACTTCTGTAGCGCTCTTAAATTACTTGTACAGCCCTAAATTCTGCAATATAAATTCAAATTTTTTGTGTTTCAGTGGAATTAGTGTCCGTTTGTTAGAGATTTTTTGACCAAAAGTTTGCGAGTTATGTGCCCGCGGCCGGTCATGGGAGTGTCCGCTCATTAGAATGGATTTTGCTTTCTGTTTATAAGATTGGAACTAGAAAACCAAGAGTTGTCCGCTCAACAGAGCTGTCCGCGAGGAGAGCTTTTACTGTATATGTTTTTGTGACTCAAATATGGCTTTGTTTGTTGAAAACTGCTGAAAACAAAAACATGACAGAAAACAAAGACGGGAAAAAGCAGCAGATCTTTAATGCAAAACATATACATGGTTCCTCCATAATGTTACAGGAGCTGTTGTTTTCAGCATGTGGCATGAAAGTTCTGGGGTAAAACAGACAGCAGTGAGGTAAGAAAATTTACGAATGCAGGAGGAATTCGGTAATGTTGGATCAGGACGAGGACAATCAATACAGAATGTCTTTAACGAACAAAAGATGCTAAAGTTGGGAATTACACACAAAGAAACTTTTCTTTCGTCATAAACGAAATGTTTGGACAACCAAACTGCGTTTCAGGAATTTATTGGCTCCAAACGAAAACTTATGTTCATGAGAAACGAAAAAAGTGTCACAAATAACAAACAGCCTACGGCAAATAACAAACATCCTAAGGTACACACACGAACAATGTTAATAGGTACGAAGTGAGAGGACACTTATGAGAACTATGTCAACTATTTTAACCTTTAGGGGGTGTATTGTGTAGGTACACGTACCTTCATGGGCAAACAACAACTTATGAGTACGTGGAATGTGGTACGCAAAGTATTTGTAAGAACATACATAAGTATGTGGACGTCTGTAAATCGGCTTTTGTGTGGGTGACTTCCTTTTGTTCAGCGTATGCTTAAATCAAACGTGTCCTTTATCCTTGGACTTAATAATTTATATAATTGTAAATGTGTATTGAATTTTAAATATAATTTAGGGGTTCTTTGTAGACTAAGGATTATTGGAGCATGGTTGGTGGAGTGCTCCTATGATTTTCAATCTGACAAGAATTTTGAAATCTGACAACATTTTTAGTTTATAAATTACGCGAAAAGTTGAGAAGTTATTGCAGACCTATGATTGGAAAACCTATGCTGGAAAAAATCTAACATTTATAAAATATTTTATTACGAAACCGTTGAAGTTTGTATATAGCCAAGAAGTTGCATAAACTAAGAGTCCTTCGAGCCGACTTAAATATTTTTATAGCAATTGTATATTTTGACTAGTATTTTAATTTTACTCGTTTACTACTAATCGATTCATTTAAGCTTAATCGATTAACTACTGGAATTGTCATTCCACTAGGTAGTTAGTTTGAAAAGAGGGGTGCTTTGTTGAGGGTTCAAAAAGAGCACTCTAATCCTTCCCATGTCAGTAGACCTACACTTAAGCCGCTGATTCGACCTGTTGTGCGCTCTAAGTTTACCCTACTAATCTACTATACTTCTTATAGGAATTCAGTGCTATTCACGAAATTTCTTAAGTTGTTGCAGTCCATTCCCACAACTTGGGTCATGTCGGGTATTCTACTGTTCGAAAGATATCTGGATCTAGCTTGTGCCAAGGCCGGACAGTGGCATAAGAAATGCTCCATCGTCCTCCATGCATGCCCTGCACTCACTATTTGCCACTAGTCCAATACGGTACAGATGGGCCTGTAATCCCGAATGTCTCGTTAAGGCTCCCATTATCATCCTCATTTCAGGTTTTCCGAACATTTACTCGCTCCGAACTCAGCCTTCGTCACCCCAAAGGGTTTCGCTCCCTCTAGGCTCACCGTTCGGAGATTCTTGGTTTTCGTTGCTAGGAGGTTCGCTCGTTCATTACCCAAAATTCCACTGTGCCCCGGCACCCAGATGATATTGACAATGCCGTGCATAGAATAATCGTTTATCACCTTCTTACAGTCAAGGACCGTTCTAGATTTGAAAAATTTCCGATTGTATTACGTTGATTGGCGTTTGGCTATCTTGATTGACAATCATACCACTAACAAAGTTTGATTTTCAGTTTGGTTAGTTTATTCAAATATTGCCTTCTAGTCATCTAAATTGATTTTACTTGTTAGCACACTCCTTGTTATTGTTTGGGTGCAAAAATAACGTGTGTTTGGAGCTTGTCGCAAATAAAGTATACTTGTGTCCAAACACATTGTGTTTGCTATTCAATATTACGTGTTTGAGACACAATGATAAATATGCTATAATATATATTTTTGTGATCCAAATACAACTTTGTTTGTGATCCAAATACAGCTGTGTTTGGTGCACTTCTTACGAATTCTTTTTGCCGCTTTGTTCTGTCAAAAGCAAAATAAACAAATAGTGATTGTTCTCAGCCTAAATTAATGTTATTGCAAGTGTATAACTGTATTTTTGCATTATTCTTTCAGTCAGTGTTTTAAAAATATTCGTGATTACATGTAGAAAAGAATTGAGTGTTTCTTATGTTGGCCGATTTGTTGCGTTTTAGTTTCATGAGTTTAGTTTATGAAGAATCAAACGAATGCTTCTACGTAAGTATGAGGATGTTTGGGATGAAACGCGAATATGGTTCGACGTAAATATATGCATGTTTGCAAGTAAACATGCTAATATTTGCATTTAGATATAAATGGGTTTTGGACTTGCAAATATTTGAATATTTGGAGTGTGTGCCAAACATATACTACATAGTTCATGCAAAATGTTTGATCCAATATGGCGGCGAACAATTTTTGACGGATCAGTTTTAGAATTTTTCGCCGCTATATTAGATCCACCATTTTGAAATTTTTACAGTGGGTCATGATGGCGCTAATCTGACTTCGAATTCAATATCAGCGGCCCAAGAAAATGTTCTAATAGAACCAGATTCGATGTTTTTTCTCAGTGTGAAGCAATAATCTATAGTTCATTTTTGGGAGGGCTAGAGTTCATTTAAAAGTTATTGCCCTCTTCGGCAAAAATTGTCTGTATGCTCCAATCTTTCTATTTTCTGCTGACGCGCATCTAATAGTCTTACATAGGTTGAAGATGTTAAAGAGATCGCACATTATGGGATATCGAAAATATTTAACTTATTCTGCTTTATTTTAATGGTTATTTCAATTTGAATGAAATTTCAATTTGGTTGCTGAACTTAGATTTTGTCTTTTTACTTGCTTTGTAACTGTTGAAATAGTTTCCGAATAAATTTTCGTCACGTATAATAAATATGTAGAAAAAAATGGTGTCCTCTAACATCCCATAAAGTGATTGGGGAGAGCTTCTCAGAATCAGTGAGATGTGCGCTTTCTAGGTTTTATACTTACTGATTACAGTGTTACACCGTTTCCGAACGGTATTTTGAAAAGCTTTTTCATGGCTAAGTACTCGATAGTGTCGCCATCACTAAGCGTGGTGACCGTCGTCGAAAGAAATTTAAGGTGGTCTGAGCAGGGATCGAACCCACGTTCTCATGTACAAGAGCCGCGCATACTAGCCATTGCACCGCCGACGGCCACAGGTATAATATGTATGTATTAGAAATCTGGTCCTTCGAGACATTTTTTTTTCATGACATGTACTGTAACGAAGTTGCCACAACCAAATATTTCAGTGTTCCGAAAAAAACATTCATGTATGTGTGTGAAGCTGTAGCTCAGTTAACCTAGTCTTTAGGATATCTTAAACGATGAATGCACGACCACATTAAATCGCTGACGACATATCAGCGACAGTCCATGTCAATCGTCGACGAAATTTTCATACAAGGCACCAACAAGTCAAGTCGCACACGATAAAATGAGAGGCACTTCGATTATTACGTCGTTGACGACCCTATGAGCGATATATTGGAAATCTTATCTACAACTTTTGAGAAATTTTCATATTCCGAAGGTGTCTATCCTGAAAATGATTCCCAGTTTAAATATACTACTACTCATCGTACAACAGAATTCTGTAAACGAAGTGGTTTGTGTCTTGGATAGTTAAATTCGGAATTTATCTTCACCCACAAAGTTTTAGTTTGAATTATTAACATGAAATTGAAAATAGACTTCTCGCTACGACGTTCAAGTTCAACCGATAATTTAAATTATCGATTGTTTTCTTCTCTTGTTTGTACAAGTTATTGTGTCCCGTTAGTTTTTGCTCATATTTCGTCTTCTTTATTGTTTATTCTCACATTTCTTGTGACGGCAACGTCAAATTGTTTCTGATGGGTCACAACCTGAAGTGATTATCGCCTAACGTGTCATCAATTGAGTGCGACGGCATTTTGTACGCGACGAGCAAAATATTTTATCATGCAGCTGGTCGTTAAGGGAAATTTCTATTACAACTTCATCAAAGACATTTTAAGCGACAAGTGTCATGATCGACAAAATACAAAATATCTAGCAGAAATCGTTGACGACTACTTCGTCTACGGTGATTTTGCCAACTGGGAGAGCATAAAAAGACAATACTACTACTTCTACTTCGTTTCACATCGTTTTGTGTTTTTCTGTACACACATATACACGAATTTTTTGTCGATAGTACCCCTAAGTACTTGGTTGTCGCAACTTTGCTACAGTACATGTCTTGGAAAAAAGCAAATATCTTGTACGGTAATTCAAGACGTCGGTGATGCAATGGTTAGTGTGACCGTCTGTGGTGCAATGGTTAGTGTGCGCGCCTCTTGTACATGAGATCCTGGGTTCGATCCCTGCTCTGACCACCTTAAACTTCTTTGCTCGGCGGTCACCTCGCATAGTGACGGCGATACTATCGAGTATTTAGCCATGAAAAAGCTTCTCAAATTACCGTTAGGAACCGGTGTAAAACTGTAGGTCCCAATCAGTGAGTATAAAACTAGAAAGCGCACAGCTCACTGGTTGTGAGAAGCTCTCCCAAATTCCTTCATGGGATGTAATGGGAAACCATGTATGTATGTAATTCAAGACGTCTTGTGCAGATGTTTAGTATGTATACCCCTATGTGATGGGTTGGAAGAAAAGGTACCAACAACATTATTTTTAAGTTTGAATTTATTGCAAAAAACTTTAAAAATTTCGTCCAAGTTTAAGAATTGTCAAACATATAACCCAACCTAACAAAATCATGTGATATGATTCATTGAATACTTTTGCGATTACACTCCATTCCTACAGTTCGCATTATTATTGCATATTTTTAGGATTACCATATTCACAAAAGTTTTACATTTTTATGTATGGCTGTTAAGGATAATGGTGTCATTTGCAAACAAAAAAAAATTAACACATATATTTTCCCAAATAGTACATATTCTGACAAATCCTTTTTATCGCAATAACAGGATTTGCAAAAAAATCTTTAATCTTAAGGCTTAGGGGAAAAATGTGCGATTTCGCAGTATATTTTTGGGGATGTCAAACTTGAAATCCTTTTGGAAAACTCCGTCACTAAAATAAAAGGTTTCTTTGCTGTATTATGTCGTAATCCATTTGAAAGCTAAGAAAATCGTTTGTGTCGCTCGCAAAGGCATAGGGACGCGGCATTAGACTAGGACTATTCCCACTTTTATTTATTAATAGCAATAAAGAACAACACACAGGGTTGACTGGTTTTTTATGATCAAACGTTTCCTTCTTTTTCATGTTGTCGTTTGTATTCCTGAGCTTGCCAGTCACAAGTATTGTCTGTCGTTGCCGCTGTTTTTGTGTGTGTCGCAGCTAAAAAGTCAGATAAGTCATGTGACCTTTTATTTTGCACTTTCATATATATTTTTTACACCCCTTGGTAAAAAGAAACACCTCGTCAGCCAACCCCTTCCATCCACCCAGTCCTCTCCGCCAATATATGTGAACTCACTCTACTTTAATTTCTGTTTTTTCTTTCCTTTTTTTCCTGAAATGGGGTTCTTTTTTTTAAATGCATCTGCGGTTTCTATTATGGTCCTTATTACGGCCTTTGCAAGGATGCGTGCATGTGTGTTTGATGATTATGATGATGGTGGTAGCTTACATGGATGCATGGCAACAACCTTATGACAAACGGTGTTTTCAGACAAAACCGCATAAACAACATGTGAAATTTATATGCGACAAATTTGTTTATATTATTATTGCTATGTTGCCCTTTGTGGCTTGTTATGTCTATCGAGTCCTGGCCACTCCACCCCCTTTTTTACACATGCACTCATATGTCCTTTTTCCTTAAGTTGCACAGTGGCTAACCTTTGGTTGGGTGGAATGTTTATTAAGTCTATGGGATCAGTATATTGCAGCGCAAAAAAAGCAAGAGCTCCTTTTTCCCGAAATAATGAACAAAAATAAGGACAAAATGTCAAATCCCAAATAACAATGTATATGGGCTGGCTATAGGCCGATATAATTTATGTAAAGTGAATAGAATCCTAGTTTAATCATTAGATGTTAGGAAACAAAATGTACGTATGTATATTAATATCAAACAGTTGTAAAATTTAAACCAAACGTTAGAGAAATAAATGAATTTAAGCTAAAGAAAAAAAAAAAAAAAGAGACAGATGGTATTAAGAAAGAGTCCAGTAGCCTCTAAAGAAGGCTGTATGAAGCCCGGCAAATTTATCGATAATTGAATGCTTGAAATATAGAAGAAGAAACGCTGAATGAACCGCACATGGTGGCGCTGAAGCCAGTTGCAGGAATTGCATGTTTGAAATGTAGCAGAAGAAGCAGAGCTGAACCCATGGTGACGCTGCAGTCAGTTGGAGGAAATTGATCAACAACCTTGTTATAAAAGGTGTTTTTTTAGGGCCGATATAAATTAAAATTATAAAAATAACATAAAAATTTAATTTTAATACAAGATAAGGTTTATTCGAAAGATCAATGCATGACATTAACATTTGGAAATGATTTCGGGTATATGGCCACGGCGGCTGTTCATGACGAAGCGCACTCTGGACGTCCACATTTGGGTCACTTTTCGGAGCATTTTATGTCAGGAATAACACGAACAATTGTGGCCTTCAAGGCGCCAATTGTTACTGGGTTATCAGCATAAACGAGTGACTTCACGTATCCCCACAGGAACTAATCGAGAGGTGCCAAATCGTACGACCTTGGAGGTCATTTCTGCATTTCTGGAAATCATCTTATCGCCAAATTGTTATTAAATACATCGATGGTTGCGGTCCTGTTGAAACCACAATTCACCCGGATCGCCATCACTAAGCGAGGCGACCGTAGTCGGAAGAAATTTAAGGTGGTCTGAGCAGGGATCGAACCCACGTTCTCATGCACAAGAGCCGCGCACATTAGCCATCGCACCACCGACGGCCACAGGTCTAATATGTATGTATTAGAAATCTTGTCCTTCGAGAAATTTTTTTTTCATGACATGTACTGTAACGAAGTTGCCACAACCAAATATTTCAGTGTTCCGAAAAAAACATTCATGTATGTGTGTGAAGCTGTAGCTCAGTTAACCTAGTCTTTAGGATATCTTAAACGATGAATGCACGACCACATTAAATCGCTGACGACATATCAGCGACAGTCCATGTCAATCGTCGACGAAATTTTTGTACAAGTAACCAACAAGTCGCACACGATCAAATGAGCGACACTTCGATAATTACGTCGTTGATGACCCTATGAGCGACATATTGGGAATGTTATCATTAACGACATTATCGTTCACATAATCACGAACGACAATGTTGGCTACATCATGACAATCATATCTATGACGACCAACTTGCTGACATTTTTGCCAATATGGTTAACGACGTTTAGATTCATCGACGATCAAATGAGCAACACTTCGATTAGTACGTCGTTGACGACCCTATGGGCGACATATTGGGAATATTATTATTAACGACATTCCTCGTGACATTATCGTGCTTTTCGCAGCATTTTATGACAGGAATAATACGAACAAAAGTGGCCTTGAAGGCGCCAATTGTTACTGGGTTAACAGCATAAATGAGTGACGTCACGCAGCTCCAAAGAAAATAATCGAGAGGTGCCAAATCGTACCACCCAGGAGGTCATTTCTGGATTTCTGGAAATCATCTTATCGCCAAATTGTTATTAAATACATCGATGGTTGCGGTCCTGTTGAAACCACAATTCACCCGGATCAATGTCATCCATATCAAAAAATTGTTGATCAGGGTGCGGTAACGATCTCAATTGACCGTAATGCCACCTCCGGCTTAATTTTTGAAGAAATATGATCCGATGATGCTACCAGCGTGTAAACGCACCAAAACGGTGAATTTTTCTGGATGTAATGGAGTCTGTAGGTTCTGTTGTGGATTGGTCTCACTCCAAATGTGGCAATTTTGATTGTTTACAAACCCAAAAATTAGTCGCATCGCTGAGCAAAATTTTGCGATAAAACATCGGGTCAGATTCCAACTGCTCTAGAGCCCAATCGGCGAAAGAATGACGCATATTATGGTCTCGTGGCGTTAACTGCTGAACCAGCTGGATCTTATGCGGGTGTAGGTCAAGATCTTTGCGCAAAATTTTCCACGTAGTAGACGGACAGAGCCCCAATTACTGCGACCAACGACGAATCGATAAATTTGGATCTTCTTCCACACTTTCGTTTACAGCGGGGATATTCTCTTCAGTATGCACATTTCTCCGACGTTTCGGTACCCGCTAACAAATTTGTCTTCTTTTGCTGTTTGGATGCAAATATAACGTGTTTGTAGCTTGACGCAAATATAGTATACTTGTGGCCAAATACATAGTGTTTGCTATTCAATATGGCATGATTGGGACACAATGATTAATAGGTTATAATATGTGTATTTGTGACCAAAATGTGGATTTGTTTGTTGAAAACTATTGAAAGCAAAAACATGACACATATGAAAGGAACAAGAAGCAGCAGCTCATCAATTAACGGAGACAATGCTTGCAAACATGTACATGGTTCCTGCAATATGTTGCTTGGGTCGTATCCACAGTTCGATGGTCCACGTTTATGTGCGTCACAAAAATCACGAAGTCGTCTATAAGTTGCGCGAATCGATGACTGATTTTCAAAGTAATTTTGGGTAATTTGGTAGCGTAGTTCAAGCCTTAACGATATTAATCTTTATTCGCCAGACTATACTGTTCATAAATGTGAAAAACTGAGCGCGGCATGACTGTTCGTCTGACAGCTAACCCTTTACAAAATGAGAAACCACTTTCAACCACTGTGCCTCATATGCTACATCACTTTCCTCACCTCCTCAACATCCTGTCTTCTCCATATACATACGTGTGTCCTTCTCTAAGACCCTGTCGTGACATGTTGCACTCATGTGTGTCTGCTCCTCCCCTCTCTGTCTAGGGAAATTATGTTTCTATGATGACGTTCTTTGTTAACACTTTCAAAAGTTATATTATTTTTCTTCCCTTTTCAACCCTATGGATTTTGTTAATTCCAACATTTCTTACCTTTCTTCCAATTGTGGTAAATTTCTCTAGTGTCGTTATTCTTATATTTTTCGCGCCGAATACAGTTTTAAATACAGGATAAGGCGTTGATGTTTAATTTATGGTTACATTGTGGTTAACTCAAACTGGCTCTCCCCCAGTCACTGCTTTTCTGCTTTTCCCCGCGTAAATTTCTATACATTTATTTAATTCATTTTCCTTGTATTCGATTTTTATAGACTGCTTTTAGGCGTTGCTGCACTGTACTACAAATAAAAATTGATTAATTTTTAAATTTAATTAGAATGACATTTTGTCGCCGCTAATTACTTCAATTAATACAAAATGTCTCGTTATTTTTAAAATTAATAACGATGCGGCATATTGTTAGGCGCAATGGACTATGGAGTTTTGTTAACGAATACTTTTAGGGGTTGAGGGTAATACATTTAAAGATAATAGTAATGTCATGACAGACTTGATAACAAAAATTGGGGCAAATCAGGTTCGTTTAACATTGTGTCTAAGAAAGACAAGGACAATGTTTTCCCTTTTTCCATAAAGGATGAAACTACAAACTCATGTTTCACTGTTTGAATATTAACTAAACAGTTTTTTATTTACAAATATTTCCTTAATTACTGATTAATTTGTTGTTTCATTTCTTTTCCTTACAGGTAAATTTTATCCTCTGGATCCATTAAAATCTGATGATATTGAAAACGGAAATTAAACTATACAAGTTAAATTGAATACAGGTTTAGTATTAATTGTTTAGAATGAGAAATTCTTAATAAAGCGGCTGAATGCTGATGTGCTTGAAGATAAACTCGAATATAACTAGCGAAGACACAAACCACTTCTGTTAGCTGAGCTCTGATATTGTGCTAACAGAGCAATGTTAAAGCGCTAAAATGGGAGAATATATAAAAAGAATCGATATTTAGCCGATTTAAACAGTATTAAAATGACAAATTCAGAAATTAGATATTAAAAATTGCAACTACATATTTCAGAACATTCTCAGAATATCCAAATATGCATTTTAAATGCGTGTGCGAAAAGTGATTTTGGCCCACTGTGGTAAAATGGGGCTCCAACCACGAACCAACTATATACCTGCTAATAGCCCTTGAGCGTGCACTTTTCGAATTTACTGTCCCCATTTTCAGAACGTTTTCAGAGCCGTTTCAAGAGCCGCGCACACTAACCATTGCACCACCGACGGCCATGTCATGTGTCATGTAATCCACTTCAATCGTCGATTGTCGCAGATCCCTTAAAATCATCCCGCGACCTTATGGGCTGGTGATCGATTCATCGCGAGGCATGTCTTAGATGGATTGTCGAAGTTGCTGTCATTCGCTTCTTCATAGTCAATACAATACATTTGCTCCTAAAAGTAGGCACTTTATTTTGTGTTTCGAAATACCAAAATAGCAATTGCAATGCCGTTCTTCCGGTTTTACTTTAATCAATTCCTAAAACGTGCCAATCTTAGATTCAAACCCATTTACTGGGTTTTAAAAACCTCAATTTTCAAAATTTAGCCCACCCCACTATAAATATTTTATAGTTTTGAAGAAAGTTAAAAACCAACTGTAAAGAATACATTTCGGCTTGTCAGCATAAAGTAACGGATTTGCGGGATTCTCACTTTGTCGTAAAAATTTCATAGCATACTTATAGCAGCTTAAGTTGATAAGATAACAAGCATACTTTTGAGGATGTGTTATTAATTAAATTCTATTAATAAAATGGTAAATTTTTCGAATCACGGTACACGGAAATTTAAAACAACTTGAAATGTTTGCATTCAATAATGGTTGAAACTGTTTTTCCTACAAAGACGATGTTACAAAAGAGCATATACTATTTTCCACCTAAATATAGGCACTGCTGATTTAAAAACATAGATTCCTGTTGAATCCCATTAACTGATAGAGAACAACTATCCCACAACTATTACAAAATTTTCATTTACCCACATTTCTGGGTTTTTCTAAACTTTCCCTTTATCATACCTAACAGTGGTTCGAAACCATTTACTGAGATTTTAATGGTCTCAATTCACAAATTGTATACCCCATTAATATTTTATAGTTTTGGTTACAATTAGTTACTATTATTAACTTATAATTTTAGTGCTGTCTATGACAATGTTAAGGCTTTAGCTATACACACTTTAAAGTTGATAAATACCAATTTATACATAGCACACTTGTGGGGGCTGTAGTTGTTAAGATAACAAGCATACTTTAAGGGGTTTTGTAAGCAGTTAAATTGTATTAGGGTTATATTAAAATTGTAGAGATGTTTCTGTTATCTACAGGGAAGAAAGTGTAACACTTAAATACCATTTCAAGGTTATATCAACAATACTGGTTTAAATCCTTTGAAATGGATAAAATGTAGAGAGATTGAAGTTTCAGTGATTTGACGTATATAAAGCAAAAGAATTTAAATTAAATGTAATTTATTTAATTATTGCTGTCCTTTTAGTTATAACGGCGTGGACTTTCATTCAAGTACCCAAATAATCCTGTTTTAATTACTTCATTAGTCTTAACTTTGTTTTGTTTTATTGTATTTTATAGAAGTATTATTTCACTTAACTTCTATATAAATTTACCTACTCAGTGTTGTAATCAATTCATATTTTTCACTTTTTTTTCTAAATTTTATTGCCTCTGTTTAATGTTTATAACACAAAAATTATGCAAAAGTAAACAAGCCTTTGCATACTTTTAGGCTTTGACGTCAACTGTTATTAAAAGCATAATTTAAGCCGTCACATTAAGCGTTTTGGTTTTCAACGAAATGCAAAAAAAAAACACAAACTTTCTGCTTTTACGTTACTAAAAAAACCCCATTACGTGGATTATTTGTCATATTCCGACAGTCATTTAGTCAGCCAGACGATTCATTCATTCATTCATTGTGTATGTGTAATTTTTAGGTGTTCAAACAGGAAATGAATAATATTATCATCATGCAAAGGATTGTTGGCTGCATGAATGTGTGTTTGGCTTTTACCTTTTTTTTGCGTAAGTGTATGTGTATGAGTTTATTTTAATTTTAATTCCTGGCCGTCAGCAAGAAGACGACTGCCTTAATTTACTTTGTTGTTGTATGTATTTTAAATGGCAACTGATAAATCCAAAGCTTTTAATGGCAGGAATATTACAATTCCCACACGCCACATGCACATTGTCAAAGTTTTATGGGGCTGAAACCCCATTCCTTTAGGGGTTTCTGTTGGTGCCTCAACCAAAGTTCTACATTGGCTGTAAGTACTTTTGGCCGGATTTCCCTGTGTTCCTTTAACTACTCAATTATATATTTAATGGTTGTTTTTGTGGTTGTTGTTGCTTCTTCTTTGTGTCATGTTTAAAAATAACAAAAGAAAAAAAATTGTAGACAATGAAACATTTTCAAAACAATCCTTTTTTCATTTCGAGCACGAAGAAAAAACATTAGCATTTGTTTGATTCGTTCCATGTGGTTAGTTGGATACAGTTTGCTCAAAATGTTGGACACAGGTTGCTCAAAATGATATTTAATGATATAGATTTCGAGATTAGCGCCTAAAAATAGGCAACATACTTTACAAGCAGCATTTCGTTGTATTTGATTCAAGTAAATTTTGGAAAGTTTTAATTTCTGTAATCTTAACTGGGTTTTTATGTTTTAAACAGGCGCGTTCAAGTTTCGAACCCACATTCATTAGACGATCGTTTTGAAGTTTATGAATTATAATCTTCAGCAGTGTCTAGCCCGTTAAGCCACCGGACTTAACTATCAATTACCGGCGTTTCCGAACGATCGGATCTATGCTCCGAAACGACCCGAGTATTACTCGGTCAAGGATTGCCAGCTCAGCAACTGCTGTATCACGGTGCTCGATCTCCCTTTTATCACCTGTAGCAAAGTTTTTGGGGTCTCTACTCTTGCCAACCCTTAAAGAGCATTTTCAGCTCGCCGATCACCAACATGGCTTCAAGCCAGCGCATAGCACTTCGATGGCTTTAAACGAAATGAATACCCACATCACTAATGACCTAATCAGAGCAGACCCGCTGATCGCACAGTGGTCGCAGCTTTAGACCTTTTGATCCCTAGATCCTGCTCCAGGCATCTTGAACTCGACCCTCCTCAACATTACTAAGCGTTGGCTTGTTAACTATATCAACGGGAGACAAGCATTTGTAGGGTTCAAGGGTCAGGATTCCCGTTACCGCCAGATAGAAATGGGTGTGCCACAAGGAGGAGTACTGTCATCTGATCTCTTCAAAATTTAGCTTGCAAATCTTCCTGCACCCTCTCATGGAGTTAGTATTGTTTCGTACGCCGATGAAACATTTTCTCGGGCGTAAACGTAGATAACATGTGCGCCAGAATTGACAGCTATCTGCCCACCCTCACTAGTTTCCTGCAGGAACGGAATTTACAGTTATCTTCTTCATCGGGTCTTCTGCGACCCTTTTTACTTCTTGGACCAAAGAAGTAAACAGAGGAACTCGACATTTGTGTCAATCTGAGGGTCTATACCCACAGTCCGTAGCCCCAAAATTCTCGGAGTTTGGATGAAAAGAGAAAAAGTCCACAGCCCCAACAAAGTCCAAAAATCCCTTGCAGGGCAACATGGAGCAAGGAGAAGGAGACAATTATAGTGACTTATGAAGCTATAAGTCGCTCTGTCTTCATCTACGCCACCTAGTTTGGGCCTCATTCCTAAGTAAAATTAAATGGAAAGATATGCAGAGGATGCACACAATTGAAGAAGCCCTCACTAGTTTCCTGCCGGAACGGAATTTACAGTTATCTTCATCGAAGTCTTCTGCGACCCTTTTTACTTCTTGGACCAAATAAGTAAACAGAGAGCTCGACATTTGTGTCAATAGCAGTGTATTTGCCCACAGTCCGTAGCCCCAAAATTCTCGAAGTTTAGATGAAAGGAGAAAATATCCACAGCCCCAACAAGGTCCTAAAATCCCTTGCAGGGACAACATAGAGCAAGGAGAAGGAGACAATTATAGTGACTTATGAAGCTATAAGTCGCTCGGTCTTCATCTATGCCACTCCAGTTTGGACCTCACTCCTAAGTAAAATATAATGGAAAGATCTGCAGAGGATGCACACAATTAAAGAAGCCCTCACTAGTTTCCTGCAGGAACGGAATTTACAGTTATCTTCATCGAAGTCTTCTGGGACCCTTTTTACTTCTTGGATCAAAGAAGTAAACAGAGAGCTCGGCATTTGTGTCAATGGGAGTGTCTATACCCACAGTCCGTAGCCCTAAAATTCTCGGAGTTTAGATGAAAGGAGAAAAGGTCCACAGCCCCAACAAGGTCCTAAAATCCCCTGCAGGGACAACATGGAGCAAGGAGAAAGAGACAATTATAGTGACTTATGACAGTGCGACTTCTTCATCTATGCCACTCCAGTTTGGACCTAATTCTAAGTGAAATCCAAGGGAAGGATCTGCAGAGGATCCAAAATAGTGCACTTCGAATTGTAGCCGGATGCACACTACACTCAGTGAGTTCGGTGAGGACTTTTCTGGTCCAGATTAGATCTGATTGGAGTTATATTCTGAGTTCATAAAGATCGAGGATAATCCCAGGCATATTTTATAGCGCCCTCATGACACTATTCATATTTACAACTGTCCTGGTAGGCCTACTTATTTGCGTCCAGTGGACTTATGGGACAGACCCATGGAGGTGGCACTATTTTCCACCGCCACCTCCAGTGACCCATAGGGAAAATACTCATATTTTTTGTACATCTTCCAGGGAAGAACAAGTGGAAACAGATTGTCTTTATTAAAACATCACTAACCGAAGTTTTGTTTTTGTTTTCAAATGTTCGAATTCCAGTACTAAAAGATAACAACAGCAGAGTTGCAGTCCTCTAAAGTTGACTGCCTGTTCAAACTTATCCCTAACCGTAGTTTGATTTTTGATTGCTTGAATTCTAATACAGTCAACAGGAAAGAATCACAGGTTTTCAATTACATTGGTTGATATCAACAGGATCATGTCATATGTTATAGCTCCCAATTAAAAACTCCTAAAGGTAGGCAACATTCTTTGACAATACCCTCTAAAGTTGACGAGTTAACTATTATGTAACAACACCCAAATATTTGAACATTTATGTATAAGTACAAAGAAAGGCCAATTAATTCCATGTACTTCTATAGTCAAATCAAGTAGACCCTGTAATAGAGTAAATCTTCTATAAAGTAAAGATTGAAAGCTTTATAACACAAAAATACTATTCCGAAGCCGCGAAGCCGGTGAAAGAACCAACGGCTGAATTGGCGAATACCAAACGGGTCTCAAACAATAACACAAACTGACAATAATAAATATTGACACCAAAAATTACAACAATTTTTGTCGGTCGGACAGGAATTCTGTCGTGTTTTCCAATACGTTAACAGAGTTCTGTTACGGCCCTACAACCATCCGACAACGGTAGTGGCCTGTGTATCTGCTAGTTAGATTCAGAGTCTGTCTTCACGCGCATAATATCTGGTCAGAAGTAAGAATGTATCCTTATTGAAAGTAGTCCATTTGCGAAAACAAGGAATTCTGTCGTGTTTTTCAATACGTTAACAAAGTTCTGTTAATGCCCTACAATCATTTGTCAACGGTAGTGGTTTGTGTATTTGCTAGTTAGATTCGGAACCTTACTTCACACTCATAATATCTGGTCAGTTGTGGATTTTCTATAGCCACAACTGATAAGGTGCGATCGCGTCTGAAACAACTGGTTTAGTCTTTCGTACATTACGCTTGAAACGACCTTGCGTGCAATAGATAGCATACATATTCGCATCGGTGGAAATTCATTCGTGTGGGTCGTGCTCCTTGCCAGCTCATAGCCGGCATAGTCATCATTACATATAAGACTAATTGTTCGTACTTAGTTGGCACATGTAATGGGGTGTCGCCTTTTAAATTGTAGGATATGGTACCCTGAGACTCCCATCGGCGGACATTCATTCGTCGGGGGCGTGCACCTTTCCAGCTCATCGGTGCCAGCCTTGAACAGCTCAGCCGCTGGTCCATCATCACCTACGGCTTTGTGGTATTGAAGCCGGGAAATTGCTGGGCTAACCTTGTCTTGATTAGGAGGCTGACAATCGACACCATCGTGTTTTAGTTACCCAACTTCCTCTTCTGCACTGAAGTCTCCTGGGAAAAGTAAATCAAAGAAATGATCTATCCGTACAACCTCGACTAGTTTTTCGTCCTTATCTAAACAGATGGGGGACCCGTAGCCAAGGCCGTTAATTCTATATTTGTTAGAATTTTCGAGCTCCCTTCTTGCTTTCTGTAAGTTTAAATTTTTTCACTCTCACGCTTTCTGCACTGTTGTCATTTTCGGCTTATGTTGGCAGTTTACCTCTCTCGTATTATCTTTTACAGCCTCTATCCCAGCTTACGTTACGACTGACTGGCGCATTGCCATACATGCAGTGCGTTCTTGTCAACAGTTGCCATGCCATACTCTTCATCGTACTAAAAGTTAGTCCAAGGTTATAGACTAATTCCATAAAATGATCAATATTCTGTAAGTGATTGCTGTCTTGTTTCGGCATTAAAAACGAAACCAATTTGCCCGTCAAAAAGTATACCCCAAAATGTAAACTTTCTTAAGCCAAAAAGTAGGCAATGCTTAATGTTCTGTTATCATTGTTCTTTATTAATGTACCCTTTCGTTACCGCACCCTTTTCAACAATTTGATCCATTTCGTTCCGCCCTTAATCACTTCAAAACAAAAAAATGAAATGCCGCCACAATTTGTTCTTATCTCGCAACCGCAATACACATGAGTCTACTATTCGGTGTGTGAGTGGAGCCCATTAAAATAAAAGCTTTTTTGTTTAGATTTGTTTGGGAAAACAACCTCAAGCACGGTGGTTTCTATCCCCAAAAATACAATAATTTTATTTTATCTTTTGTTGAAAATAAATTCGGAAATGTGCGCCGATTTGATTCCGGGCAAACAACAAAACCCTCCCAAGTTAGAAAACCCATAACAATTACATAAACCAGATTTAAATTTAATAATTTTTAAACATGTAGCTCAATTAGTTGTAACAATTATGTTTTTGTTGTCTTCTAATTGTTTTAATCTCAAATAATTGATATGTATTTCTCTCTCTCTCTCTATTTTCGCACACTAATATATTTGCAGTAAGGTTTTGTTAGAACTTCAAAATGTAAAGTCTACTTTAAGGCTTCATGTGGTCCCATACATTAGAACTTGGAATAATTTTGTGAAGCAGGAAAACTTTGTTGTGGGTGGTTTCGATAAATTACCTTCATAACAATTATACTTTCTTCCCAAAATTTGGATGTTTTATTTTTGGACTAGAGAGAAGGGGTGAATTTTAGTTACCACAAGTTGTATGGGAGAGAGAAAAACTTACTTGTCTTTGAACAAATCTCTGCATACGTTGTTTTCCTATGAATATGTTATTTGTCTTTTAATTAAAAATATGTTGGCATTTTAAGCTTTAGTTATTATTATTATTTCTATTTTTATTCAAATGAATATGAGTACGAAGAGTGCGAGGAGGAAGGAGTATGGGTTGTTGTTATGCTTTTCCAAGAGATTATTTGAAAGGCTTAAAGTATTAGGGGAATTTTTGAATATTAAAACACAAAAGTTATAATAGTTCCCCATTCGTACAGTCAAAAAGTGTGTTTAGCAACATGTGTGTGCGCTTGAGGGCTCCTTAAAATATGCAAAGTTTAATTTTCTGGAATAATTTACACAACAACAGATTTCAAAAGGGGTTGGTGGAGCTCAAATAAATAGTAATACTTTTCTACATGTAAACGAAAAATATATTTTTTCGGTTGTTTTGATACAACTTAATTTGTAATTTACATAGGTAAATATTGTTATATCATACAGTTTTAACAGATCTACAAGCCGTCAAAGAGATGTTTTTTAACTACAACTTTCCAACAATTTTGTAATAAATTTCCTGTGACGCCTAAAAGCAAGCAACAAATTTACAACTTTAAATTGGCCTGGAAGTATGCATATGGCGCCAACATAAACAACATTTCCTTCTTATTTACAACACTCACATAAAACAAATAGCATACTTACAGGCATTAGCATTTGTTAAATCAAATTTAGAAAGCATTTGTTTGTCTCCCATACGAATTTTCTTTTCTCCCTAAACCCCTTTTTAAATCTAGTCCCTTATTACGCTTTCAGTAACAATATTCAACACATTTTGACACAAAAACATATTGCACTACTCAACGAAAATATATTGCATAGTTTTGGGCGAAGCAATGCATAGCAATTTTGTTACAAAACAAATGCCAACAGCAGTTTCTCCTCTTTGCTATCTGTTTCGTTTTGTTTTCTCCTACAAAGCGACAAATCGTTTAATCAATTCTGTCAATTTTCAAAACGAAACAAAAAAAACCCCAAAAACTCATCTCTGAAAAATCGACATACAGAACCTAAAGTAGATAACCCACTTTTCAAGCATTTCGCTTGTTCGTTTGTTACAATGGGAATTATTCATGTAGAAAACTACGAAAAATGAGAAACAAAAAAAAAACTTGTGGAAAAATTTCAAGTTTTTTCCCTCATTCTGTTTCAGTTTCAAAAACTTTTGCAAATGTTTACTTACTTACAGCTCACACGGAACCTATTGCTTCCAATGCAAGGCTCCTTGTCCCTCCATCCCGCCATCCATCCATTCGACCATCTGCCAGTCTTAAGGGGGTTTTTGTGTCTTTTTGAGGAATTGCTTGAAAGCGAGCGAACGTAGATCAAAAGAAAGCGTGTAAACGGAAAATAGTTATAGGCGGAAGAAAAATGAAAAACTTTAAATAACAAACACCAAAGTGTCTTTGTCTTTGTTTCCGTTTTTGCCTTTCGTTTTTCTCCTGGGGGTGAATGAGATAATGGAAGAAACTCTGATGCAATTTAAAGTCTTTTTACTTTTAAAGAAAGAAAAACCGTGTACAAAATTAAAATTTCAAATTATGAACATGCTAAAAGTAAATAAATTACTTAAGAAACTTTAGCTGTGCGCTATTGAATGCAAAGTTTTGTAATAAGATAATGAGCGCCTTAAAGTAGGCAAATTGTTTCAATATTTGAAACCGTATACAAAAGTCAACTGTAGTCCAAATTATGCTGTATTAGAATGAGCGCCTTAAAGCAGGCAAGGCTTTCTTTGTAGAAATCAGTATACTACAACAACTACAGTTCACATTTGATAGTAAGGGAATGAACGCCTTAACGTAGGTAAATTGTCTCACTGTTTGAAACTGTATACACAAGTCAACTGTAGTCCAAATGATGTAGTAACTTAAACAGTGCCTTAAAGCAGGCAAGGCTTTTTTTTGTAGAAATCAGTATACTACAACAACTACAGTCCACATTTGGTAATAATGCAATGAACGCCTTAAAGTAGGCAAATAGTTTCACTGTTTAAAACTGTATACAAAGGTCAAATGTAATACAAATTTTGCAGTACGAGAATGAGCGCTTTAAAGCAGGCAAGGTTTTGATGTATAAAGCAGTATACAAGATTAATTACAGTCCCAATTTTGTAATCAGATAATGAGCGCCTTAAAGTAGGCAAGATTTTTTTGTTTCAAACTGTATACAACAGTCAACTATCCCTGTAGCTCGACTGGTGCTAAACTACCCATTTCTATTTCTATCAGTCCTCTCTCAGGTATGTACCCAGGCCTTTCTCAAACCTAAAAATGATCGCGAGATTGTAAAACGTAAAGGCCTTAGGGTTCACGACAAAAATAAAATACAGCTAGCTGCACGTGGTTTGCGCAGTGTAAAGTTATCAGGGCTTAGGGACCATGCGAAAAGGTAAGTAGCTTGGGGCATGAGAAGTCTTTTCTATTGTAACATGGTGCGGCTGAAAACAAAATCTCTTTTTCCCACTTGTATTAGTATGCTCTCGACAGACCATAGCAACAAAAAGGAATTAAACAGTGCACCAAACACAGCTGTATTTGTATTACAAACAAAGCTGTATTTGGATCACAATCAAGTATATTACAACATATTAAACATTGTGTCTCAAATATGTAATTTTAAACGCAAACACAATGTGTTTGGTCACAAGTATAATATATTTCCGACAAGCTCCACAAACACGTTATATTTGCATCCAAACAAGAAAAAAACACAGCCTTTTCAATGGTTTCGCGTTACATCCCATGAAGGGGTTAGGGAGAGCTTCTCACAACCAGTGAGCTGTGCGCGTTGTAGTTATACACTGACTGATTGGAACCTACGGTTTTACACTGTCTCCGAACGGTATTTTGAGAAGCTTTTTCATGACTAAATACTCGATAGTGTCGCCTTCACTATGCGAGGTGACCGCCTTCGAAAGAAATGTAAGGTGGTCAGAGCAGGGATCGAACCCACGATCTCACCACCGACCATTGCACCACCGACGGTCACAAGTGTGTATCACTTCAAAAATACGCCAAAATTTCGGCGATGAGTTTCAAATCCAAAGAGTAATGATTAAATTAAATTTCCATTTTGAGCAAACGCGGCAGACATTTTAACCACATATTTTTATTTCCAGTTAGTTCCGCGTGGCTAGCGAACGATTATGCGTGTTAATGCTCTTAATAGGTTAATTTTCCAATGTGAGCAAACGCGGTAGGTGTCCATATCATTAAACCTCTCCAGAGTAATGTAAATACACCCCTAGTGATGGCGATATACTTATACGAGTATATTATTTAATGCGAAAAAAATGAAGGAGCCATATACGACCCTTAATATCTTTGGACGAAATTCATTTTAGGAGTGTTTAAGTGACTTGCACCACGCCCGTCTGTCTGTCTGGTCAATACGATAAATTTGCTTTTCAAACTTAGTTTTGGATTGAAAATGGGCATTTAACCACGGCCATTCTGCTCATACAAATCGACACATTTCGTACAAATACGTGTTTCTTCTAAAATTTTTTTCCGGTATATGTGATAGGCTTCAACTCAGACCTTTACTAATAATCTACACTGAAAGAATTAGCTTCATCAAATTTATGAATTCCTTCATCAATTTGATGAAATATTTCCCTATTGTCCAACCTACGACAGATTACATTGAATTGACGAAGAACATTTCATTAATCTTTCATCCATATTTCATCAATAGTTTACGTTGATTCAACGAAAATATTACTTCAATTTGATGTAAGTTTGCCATCAAGTGGATGTAAATTTTTCGTCATTTTGGTGTAAATTGTTCGTCAATTTTCTGTACATTTTTCGTCAATTAGATGTAAGGTTGTCATCAAATTGATGTAAGTTTGTGATCAACGTGATGTAAATTGGTCATCACTTTGATGTAAATTGTTTGTTAATGTGTAGCCAAACTCTTTGGTCTATTTTTCATCGTCAAAAATCCACAAGAGTAGGGTCAAGGCCACATAAAAATTCTCATAGCGTGGATGTTTTCTGACCATTGAACTAATTTCTATTATTTATTGATGTGTTAACATCTATACGCGCGCCTCTAGGGCAGTAAACTATAAATTTAATACATACACAAGTGTTAGGTTTGTAAGAGTAAATCATCGTTTGTTTGTTCGTTGCTTGGCAGTCGGTATTGAAAGTGATTATTGGGCGATTTTCATATAATTTTCCCACGCGATTTTCTCCGGAAATTCATAGCCGATTTTATTAATTTTTGGATTAAAAAGCTAGTGCGGGTTTCGACGAAGAGTTTAGGCCAAAAATTAAGGCGAGCCGAGATTTAAGTGTTTTAATTTGGAGTAATATTAAAAAAGTGTTTTATGTTGATCTTCGGTTTTGTCTTATCATCGTTTGTTTGTTCGTTGCTTGGCAGTCGGTATTGAAAGTGATTATTGGGCGATTTTCATATAATTTTCCCACGCGATTTTCTCCGGAAATTCATAGCCGATTTTATTAATTTTTGGATTAAAAAGCTAGTGCGGGTTTCGACGAAGAGTTTAGGCCAAAAATTAAGGCTAGCCGAGATTTAAGTGTTTTAATTTGGAGTAATATTAAAAAAGTGTTTTATGTTGATCTTCGGTTTTGTCTTATCATCGTTTGTTTGTTCGTTGCTTGGCAGTCGGTATTGAAAGTGATTATTGGGCGATTTTCATATAATTTTCCCACGCGATTTTCTCCGGAAATTCATAGCCGATTTTATTAATTTTTGGATTAAAAAGCTAGTGCGGGTTTCGACGAAGAGTTTATTCCAAAAATTAAGGCGATCCGATATCGGCGAGCCGAGATTGAAGTGTTTTAATTTGGAGTATTTATTTTGAATTTTCTTCTACTTTTTTTCTCTTCCTCTTTAGTTTTTGAATACTACGTCCATATTTATTCCAAATTCCAATGATGAAGATTGATGAAAAAAGATCCTAAATTCAATGAAGCTGAAAAAAGCGAAGAAACGCACAATCTTAAATTGAAGAACATTTCCATTGAATTGATTAAATTTGGCATCATTCAATGAAGAACAATTGATGAACATTTATCAACGATTTGATGTAAAGATTTTCATTCGGAGTATAAATGTCTGCTTAACTGGAAAAAATTGACGAGGCTGCCACACCCACTCTGATACTTCCCATACCAATACTGGGTGGTAGTCCGGGTTGTCAATGCCATAAATCGCGTTGAACATTCCGATCTTAATGTAACTTGGTATTAGGCATCATTTCCTCAAACGTCAGAGATTTTGCCACACCCACTTTGGTACCTCTCATACAAAAGTTGTTTAGCCGCCAGCATGTTCGACAAGATAACACCCGCAAAACAGAACTAATCTTCATGAGGTTTAGTATTCGACAATATGTGGTCAAATGCCACTCTTCCATGCAAAATGAGTGGTTTTGCCACTCCCTATCTGGTAGCTCCCATCAAATGTTGGATTTTTCTTGTTTGGATGCTAATGTAACGTGTTTGTGGCCAAACACATTGTGTTTGCTATGCAATATTATGTGTTGCAATATCTTGTGTCCAAACACATTGTGTTTGCTATGCAATATTATGTGTTGGAGACATAATGAAGAATAGGTTACAATACATGCTTTTGTGGCCCAAATGTGGCTTGGTTTAAAACTGCTGAAAACAAAAACGTGACATACAACAAACGGACAAAATTGAAAAGGAATTGAAGAATTCATGAAAACAATGCCTGCAAAATTTCTCTACTGGTTTTTCTATTCAATCGAACTGTCGAACTGGTAAGCAAAGAAACTAACTTTCACAATACAAACACTCAGTGGGCCGTGCGCATTCTCTGTGATCAGTACCTAATGTTTTACACCGAATCCAATCCGATATGTGTAAACAAGTCCTTTCGTGACTACACACTGCAAACAAACGGCAACTGTTTCATTGTGCCAGAACCTTATATATATTTGGAACATCCATATTCCCACGTGCAAGCATTGTTTTGTGGTTTCAACAAACTAAGTCATATTTGTGTCACAAAAATATATACTATAACATTAATCATTGTGGCTTCAACATGTAATATTGAATCGCAAACATAATGTGTTTGGACACAAGTATACTGTATTTGCGACAAGCTACAAACACATTACATTTGCATCCAAACATCATAGAAATACAGATTTTTCAGTGTAGAATTACTCGATTATGTGGTCATCACTTAGTGAGGTGATAGTGTAGCCGAAAGAATATAAAGATGGGTATTGAACCAACGTTCTGATGTACCAGAGTCGGAGACGCTGGCTATGGATGCAGGTATATGCCAAAATAGACCAATATCCTAACGACATTATTAGGTTAATTCTTCTCTGTCAGCAAACGCCGCAGACATTTAAACAGAGGTTCAAAGGAAAATGAATCCAAATTACACTCCTGTTTTGTGGTCAAAAGATTATATTCTTTCCTCGTTCCATTCGTTGTGAATAAATAACCTGCTTAACTGTGTTGAATTACAAATTATTGTATTCGGTCTTTCGGCAAATCTTTATTTATCTATAATCAATTTATCGTTAATCACATAAGACGCTCGTACTTGTCTGTGTTACAATTTCGCACCATTTCATCATTTGTCTCCGCATTTATAATGCTGAAATTTCCTTCCGCACCACCTACTTAACTGTCGCTGGGATAGTGCCTTTGTGCATGGGCTTATGTGTACGTACTCCTTTGTGATGCGCCCACACGCACACACAGACTTAATCGCATTTGCATAAAGTTCCGTATTATTTGAGAGTACATATTTCTGTTTTTGTTATGTTTACAGTGTATCTCTTCCATTTTCTCTCCTGCATCTTTTGTTCGCATTCTCCCCCCTTTGATTTACAATTTGTTTTCATTTTTGTGGGTTGATTTTACAAAGCATCATGGGAGCGATCGGGGGTAAGCGAGAGCAGAGACGACCCACCAAAGCCGCTTAACATTTTATTTGCGAAAACAAAGGCCAGAAGGAAAAGGAATACAAAGCCTTGCGCACATACACACACACAAGTTTCTTTTAACCTGAAAGTAGGCAATATGTTTTATTTGCAATTTTTCTCTCTTTTGATTTCTCTCTTCTGATTCCTGAACCATCTAAAAGTATGCAATAATTTTAATTATTCACACAAAGCCACCTCAAAGTATGCTACGTAGTGGCGCGGATAATGATGATGGTGATGATGATGATGATGGAATAAACACATACATACATATGGCTGTGTAAATAATAAAATTTTAAAAAGAACCTACATGAAACACGAAAACAAACGGCTCTTGGCGGCGTTGTAAAACTATTTAATAATATTAAGTAACATATTTGCCACCATTCAGTCGTTTGTAATTTTGCTTTTTATTTATTTTTTATTCTATTTTATGGTCTATAGTGCAAAAGGTATTGCATACTTTTAGGGCTTTATATTTTATTGCATATTGTTAGGGGGTCTTAATACACAGCAAATAAAGTAAGAGCTATATAGTGAGTGAGAGAGAAAGAGGGAGAGATGTACGACAAAGTAAAACAATATAACGTGTTTTACCACTTTTGGCCTTTGTACTTTGTAAAATTCTAGAGAAAAATAAACATGTTGACACATTTTGTTGAACATGTTGTTTCTTCTTTCCGAAACCCAATACATACATACAACATGCCATCCACGTACACATGTGTACATGATAACATACATATGCATGTGTGTAACTATGCGACAATACACTATCTGTGTGAAATGGTTATTTTTGTGGCTGTGTGTGTGTATTTGTGCTGTTATTTTAGTCTATCGCATGCATACATGGTCGTTTTTTACATGTTGTATCTGGTAAAAAATGTTGATAGAATCTATGTTGCTTTTTACGAGGATAAATTAAAAAGTTCTTAGGAAACCGATGGTTTTCATATGGTATCATTTTCCACTCTATTAAAGAAAGCTACTTTTGTTAGTTAAATTTCCTAATGCTTACAATTAAGAACTGTTGACATTTGTATGAGTCGTGTGATTTCGCAAGGCTCAAAGGCACCTTAGACCTGCGGACCAGTCGGCCGACTATTTGTCAGGCCGACTTTCGTGTTTCCCCCTACACTGTCAGAGACATAGCAAACATGGCTTCCAGGGATTTTATAGCAGCTTGGCTGTCTGTGTAGATACATATCCTCCGGAGGGTTGTGACACTACTTTTCAGTAGTTCAGCAACCTCCAGTATGGCGGTAACTTCCGCCTGAAATACACTACAGTGATCAGGCAGCTTGAAGGAGATATTTACATTTAGGTCCGGTGAATGGACCCCATAGCCTACTTGCTAGTCCAACTTTGATCCATCCGTGAAAAATCTGATACTACTGGTATACCCTTCCAATGACTTTTCCCAGGTATTCCTGTTCGGAATAGAAGTCCTTAGATTTGTCGCCGGTAGAAGGTAGGGCACACAGTAGTCCGTTTTTATGGGAATAGGGTTGATACGGTGTAGTAGTTCATCGTGTCCGGAATGCCCCGATATCATGACGCCACAATCTCTGATTCTCACCAGGGATGTGTCTCACGAGGGATGTGTAGATGTCGTGCCCATTGCCCTTCTACTAACGCTCATCAGTGCTGATCTTTGAATTTTCATCAAGGAATTCAGAATATATTTCTTTTGGAGGGACCTCCGCCATAGAGAAGTATTGGTCTGACTATTGCCGTATAAATCCACATGGTGATCTTAGGAGACTGTCCCCAGGGCTTTCCTATCGCCCCTTTACAGCAGTAAAGAGCAACAGACGCCCTTTTCACCCTCTCCGCCACATTCGGTTTCCAAGACAGTTTTCTGCTGAGAATTATTCCCAGATACTTGACCTTTTCCGTCAACTGTTATTGCACCCCATTAACTGACGGCAAGATTTGCGTTAATATTTTCGGAAATCTACAATTAATTGAATACGTTTCGAAAAGGAGGGTCAGATATCACAAGATAACAAACATAGTCGTTCTTATTTCAGCGGATGATTATGTTCGAAACGTCATCACCGCCTAGGGTACAAACATCTACTCTGCCAGTCAGCCTGCTATTAAATCTCTGCAATCTGTATTCTTGACTTCAAGTACTGACGCCCATCACTAAATGAGATGATCAAGCAGTTCAATATTCAACTTATATGGGTGCCGGGGCACAGGAACTTTCCTGGGACCCATAGAGTAGATGAGCTGGCGAGATTACGGACTACCTTACCCATATCAAAGGTTATGGTGCATGTGGCTATGCCTCTTTGTGCAAGCGATCATCCTTAAAGACGAAGTTCTCAGACATGCGATAGATATGGTGATTGATGGACACAAAATGCAGTATCAAAGGCAAACATGGTCAAGCTGTGAACTGAATCGTACGCTATATTTGATATCAAGTCCTACATAAGATACCTCTATACTAGTAGCCTTGTTTACGGGCCACTGTAAAATTGCAGACAGGGGTTGAAGAGCAGGACGAAAAACATCTCCTATGCTACCGCACGATCTTTTGTACAAGTAGGAGACAATATCTAGGATCTTTCATGATGTTGGATTTATCAGACATTCAGGGAGTTAAGCTCAATGATCTTACGACCTTTTTGCAGAGTGCTAATTGGTTCGCAACGGACTAACGTCCTTCTTTTCTTTACCCACGGCATATGGTTTGAACACTATTTAGCTATTTCAGGTCAATTTACAGGTTCAAAAATTAGGACGGAATATAAAGACCCCGCGGTAACATTGGACTAACTGTGTCTACACCCTGAAAATAACAGCCCCAGTTACATTATGCAGCAACCCTGTACATGTTTAGAACATCCATGTACACGCTGAAAAATTTGCCTTTTTTTATTGTTTGCATGCAAATATAACGTGTTTGTAGCATTCCGCAAATATAGTATACTTGTGACCAAACACATTGTGTTTGCTATTCAATATCACATGTTTGGGACACAATGATTAATAGGTTATAATATCTGTATTTGTGACCCAAATGTGTATTTGTTTGTTAAAAACTGCTGAAAACACTGGTGTCTGTGACAATAAAGGAACAAAAAGTTGCAGATCTTCAATTTACGAAACCAATGCTTGCAAACATGTACAGGCTTCCTGCAATATGTTGCTGGGCCGATATTTTTCAGCGTGTACTTACGTGCAGCCGTTTTTTCCTGGATTGAAGATCTGCTGCCTTTTTTTCTTTATTGTCTGCCACGTTTTTGTTTTCAGCAGTTTTCAACAAACAAAGTCATATTTGGGCCCAAAAACATATATTGTAATATATTAATCATTGTGTCTCCAACATGTAGTAGTGACAAGCAAACTACGTTTGCCGCAAGCTACAAATACGTTATATTTGTATCTAAACAACAATAAAATACAGATTTTTCAGCGTGTACAGTGACAACCATTTCTACGTGACATCTGTTCCAGTGTGTACTAGAATTGTTTTGACTGGAAAAGGATCAGTCGCTGCAAACTTGAAACTAATGATGACATAGACAAAATAATGGAATTTGACTCTCAGCTTATTAAGATGTGCAGTCTAGGGACAATGCCCTTGTTTGTGAAAGAATTCATGGGTCTACCCTGAATGAATCGTAGGACTCATTTTTCTATTTGAAATATGAAGAACTGGTTTGACGGACTGTCATACATCACATGACTTGCGGTTTAAATGTTGTTCAAACAATTCCGCAATAAGTATGCCACGTTGTTATCACACAGTGGAATACAGGAATGAAAGTGCTTCGTCGCTTGGATGTTCGTCGCTGGAAGAAACATATTCCTTAATGTTTTACGTTTCTGTAATGAACAATTTCGTACATGCGACATTTGGAAACATTTTATATATTTCATAAATGCAGCAAGGAAACAAGTTTATGGTAGCAATGAATTATATTCATAGCAGTAATGAAACAATTTCGTTATATTAATCTCCGCAACGACCACAGCTTTGATGAACACATTCTCGTAGCGGGAATGAAAGTGTACTTTAGCTCATTTTCGATGACAAAAGTTATTGGGGTGACGAAAGTTGTCATTCCTGTGACGAAGCTTCTCCGTTTAGTGTATAAAGTTCGAAATAGAAAATTTTGACTAAAACTAGATCAGCCATTTTCAAAGAGCTGCACTAAACCTATTTTCGAACTACACCATTTCCAATTGAAATTTAAAAAAAAAATACAATTGAAAGATTCAACTTTGTTTTAAATTTCAATTGTTGTCTCTCAAATTTCAATGAATGCCATTTAAGTGTTACTAGATGTATTCGGAATTTACACAGTAATTTTTGAATTTCAATTAATGCATATTAAATTTCAAATGAAAATTTTAAATTTCAAATGAAAATTTTAAATTTCAAACGATGTTTGGTTTAATTTCTATGGGAAATAGTGTAGTGGCACCTTTCATTAGTCAAACAACATATCAGCGGTTGGTTTATTTCTGATATTTTTTTTTTGAAGTTTCACGGAGACAGTAATGGAACTGACGGATTGTCGTAACAAAATACTTTGGCAACAGGTCCTAACAAATGTTGCGGGGTTATGGTTAGTGACACTAATAAGTAATTAGCAATTAATGATAATTTAAAAACATAAAATCCAAATGTCCCCATTAAGAAAGCGTAAAACTAAAAATTGCACGATACACCGATTTTTTAAGGCTCTCTCTCACCTTTCTCCCACTGAAATGTAATGAAAATTCATGTTCTAAGCATTTTTCACCTTTTTCGTTTTACGTTTTTCCTTTATTTTTCAGGAAACTTTGATATTAACTTAAATTGCTTCTGGGTTATATTTTAGTTTTTGTCTTCTTTAAACAAAATTTTACAACATTTCCTTATTGTCCTTGTACATGTAAGGACATCTGCATGTTTCACACACAAAGCACACCACCCACACACATACATTTGTGTGTTTGTACACAAATATGTCTATATGATCTTTGTTTGTGTTGTTATTTGTGTGTGTGTATATACATACTATGTTGAATATTTGACAATGCAACACATTCAAACAAACGTATTATATTAATGTTGGCATCCTTTTGTTTTTAGGCGTGTGTGTGTGTGTGTGTGAGGATCTGTTGTCCGTTTATCCTTTTTTGCATTCACACATACACACACACACGAATACACACATAGCATAAGTATGTTCAAGTGAGTCTGTTGGTGTTCATGTTGGGGAATTTGTTGTCCCTCTTTCTGTTGTGTTGTGTTGTCATAGTGTTATTTCATTTTCAATTTAAACTCAACTCGTTTTTTATTGAATCCTTTTTTGTTGTTCTTGTGTTGCAATAATAAAAGGATATTTTATTTATTTCACTCTGGCTCTTTTTGTTTTTGGTAATATAATTTGTTTGTATTAAATTCATTTTGTATGTTACTGGGTAATCTTGAGTTTGTCAATAAAAAGAAAAATAATTTCGATGTCGATGAAATCCAATTGAGATTATTATTTTCTTTTTGTATGGGTGTGGGGGAATTTTATTTATGTAGTTGCCAGTTAAGCTTAAATATTTAAAATGTATTGTTTTTTTTTTGTGGAAAATGAATGGATTTAGCCAGGCAACTTTTAATATTTGGATACAGATAGCAGGCAGGTATTACTGAAAATCCTTCCTCAATATATTACCGTTCGTTATTGGTGCAAAACAGTAGGTTCCGGTAAGATGTGCGTAATGATTGATTCCGAATCTATCCAACGAGGTATGTGAGAACATTTCGTTCATTTTGATTTCAGATTCTGAAAGTGCTTGCGAAGAAATTTCCAGCGATGTCTGTGAGAACACCGGAGAATTGCTTCTTTTCGCACAGGGGGCGAAATATTTTTTGGGGGTCTGAAAGTAATCGAGGATACAAACACTTTTTGCTCATTTTAATGTTAGATTCTAAAAGTGCTGGCAAAGAGCTTTCCAGCGAGGTCTGTGAGAACACTGGAGAATTCCTTGTTATCAAATGTAGATCGATTTAAATTTTCATACACTAAATTTACTTTGACCCACTGAGCGAATACGGTAGCACTTGCTACAGTATTCCTTAGATAGTCACAAGCATGTCCTTTAAAAGTTATAAGTTTCTAGTTAAGAATATACATATATCGCTCCGATCGGTTGAAAATAGTATAACACTAAAAACACACTGTGTTTCAATATGTTAACATAGTTATGTTAACGCCATAACAGACCTATGCTAATTGAACCTACTGATCTATACTTTATACTTTGCTGGTCCAATGGGTGCTAGTGACATTGACGTGCCAGTTGTGAACGATGACGAACTTCGACTTTGACTGGATGGTACGTGTTGACTGGGGTGTAAGTGACCATAATATTATTGATATTATGGTCACCCACGGACGACGGACAGTATTCCACTGTGTAAGTGGAGACTCCAGAACGCAAACTGGGAGTTTTACGCAAAGAAGCTCAGAGGAGCAGTCTATGAATATCCACTTGGTGGATTTAGGTTTCTGACGGTCGACGAAATGATACGCCTTATATGCCGTTGTATATGTTAGGTGAATGACACAGTACCACAGTGACACCACGCCGTAAGGCTAGGCCTGGCGGGGTCAAGTAATGGAGGCGCCTCAGGAAGCGTTGCCAGAGGGCAAGGTATTCCAATGCTGAGAATTTAGCTCAGTGTAGAGCAGTGTAACTGGCGTGACTTAAAGCGTATAAGTTTGCTACCGTCAGAGTCAAGGAGGAGGAGAGGAGATGGTTTGTACTCGACCACAGGGACGATCTCTGGGGTACTGAGTACCAAATTTGCAGAGGCAATATATGAATATCTGAATATCTTACCACGTTATTTAGCAGGCGTGTCAGTGCAGAATACTTCCCGGTGTCTTGGAGGTGTGCGCGTGTTGTGGTCCTGCTTAAGTCCCCTGATAAGGGGCGGAGTAATCCCCGCTCTTATCGTGGCATCAGCCTCATTCCGGTGCTTGTGAAGGTATTGGAGAGGGTAATGGTGAATTGGCTTGAGGAGGACATCAACTGGCAGCCATCTGAGTTCCAGTTTGGATTTAAGGAAGGAAGAAGCGTGGAGGATGCGTAGATCCGTATTAGATGCTATGTTGCTGACACATCTGCTAAGTACGTAGACTTCAGTGGCGCGTTTGACCATCTGTCGTGGGCCAGCATTTTGTGCCGACTCCAGGCGATCAGCTGTAGGGAGATGAGCTTGTGGACCAGCTACTTTAGCGACAGAAAAGATTGTGAGGTAGGATTTAGCGACAGAGTCTGGATAGATGCCACCCGGGGATATTCGCAGGGGTCATGGAACCTCATGATGGACTTCCTGTTGGGGATTCTTTGCGGTGGATACAGGTTGTGTGTCCTCATCGGAGGACAGTCTCGTACTGATCTGGCGAGAAGGGGTGAGAAGGTCATGCGTGTAGTGAGCGAGTGGGGCTGAAATGTCGCCGTTGGCCTGGCGCTGGACAAGACGGCAACAATGTTGCCCGAGGGCAAATTGTCTTTGTCTCGCACCCCAGTCGACAGATGCCAGGATATTAGTATCAGGTACGTCACCCACGTATGCTTGCGTGTATGCCGGTCTGCCGTACCGTCAGGTATTGTTGGGCGTGCCTCCCCTTGACTTGGAGGTCGTTAGGAGTTTTATGCTGTATAAAGTTCGGAAGAGGTTACCTTTGGAAGAAGGAGAGTGGCTGTCTGCGGATGATGTGACAGACGGTGATATGCCGCGGATTAAATTGCTCCTTGAGTAGCATTTGATACCCGCGTGACCGAGAAGATGGACATTTATTGAGGACGTGACTTTGTTTACGAGACAGATCAGACTTTGTCTTCGGATTGAGCCTGGGATAATTGCTGACGGGGTGTATTTTAATGCATTCTTGCATAAGAGATGCCTGACGGAGACTACTGATTTATGACGACATTAGGTACTTGGAAGCTATGGGGGTTATTTACTGTGGTGAGGACCTTCGGTGGGACACGTTGTGGCTGTGGTTTATTCCCAAATTGCGGGGAGACCTTTTGCTCGATGTGGAGTTGCATTGCAACCGGGTGCCGTGACCCATAGATCGGAAGAAGTTTTAGGTAGTCTTCGCTCCTAAACAAGGGGGGGCCACCATGTCCAAATATGCCTAAATTGGGACTCACATACTTGCATGTGGGGGCGTTGGCAGACATATTGTATCTACCCAGTGTTTAGAGCACTCTGGGTTTAGGCCGTGGAAGCTGGCACCCATATACCACAGACAAATATCTGTAGTGGTTTGTGTATTTGCTAGTTCGATTCGGAATTTATCTCCACGAACGATCGATTAGTAACTCCAATGATAGGGAGATCATCGTGCACTGATTCTATTCGAAGCTCTTTCCACTCCATAACTGAGGTGGAATTGAAACTCAAACAAATTATTGTGGGTTTTAGGAAGGGTTTTGACTACTTTGGATGGTCGGTTTTTGATAGAAAATTATTAATTATATGTTTGTTTTGTCTGCATTAAAAGTTATCCCTAACAATAGGCAACGGGTTTTATTATTATGGTATGCCTTAATGTAGGCAATTAATGTTTATTTTTATTTCATTATCGCAGAAATCGCTATATTTATAGCGATATCTTTGAAATCATAATGAAATTACTTGAGCGAAGAAATCGAATTGGTTGGGATATCAGTGATAATTTCACCAGACAAATCACGGTTTTGAGAGTTGGAATTCACTCGAGATTTTGTGCTGTTATATAATACGGTGGCTCCGTTTGATTATTCTTCTCTTTATGTAACTGATGTCATGAATTTTGTAACCTTTCTGTCAAGACCTACCACCTCTTCAGCATCTTCTTGAGATCACGTATGACACTGGAAGAAAAAGCTTCGTTTCACTTGTAAATATTTTTGCCGCCTGAACGAATATTTTAGTAAAACCACAGCGACCCTATGTTTGTGTAAATGGGACATCGGAGAACAATGGGACCCATTCCCGCAAATAGTATTACATTACGGAATTGTCGTTTTGGTGAATAGAATGAGGCTGCTAGATTTTAGTAAAAAAAAACATGGTTATCGAAGAGTACAAGATTCCAACATCCACAAGGCTGCTTGGGTGTCTCTGGAGCACAAAATAAAGAATTTGATTGATCACTTGGTAATTGATGGGAGTCACTCCCCCAATTTGTTGTCTAGAGTAGAGAGTAAAGCCGACCCGACATTATCGATGGCGGCAAGCTCATCATCAGATCTCTAACTACTGTGCCCGAATTGATACTATCGATAGATCATCAATTGTATATATACAACATCAAACACTACAAATTTACATATGCGAATTAGTATTGATCGAAGATACCTAAAGACTAACAACACAAGTTTTTATGCTCGCGGCTGGCTCGGAAAGAGTATGGTATCCAAGATCTCTTGATCCAAAGAAAGGCAGAAAAATTAAATAAAATTTGCCGATAACTCGCTTAGTTTTCAAGATATCGATCATGGAAATTTAGAAAAATTCATGTTTTTATAACATTGAAGATTTTATGAAACGAAGAAACTATCGCCGAAGCCTGTTTTAAAGCCACCCCAGAAGAGCTTTAAACCCGGCCACGCTGAAAGCTTTAATAAACAAAAAACTGCCGCAGACTGAAGGAAGTAATTAAGCCTAATTGCATGCTTATTTTACCCTTAATTTCACCGGTGCTTAAAGGGTTATTGAGCCAACAACGGGGGCGGCGGCAGCGTGCCGGCACGAAGTTTTCATGTTGACAGCTTCTTTTCTCCATCTTCTCAAATTCACAACTTATTCTATGAAGAGCGAAAAACGATCGTCTTATAAATTTCGGCCGATCTAAGCCATTGCCATAAGTAGAAACAACGACTTATTTCTAGCCATGAGTGGCGACAGCCTCGGGGGCGGCATAACCCCACAGCCGCCTGCACTGAAAGAAAATCTTTATATCAAATCGATGATAGATCAATTGTCAATTTGGCATCAATTCAATGCAAAATTATTCAATTTGAAGATTGTACGTTTCTTCAACTTTTACAGCATCATTGAATTGATGATCTTTTTTATATCAATCTTCATCATTGGAATTTGGAAATAATTAGTGGGATCGATTCGAAATTTGGACGTAGTATTGAAAAAATAAAGAGAACGGGAAGAAAAGTAGTAGAAAATTGGAAATAATTACATAATAGGAAATAGTGCAATGGTACAAACGATATCCACGCTCTGAGCATTTTCTATGTTCTCTTATATCCTGTTCTTGTGTTTTTTTTACAATGAAAAATAAACCAAAGGGTTTGGCTACACATTAACAAACAATTTACACTAAAATGATGACCAATTAAAATCAAATTGATGACAACCTTACATCAAATTGATGACAACCTTACATATAATTGACGACAAATGTACAGAAAATTGATGAATAATTGCTGAAACTTACATCAAATTGATAAAAAACTTTACATCAACTTGATGTAATGTTGTCGCTGAATCAACATAAACTATTGGTGAAATATGGACGAAAGACGGATAAAATGTTCTTCATCAATTCAATGAAATGTGTATTAGGTTGGAAAATGAGGAAATGTTTCATCAAATCTATGAACTCGTTCATCAATTTTTCTTTCTTTCAGTACAGAAGAGCTTTAAGACCGTTCACTCCGAAAGATTTAATAAACAAAAAACTGCGTCAGCCTGAAATCCACCGTTGTTAAGCCGGGCTGCATACTTGTCTTACCCTTAATATCTCCGGTGCTTAAAGGGTTAAAGGTGCATATCTCCGGAGCTTAAAGGGTTAAAGCTCTTGTGCATGAGAACGTGGGTTCGAACCCTGCTCTAACCACCTTAAATTTCTTTCGACGGCGGTCACCTCGCTTAGTGACGGCGACACTATCGAGTATTTTGCCATGAAAAAGCTTATCAAAATACCGTTCGGAACCGGTGTAAAACTATAGGTCCCTATCAGTGATTTTAAAACTAGAAAGCGCACGGCTCACTGGTTGTGAGAAGCTCTCCCTAATCCCTTCATGGGATGTAACAGGACACCATTTTTTTGATTATGCGAAAATATGTAGGATCTTATTTCTCTTAACATAGGTTGAACGATGGGGAAGGAATTTTGTATTCCTTGGTATCACAACGGTTCTTCATTGGATCTAGTGTAACAATAGTAACAGCCATTTCTTCCTAACTTAACCTAACGAATATTTTCACCGATCAATGGCTAAATAAATCTTGTATGCAATGTTTGGCTTGCAAAGGAAATTTCGTCTGGGACGATCGATGAACGTTTATTACATTGATTGGGAAAAACAAACACCAAACCTCAGCATGGGCATCAATTTCCTTAAGCAAAGATTTATAATCCAAAATATTTGCAATGCAACTATATGAAATCACGCTGGAATTTAATATTGTGTCATTAATGTCACATAGACGCAACATCTTGACAAAATTAATAATTTTATTTATAATTTATAGTTATATTAACATTTTAACAAGTTTAATATTACTAATTTTTTAATATTATCTTTGTTACATCCCCAAAAGTATGCTTTAAATCCTAGAAGCCACAAAGTATGTATTAAAATTTGAACTTTCATTAAAGTACAATGAGTAGTTATTCTAACGATTTCAGCAGAACTTGTGCTTCTGTAGTTAATCTCACACATTGTTCGTTCCACTAGTTCTTTATTATCTCCTTAATGTATGCTATAATTTCTCTAATTATTTTCATTCATTCAAAAATTATAACATACTTATACTCACACATCCAAACATACATATACATACATGCTTACATATACACATACATTCATACATACATAATTAATTAAAGGTATCTTATCCATTATGTTAGTTCAAACAGTGAGTATGTGTGTGTGTGTGTGTGTGAGTGAGTTTTCAACTCGCATTATTGCTTTTGTTATCTTTTGAAATTTATGTATAATTCAGTTTCCGGTTTCCTGTAAGCCCCCATATGAGTTGGCACAAACACACAGCACATAAATATGTATATCAAAAGAACGTTTTTCTCTTCCCGCCATACCCCAGGAGAGTCAGGTCCGGGACAGTTATCACAGGCAGTTTTTATTTAGTCACGTGTACATGATTACGAGAATAAAACAGGATGAGAGAGAAGAGCCAGAGAGTGCGAGAAGATAATAGCTAATTGCTTATTCCACTGGAAGAGTAACAAAATCTGATTCTGTGAGATATATTAGCGGTGGGTAGGGAAAAAGAGTGGTTCTGGGAGGAATATCATCTGGTGATGTAACAGATGTTGCTAGGTATTTATAAAGTGAGAATTTGCCTCCATTATTCTGTGTTTAGTTGTGCACAATGTTGTAGTACATGATATCATTTTGCTTAATAAACATGGCATAGTTTTAGGAGGCTGTTATTATATTCAGGTTTACCGCTTTTTAGGATGAGGTATTATTCGCAGGTATTCGGCTCCTAAACGTAGACTGTATTTCCAAATCGTACAGTGCAAAGTATTGATTTTCTATATAAAAAAAACACTTTCCGATTACATCCCAAGAAGGAATTGTGGAGAGCTTCTCACAACCTGTGAACTGTGCGCTTTCTAATTTTTCACTCACTGATTGGGAGCTTCAGTTTTACCCCGGTTCCGATCGGTATTTTGAGAAGCTTTTTCATGGATAAGTACTCGATAGTGTCGCCATCTCATGCACATGAGCAGCGCACACAAGCCATTGTACCATCGACAGCTGACGATTTTCTATATATCCCTATAAATATGCAACAGTTTCTAAACACAAAATGTATATAGTCCATTAAATTGTTTTTTAACATTCTTTTTTGATTTCGGATTGGTAAATATGCAATTTGTAAATAATCTAAATGTTTCGATTTCCTTTCTATCAAGTTTAGTCATAACAATTTTCTTTTTAGGCTACAACAGTTATTAATATCGAAATATGTTGCCTAGTTATACTATACCCCGTTAAGGTAAAATTTAAGTACTAATGAATTACAGAAAATAGGAGAACGGATCCGAGGTGTTCACCAATTACTTCATCAGTAATTGGCCGGTAATTGGATGACGGGATTCTCATCAACAGAACACATCACCGACCCATTGAGGACAAAACATACACAGAGAACATTCCCACAGAGAAAGTTATGGGCGGAAGATTTTTTAGTCGATATCGAGAAGGAATCCACTGCTGACTGAGAGATCTAGGATGGATTGAAAAATGAGAATAGGACTCTGTTATCGAGGACCTAAATATCGAACGACATTTTCTTCTTGCTGATTAGAATACTAATTTTCGGACAGAGGTTAAGATGATCACAGGATATGTACAATGTCCGACCAATGGAAATGGACACACAATTACCAGGATATCCACAGAGAGTCAAGTGTAGCAGCGAGGCATCTTGGGAAACGTAAGGTCTGATGACCAAACTGTCCCACAGAGAAATTTATGGGCATAAGGTTTTTTAGTCGATATGGAGAAGAAATCCACTGCTTTATTGACAGATCTAGGATGGATTGAGGAATGGGATAGTACTCTTTTATCGATGACCTAAATATTGAATGACATTTTCGGCTTACTGATTAGAATACTAAGTTTCAGACAGAGTTTAAGATGTCCACAGAATATCTATAATGTCTAAACAATGGAAATGGGCACACAATTGTCAGGATATTCACAGAGAGTCAAGCGGTGATCAATCTCATATCATCACAAAGTTGGAGATCTCTGATAGTGGCCGAATATACAATTTCTCGATCACTGGAGAATTGGAGAATATATGTAGTCCGGGGCAGCGCGACATCTTGGGAGGCGTAAGGCCAGATGAGTTGGATAAGGTGGACTCCAGCCAACAGAAAATAAGAAAACAGAAAATCTAAGTTTCAATGTTTATCATTTGTTTAGGTCACCTTCGCAATTCTCATTTGGGTTATAGCAGTTAGTGCACAAATAGTCGACTCTTGTTTGAAGTAATGATCGGTTATCACTTCGAGCGGAAGTTTACAGACAAGTTGAGGAGAGTATACCCGATCCCAAAAGTTCTTTTAAGAACTAATGGAAGTAATTATTTTTAGAAATATCTGACGCTTGGGCACTGGACCTTTGAGTACTGCACCTTTGTTTTCACGATGGCTTAACCCCTCGTGGGTACTGCACTTTTATCGTATAAAGACTTTGCTCCTCTTTTATCGTACAGAAACGGTGCTCCTCATGGGCACTTGACCTTTGTCTCTCCTCGTAAGTAATGCACCGTTGTGCTTTCCAAACGATTTACCCATCGTGGGTTCTGCAGCTTTGGTATAGGAAAGCTTTGCATCTCGTGGGTACTGCACTATCGTTTTACGAAAGTTTTACTCTTCGTGAGCACTGCACCTTTGGTTTTTGAAGGCTTTACCTTTTTTTATGAAGATTTGCTAGTCGAGGGCTTTGCTCCTTGTGGGTACTGTACTTTAATCATAAAGAAGCGGTGCTCTAGATCTTTGTCTTACGAAGGTTTTACTGCTCGTAAGTAATGCACATTTGTTATTTTTTAAAGCTATGCCTCTCATGGGTTATGTAACTTTGTTATACGAAAGCCTTGCATCTCGTGGGTACTGCACCATTGTTTTACGAAAGCTTACTCCTCGTGAGTACTGTGTCTTTGCTTTTAGGAGGGCTTTACCCCTCGTCGGTTCTGAACATTTGTTATGTGAAGGCGTTGCTTCCCGTGAGTACTACACTTTTATCCTACGGAGGCGCTGCTCCTCATTGGCGCTAGACCTTTGTCTTACGAAGATTTTACTCCTCGTGAGTGCTGAACCTTTGTTGTTTTAAAACTTCTCATGAGTTCTGCAGCTTTGTTGTACGAAGGCCTTGCTTCTCATGGGTACTGCACCATCGTTTTACGAAGGCTGTACTCCTCATGAGTACTGAAACTTCGTTTTTACCAAGGCTTTACTCCTCGTGTGTTCTGAAGGCTTTGCTCATCGTGGACACTGCACTTGTGTTTTACGAAGGCTTTGCCATTCGTGAGTACTAGTGATGTGCGGTCCCGCGTATTTGAGGAACTGGTTCTGTCGAGTCCGGTTCCGAAAAGAACCGGGTATTTGGACCGGTTCCGGATCTCGGCGTGTCCCAAAGAGGCTTAAGCCAAAGAGGCTTAAGTTCTTATCATAAGAACATACAATTTGATAAAAATATACACAAAGTTAACACTTTTGATTCCTTTGGAAGCGATTACTGTTATTTTGAGACCATATTACGGTTCTTTCCAAACCGCTTTTAATTTATTTTTGAATCGGTTTTTGATCTTTTGGGAACCGTTTTTGGTTCTTTTGTAGACGTTTTTAAGTCCTTTAAGATCCGTTTTCGGTTGTTTAAGAACCGTTTTCTTTTCGGTTGTTTAAGAACCGTTTTCGATTCATTTGAACCCGTTCTTCGGTTCATTTGAAATCGATTTCGGTTCTTTTGTAACCGTTAAACGGTTCTTGCACGCACGGGTCAGGTCGGTTCTTGTAAAGAACCGGTTCTGCAGACTGCACATTTGTTTCATCCTTTGCTTCTACTACACCTTGTTGCCTTGCGGCTACGATATGCGGAGGTTACAGCGGGATCAGCAGAATGTCGATAGCGAACATATGACCCATCACATTGATTTTCAACAACGAACCAGAACCCGTTTACCACGGTCTAACTCCTATTTTTTAAATGCTGGCACTACTGTAGTAACCGATTCAATACTTACGACCACTGTACAGGTACCCGATTCAAATCAACGCCGATTGCCACCGTTTAACCGAATGTCGATTCTTGATTCACCGCCGACACTCCGCTAGTAACCAATTCGGATCAATGCCGACTGTCACCATTCAACCGAATGCCGATTCGTGATTCACCGGCACCAACCCAGTATCCCAAATCCGTTCACCACTAATTACACTCCGGTTCACTTATTTAAAGGCACTAAAAATTCCATATTCAGCAGCCTGTATCTTTTGCAATTTGTAAATAAATAAAATAAATGGTTTCCCATTACATCCCATGAAGGGCCTGGGGAGAACTTCTCACAATCACTGAGCTGTGCGCTTTCCAGTTTTCACTCACTGATTGGGACCTACAGTTTTACACCGATTCCGAACGGTAATTTGAGAAGCTTTTTCATGGCTATATACTCGATAGTGTCGCCATCACTATGCGAGGTGACCGCCGCCGAAAGAAATTTGAAGGTAGTCAGAGCAGGGTTGGAACCCAGGATCTCATGTACAAGAGCCGCGCACACTAACCATTGCACCACCGACGGCCAATTTGTAACCGATTGCAGAATTTTAAAATATTTTGGATTTTTTTTTTATAAATTGCTTAAAAAAAGTTCTTTAGTTAAGAAACCACTATTGTCATGATTTTTTTTATATCTCAAGATGTCTGGCTTCATTGGCTCCTTGCATACAATCGGGGTTTATACAGAACTTTGAATTGTTTACCATTGAAGGGATCGCGAACAGTTTTCAAGAAAAATGTAACAGATGAACATTGGGAATTAACCTAAATAAAGAAAATCTTTTTATTGGTCAGGGAGAAATTCACTTTTTCATTTCGGAAAGTTTGTTCAAAACCGAAACCGAGATACCGGGGTTTTCATGTAAAACTGAAAAATGAAAAATTAGCATTTTGGAATAACCGGTTTATCGGGGGTTTTGGTCTTTTGAAGCCGGGGCTTTCGGTTTTTTAAAATGTATTAATTGAAATATACACGCTGAAAAATTTGTCTGTTTTTGTTTGTTGGATGCAAATATAACGTGTTTGTAGCTTGTCGCAAATATACTATACTTGTGCCTAAACACATTGTGTTTGCTATTCAATATTCCATGCTTGAGACACAATGATTAATAGGCTATAATATATGTTTTTGAGAGCCAAATCTGGCTTTGTTTGTCGAAGACCGCTAAAAACAAACACGAAACAGACAACAAAGGAACAAAATGTCAGCAGTTCTTCAATTCATGAAAACAATGCTTGGAAACATGTACATGTTTGCTGCAATATATTGCTGGGGACGTTATTTTTCAGCCTGTAGTATTTACTCTAAACAACATTCGTAAAACGCATACTGAAAACTGTATCAATTCTGAATCAAAACTGCCTTAAATTTCAAGTAATGTCTTTCAAATTTTAATTAATGAGTTTTAAATTGCAATTGTTGCCCTTTCAATTTCAATTGATGTGTCACATTTTTATATTTTTATATTTATTCTTTCGAATAAATTGAATAATCTTTTGAATTCTTTAAATACCTGAAAACGTTTGAAATTACAGTTACATTACAATTACAGATGTCATTTAAATTTCAATTAAAGTCTGAAATTTGAAAGTCTGAATTACAAACTTTTTCTGACAAAAATTATTTTTAATGAGGAAAAAGTGATCTTGAACAGAATAACGATTGAGAAATTTTAAATTTAATTTTAAAATTTCAAATAATATTATTTAAAGTTTGAAACCAATAATTTTCGTTTTCGATAAATTTTATATAACTTTTCTAAAAAGGACTAAACGGACATGTGAGCATTTAACTTAAAGATTCTTGTATTTATTGATAAGCAACTGTTTAATTTATCTCTCGTGTATTTCTATGATTTGGTATTTTTCTCGTGTATTTCTATGATTTGGACCATAAAACAATAAAATCATAGTGACTTGTGGATCACAGATTTTTTTATTTTGTGTCATAATGTTTTTTAAGGACTTGTCCTTTTTTGTACAAATTTCTGTATTCATTTTAGTTTGAACATATTTTTAAAAGGATAAAAAAAATCAGAAAAATTAAACGAAGAATGGTTTTCCATTACATCCCATGATGGGGTTGGGGAGGGCTTCAAACAGCCACTGAGCTGTGCGCTTTCTAGTTTACACTCGCTGACTGGGACCTACAGTTTTACACCGGTTCCGAACGGTATATTGCGAAGCTATTTCATGGTTAAGTACTCGATGGTGTCGCCATTACTAAGCGAGGTGACCGTCGTGGAAAGAAAGTTGAGATGGTCAGAGTAGGAATAGAACCCGCAAGAGTTCTGCACACTAACCATTGGACAATCGACGGCCACCTAACCTAAGCTAATAGTTAATACAATTGTTAAAACTTTAATGATTTTTTTACGCCAAATGGTATGCACTTTTGTTTGTTGCATTTAGTTGCCTAAAAATATGCAACATTAATTATTTAACATTGCAACTTTTACATCTTTTTCATTACCTTTTATTCAATTTAAAACTAATTTGTATCACACATTTTGTTATATAATTATAGTATTTATAAAATCAAACGCATAATAAGTGTTTGAAAAAATATGATCCTGGCTGGCTATACAGCATTCATTTGTAGATTTGTGCATCATATCTTTATTGTGTATAGCTATAATTTATTGTAGTTTTATATACAAACATATATATCCCTTTCACAATATAATATTTATTGCAAATAAATATCGACATTCAACAAAATGAATTGTATTTGAAATTATTATAATTGAAAATATCTGCAAATTTGCCAACGATTCTAAAGGCGCTATACCAGCGATTTGTTGGCAGTCTTTCTTTTTTGGTCATATGTCAAAGTAATGTAAACAAACACATTTGGAATTGAAATACAAAACATGTTTAATATCACTTTAATTAAAATCGATTTTTCGTCTCTCTCGCTCTCTGTCTCTCTTTGAATGCTAAATACTGTCATGGCCATTGTGATAATTGTAAAATAAAGAGGCAATGTTTAATTGCTTGCAGAAATGTTGCATAGTTTTAGGTGTTTATGTGCTGGAATTGCCAATAAAGCATTTACGTGGTATATATGTAAAGTTGGTAGCCGCGAAAATTTTTGATAAACTTCTTACTTTTAGGGCGTAATTAAAGTTAACAAAGAGTTGGTTTAGGAAGCAAAGGAATAATACCACTGCCGCAAGGGAAAATATGAAAAAAATAGTATTGTTAACAAAATAATGTTACAGTTCTATGAAAGGAAATTATGTGGCATGAATATTTGACATGTTCTCATTGAAAACACATTGATATTTTTTTTCTCCGAAATTTTTTGTCGTGATAAATCAAAATCGAGATATAAAATGGTCTTGAGCTTGAATAATAAACCAGAAATAATACGAATTTTTGTTAAGAAGAATAGACTCCCTTCTTTCATTTTGTACCCACATCAGCTTTGTTGGACTACTAGAAGTACATAAATAAAATGTTCAAACTTTAATATCCTTCGAGACTTAAAGGTCCTTTCAACAGGAAACAAAAGCTGCGGATGAAAGTATGAAAATATGCAGTTTTACTACATGTGGTCCCTACTATCAGTTGTCTATAGTTACGTTCCCGGGTCCAAAAATGTGTGGCACTGTGTAATATCTAAAAGTAGAAAACAATTATGTTACCTAAATGTAGGAAATATTCGGCATTTTTTTGCCGTCATTCTAATATTATTGACTGAAGTTTTTTTTTCACAAAGTCTTCTGTTAAACATTGTACCATAGAGTGAGCGTAACTTCTTCTTTCCCTTTTGTAGAGGATGATGCCAACGCGCGTGTTTACTTTTGTAACAAAGCGAATCGCAGACACGTTCCTATAACTCAAACACCTACCGCGCCCCTTCCCATAACCCACCGCTTAAACACCTGAAACATAAAATAACTGCCTCCTTCTGTTTTGTATGGTTACCTTTAAAAATATTTTATGTTCATAAAAGAATTTTAAAATACATTTCCTATGGTTTTTATTGCATACTTTTAGGCTTGTACACAAAATTAATGATGCAGCATACTTTAAGGCGTAGGCGGTAGGCGTACACACATTCAAGAGTATTTTCAGTCATAATGAAATTGTTCTTTCTTCTTACTAGCTGGCACAAAATCAGTAAAATTACTCCATTTACTTATGGAAAAACTCATTATTCATACTGTCACTTACACAGACAGCCTGAGCAAAAGGCCCAAACACCTTAATGCTAGTTGAGTTGCCAATCGATTTTTTTACGAGGTAAATTTACTCTTAAAATTTGAGTTATTTGTTGTCATAAAAATTCGTTTATGGCCAAAAGTTTTGCCTCAAGTAGAGAACAACAGCAAAACAAATGCCAAGTGTTTAATTTCCCAAATTGCTAAATCGTAAAACTTCTCCAAAACACGAAATATTCCTATTTGCGAGTTGTGTGCATGTGTACCCGACCCAAGGAGGGTTAAATAGATAACTTAATTGTGGCAAAAGCAAACTTCAGTTTCGCTTCGTTTCATCAGTTCGTATTTTCAGTTTGTTTTTAGAAATTTTTTCTTAGAAAATTTTATTAAACTTTGCTCAAGTCCAAAAATTGTTTTTAAATGTTTATGTCCTTTTTTTGTTAAAGGACAACTATCAAAGCAAGTGTTAGTCAACGGCTGTGGGGACAGGAAGTCGTTGCTGAAAACGAAGTGCTCGAAAGACCGACTGTAATTAAAGAGTTAAACTTAATGACAAAATAAGTATTAAAAAGAAAACAGTAAAACTTTGGTCATAAAGGAAATGAAAAGAAAATTGCATGACACTTTTGAAAGGATATCGTGAGAGGAAAAACTACAGTTGAGGAGAAGACGAAGAAAATGAAGTCATGGGAAGTAGATAAATAACAAATGACTGTAAAGGGTTACTATTTTTCATAAAAGTGATGACTAAAGTGATTACCTGCATAACAGCCCGAAAAAAGATCGAAGCTTTTAATGTTCATTGAGGCAGTTCAATTGGTAAACTGACAGGTTCGTCAAAAATAAAACAAGAGGTCTAAAGTATAACGAGAGGTGATTGGGGTGTTAGAACCCCTTTATATATGTACACAAGTTCAAAGTGTAATATGAGGGCCCTGCGGTGTTCGAACCCGTTTGCATATGTACACAAGTCGCGCATACTAGCCACGCAAATTTTTTAAATGTGAGTTGATATTTATTTCTTAATGCGAGAATGGTTCAGAAACAAGTAGTACTACAGCATTTTATAGGTGCAACGTGAGAAAGGGCATCGTTTTCTGTAAAAACGAGTAATTCCGCTGTCTTTTGTGGAATCTCTTGTCCTCAATATCTTTCACTCTTCTCAAATAAAGAGTTCCATTAATATCTTTGTCGTTAACATCCGGTTATAAAAAATAACATGATAATATTTTTTATCATTTTATTTCCTTTTGTTTTGATTTTCTTAAAATTCCATTCCATACCATTCCATGTTACACCTAACAATAGGCAATGGTTTGTGTGTTTTATTATATGCTTTAAAGTAGGCAATTAATTTGGTTTTTTTGTACGGAATAAAGTATTATTTAAAACAAAATCTATTTAAAAATTTTCGGTTTTTTTGTATTCTATATTTGAATAGTTTTATACTTAAATTTTGTATGAAAGGGAGATATATGTATATAAACAAAAATAAATAGTTTCTCATTACATCCGGGGGATGTGATCTTTTTAGTTTTCCACTCACTGACTGGCACCTACAGTTTTTCACCGACTCCAAACGAATTTTTGAGAAGCCTTTCCATGGCTAATTACTTGAAAGTATCGCCGCGCCACTAAGCGAGGAGACCTTCGCACAGTGGTTCAGACTCAATTTGCATCGGCCAAAATAAATATCTTGTATCTTTTGATCTGGTAAAGATTTTTAAATTCTGTAAAAACCCGATTGTAGGCCAAGAATCAAGGATAATTGCGGTGTATCAAACGTTGCAGATCGCACAGTGGGGTATATTTCAGATAAATTTCCAAAGTTGACTACTTTTTGCTTTTTTTTGTGACAAATTTTGGTTTTTAACTACTTAACTACTTTTTGTTTTTTTTTTGTCACAAATTTAGTTTTTTTTAATGTTTTTTTTTAGATATTTTGACATAATTGTTCATAATTCGTCAAAAGTTACATTTCCTTTCGTATTACAGATATTGGCTTTTTTCGAATTTTGAAAATCGAACAATTTTGACCTCTGCTTTCGACTTTCTTGAACTGTATCTCATTCACTTTTAGAGATATTGCCCTCGGTTTTTATTTTTTAGAAAAAGTGATTGGTTGGATTTAATATGACAGCTAATTTTTGTTTATACTAAATACAGTTTGGTTGTACTAAATAGTACAAAAAATATGGTTTTTCAAAAAAAATTCTGAATCGAATCTGAAACACTGTGCGTCGTCGACAGAAAATTTAAGGTGCTCAGAGCAGGGACCAAACCAAGGTTGTCATATGCAAGACTCGCTAACCAGTTAAGAGGTACAGGACTTCGAAGGGAAATTATATTAATTGCATTGAAATTGGTTTTATTTGAATGATAATCTTTTGTCATTTTTATTTGAATATGTTTTCTAGATGTTTCTTTATTTGAATATGTTTTTTCGGATGTAGTCCCATCCGGGGGTGCAATTTTCGATTACTGTTTGCAGCATTTGTATATTGATTATATCTCGGCGAATGTCGTCTGCCATGTCGTCAATCGTAGACCAGCGATTTTACAAAGTTCCACATTCTACCTTCTGTAAGATTTAATTTTCTCACTCTCCCGCTTTCTCCACAACCGTTTTTAGTTCTTAAACAAACAGGGTTCTTCTTCTCCTTTTACCGCTCTGTCACGCCTCACGTTGCAACTGACTGAAGCATTGCCATACGTGCAGCGTTATTTTCGACACTCTTCATCGTACCATGGTTTCTCTGTAAGCGGGTTTTCATAGCCAAGTACGGTCTCTGCAGCAGTTTTCATTTAATGGGAAATGTACTTACAGTGCGCTTCGGGGTCATGAGGCGGGTGTGTGTTCTGCGACTGAATCTGAGTGAGGTTCTGTGCGCAGGCAGGGGCTCTCTCTGGTAATTGCAGTTTTCCGATGTCCAGCTGGATTCGACTTTCGCTCTGCTTAACCAAATTTTGATTAGGTTGTGACAACCTCTGAATTCGCTTGTGACATATTGTAACTTCGGTTGTGATGACCTCTAATTCGGTTGTGATAATGTCCAATTCGGTTGTGATAACCTCTAATTCGGTTGTGATAACCTCTACGTCGGTTGTCTACACGAACCATGTATATGTTTGCCAAAGGCGATCAAGAAGTAGTCAACCAATAAAAGGGAGCAATTTGGAGACACTCGTAAAAGAGAACCAAAAAGTCGACACAGTTCGCTCAAACGCATTTCTGTCACGCGTCATATCTTGATTATTTCATACTTTTTACATACTTTATGTAATTTTACTTTAACGTGGTTGGAATTTGTATATATATATACAACAACACCATCAAACAGCTGCTCGTGTTTTGAAATATTCAATAAAGAGAGTAAGAGAGAGAGAGAGAGAGCAGAGAAAGATTAACGCTTGACTCATTTTCTTTGTTGGCATTCCACTCGAGAGAAATTTTGTACATCGTTTTTGTGTTTGCAACCATTGCTTTCATGAATTGAAGATCTGCTGCTTATTTGCTTCTTTGTTGTCTGTCACGTTTTTGTGTCCAGCACATTTCAACAAACAAAGCCATATTTGGGTCACAAAAATATATATTAGAATATACTAATGAGTGTTTTCACAAACATGTAATATTGAATAGAAACACCATGTCTTTGGACATAAGTATACTATATTTGTGATAAACACAAAAAATACAGATTGTACAGTCTGTAGTTCGGTTGTGACAACCACTTATACAGTTGTGACAACCTCCAATTCAGTAGTGCTGATATCTTGTGTGGTTGTCACAACATCTAAGGTCGGTTGTGGCACTCTTTAAATTCAGGAATAGCTAAATCTGCTGTCTGAAGGGATTTTTTTGTGGGTGTATGTTACAGATAAGCGGCGTAGTAATCCTTTCGCCAGATATGTATGCTGTAGCCACCTCTCATAGTCTTATTCATCCTTAATTTTCTTCTGCCATCCTAAACAAACCCTTTTCTTTTAAATAACTTTAAGATTAACTTCCGGATGCAGTAAAAAAGGACGTTGTGACAATCTTTGTGTTTTAAGCTTAAATAACTTTTTCAAGTATCTTAAATAAATAACAAAAAAAAAATTAAGGAGAAAATTCCAAGAAGTATAAAAGAATATCAAGAAACATAAAAATAATATAAAGAAAATTGCGCACAAAATGTTAAGAAAATACGTTTTTGTTTCAATGTGTTGGTTCGGGAAAATATTAAAACATAAATATATTAAGGACAAAAGAGAGAGTGAGTACGAGGCTACAATTCAAAGCAGATGAGACTTTTAAGGATACAAATAGAATTCACTAATGGATGACACAAAGTAAGGTGTCACATTATTGCTGAGAATTTGGTTTTTAATTAGTATTTAAAATCCAGGTGGATACAGGAAAATATGATTTGTTTTTCTTTTGGAAAATATTAACACTTCTAACGTAAGGATTATAACAAACAAAGTTTTAGTTTTTTATTAAAAATGTTGATTTATTTCATATCTTTTCAAAGTTATGGCACTTGATATTTAAGCAGTTTTTTTTTTGAAGAGCAACAATTGGTACACGAAGCGACTGTAGTCTAATATTTTTGCCACAAAAATAAGACATGTGTGGGCTAAAGTTTTAATCAAAAATAAAAAAATTCTGTTAACAAAGTTCGAAAGAACTTGAAAATTATTATAATATAAAGAACACTGCCCTTGGAATAAAGAATTCAAGGACTAAAACTGAAATACTCAAAAGGTCAAAATGTTTATCAAAATAAAATTTCTGTATATTTTCATTCACCCTCATATGACATTGAAGTACCCGCCAGTAATGGTTCATTAACATCAATAAAATAATAGGAAAAGCTCATATATAATAAGTATGGCATACTTTCAGGCGCTGAAATTACATATTGCCTAATATTGAGAGTTTTGTGCGTGTACAGTGGCAGATAAGAAAACCTATAACAAATAAGAAGAAATGAGGGAGGAAATGGAGTAGAAAATCAATTTTTTCTTTTATTTTTCCTTCCCCCGGCCGGCTCAACGTTATCGAAACGTGACAAACATATCAGAATATATCATTCATTGCCTTCATATTTTCTTTAAGGAAAATCAAATGTGGGTGGGGTGTTATATATCGACGAAAATTTGTGGTTATCAACAAGAATTTACATATTTTGTTGGAAAAAAAAAAGAATTTTCTGTTAAAAAATGTTTAAATAAATTAAATAAAAAGCAAAAATTGCAATACTCTTACGCCAAGAAAAATACGAAACAGGATAATAATTTATTTTTCAAATTTTCCAACCTCAAACAGTTTCTATTTGCCAATAAACAACAACATCAACTAAAAGGAAATTACACAAAGTGAGCGAGGGAGTGAAGGATAAATATTGACTATACATCTATGTGGGGATTTTTCTGTTTTGTTGCATACTTTTAGGGAGATGGAGTAATATAAATAATCAGTGATTTATGTGTGATGTCTGTTGTATTCTTATTCTATTCTCTTCGTTTATCGTCATGTTGTCTGTCGTCCTTTGTTATATGCAAAAAAACAAGCATGGTCTTTGTTCTTGTTATTTGCAAAAGTACAAGAGATAGAGAGAGAGTGAATAAGTAAGTATTGTTAGTACTTGTTGTTGTCTTTGAAAGCAATAAATATCAATAAAAAATATTTTGTTTTGGCATATATTACATTTTATTCTCTCGACGAGAAAGTTGTGAAGTTTTGCTCTTGTTTGCTGTTTGTAAAAACTTTGATATTACTAAATATTTTATGTCCTTTTCGTATTTATTTTAGTTTTTTTTTGTTCAACCAAGCTTAAAGAGATATTTCATTAAATGTTAGCCCTAACAATAGGCAATGGTGTGTGAGTTGTATGCTACGCCTTAATATAGGTAATAAATTCAGATTTCTTTTGATATCTTTATTGTTGAAACGCAAGGCTGTAACAAAGAATCATAAGATTTTGTAAACTAATCAAATAAATTGTAGTTTAAAGGGGGAAAGGCGGAGAATCCTTTAAAAAAATCTGAATATATCTTTGAAATGTATCGACATAATTCCACAATATTTTTTGAAATGTTTTTTCGGATGTTTCAGTTTTTTCCAATTCTTTTTCGCCATCACGATAGTGTTGCCATCACTAAGCGAAGTGACCGTCGTCGAAGGAAATGTAAGGTGGTCTGAACAGGGGTCGAATCCACTTTCTCATGGACAAGAGCCCCTCATATTGACCATTGCACCACCAAGCAGAAACTCATTGATCATAGTTCGGATCATAGTTCGGCCGCGCGCAACCTTAACATCATCATTAGTGCCCTCGGAGCAATAACGCCCGATGACACCTATGGCATAAGTGGTGCACCATGCACACACTGATAAAGCCGCCCCAGCAACATATTACAGGAAACATTTATATGTTTGTAAGCATTGTTTTCATGAAGTGAAGATCTATTGCTTCTTTTGTTTCTAAGGTCTATGTTATCTGTTAAGATTTTGTTTTCAACAGTTTCCAACAAACACAGCTACATTTGGGTCACAAAAACATATATTATAACCTATTAATCTTTGTGTCTCAAACGTGTAATATTGAATAGCAAATACAATGTGTTTGGACACAAGTATAGTATATTTGCAACAAGCTACAAACACGTTACATTTGCATCCAAACAACAACAAATATAGACCGATTTTTCAGCGTGCAGTAAAGTTGAGTGGATTCGTGGATTGTCAGAGCCCCAGAAGTGCAAATTTTGTCAGATGAAAATTGGCCTCGTCAATCATGATAAATGTCGACCGAAATGTGAGCATAATTTAGGCGCGATTGACTGTCTGCTGGCGGTAGTTGATAGGGAACATCTTCAAGTTTTTCATCGTCTGATCGACATTGACGTCTCATCCGCGATTAAATCTGGCGATCTTGCCGGCCACTGGATATCGCCAAAACGACACATTAGTCGACACGGAAAAGCATATTTGAAAATGTCCGCTATCGCGAGAGGTATCTTCCATCTTCCAATCCCACTTCACCAATATGGGGTAATAAATGGCTGTGTATCGCTCATCACTCGCAGTTTCCGTGGGATCCTTGAAAAAATAAGTGCCGAGGACCCCTCCGGCATAAATGGCGCATTATTCAGTGACTTTGAGTGGATGTAATGGCTCTTCGTGAATGATACGTGGAGTTTTAGTGCCCCAGAATCGGAAATGTTGTTTACGTATCCATTCAGGCGAAAATGGGTCTAGTTGATAAATTTCGAGCGAGATAAATATCGACCGATAAAAATTTCCACCGAAAATCGTCCCTGCGTCATTCAAGTTCAGGAGAGCGTGAGCGTAGTTTAGACACGATTGTCAGTCTGCAGGCCTTTTGCGCTGCCGGGGCGAACGACTAACGACCAATTGCGTGGAACGTCATCAGGTTGACGATGACGGGTCATCGGCGACATCTTTAGCCATACCGGTGATATTCTCGTCGGCACGAACACTGCGACAGCGTGCGGCGCCTCTTCTATCGTGAGTTGTTCCAGTCTCTTCAAGGCGAGTTGCTAAACGCCTTAGTGTTTGATCAGTTGCCGTAGGACGGCCGGGAAATTTGTGCCTAAATTCATATTCCCTACGGGAAATTGAACTGGTTCAAAACCGGTTCAAATCTTAGGGGTATGAACTGACCCTAATTCTAGAACTGATGTCAACCGGCACGTTTTGTATGGCGTTGTCTTCCGAGGTGTTGATTAACTGACAGTTGAATTGTTCTAGTCCTTAAACCACTCCGTGAACTACACCTTAAAAGGCTTGTCCAGTTTCAGTTCAGTAGGGTTAGTTACTCAATTTTCTATCGCTGTTTGCTTTTATAGAAAATCATCACCTTTAATTGCCTTTAATTTGAGTGTCCACTAGTGATGTGGGTTTCAGGGTATTTGAAGAACCGGTTCTCTCTAGTCCGGTTCCGAGAAGAACCGGATAGTTGGACCGGTTCCGGTTATCATCAAATTGCTGTCCCAAAGAGGCTTAATATATAAAATTGTATAACAAATACACATTTTCATATCCTCATCCAAAGTTTAACAGTTTTGGTTCTTTTTTAACCGAGTCCTGTTATTCTGGAACCGTTTTACGATTATTTTCGACCCGTTTTTCAGTTCTCTTTTGGAATCGATTTTCTGTCTTTTTGGAACCGTTTTCGGTTCTCTTGATGACGTTTTTCGGTCCATTTAGAACCGTTTTCTGTTCTTTCAGAACTTTTCGGTTTATTTGGACTCGTCTTTCGGTTCGTTTGAAACCGGTTTCGGTTATTTTGGAACCGCAATCCGGTTCTCGTAAGCATCAGTCTGGTCGGTTCTTGTAAAGAACCGATTCTGCAAAAGCGGTTCCTCGATTCTGTGCATTACTAGTGCCGACACTGTCTTGTTTCTAGCAGGACTTGTTTCTTGTCGATCCACTAGGCCCCATGGGTCCGATCCATTTGGTCATTTTCCAATTTATTTGTTTTAGTCCCGCCCTAGAAACTGCATTTTAGTGTGATTGAATCTTCTTTAACACTTTGGAATCTCTAGACTTATCTCTCTTCACCTATCTACTTTTAAACAATTGACTCCACATTTCCCCTAGGATTGTTCCAACATTCCTGTCGAATTATTGCATAAAAGGTAAAATGGTCATCGGGCTTATTCCCGAAAATAGTTTACTGGATTTAAACAGCTGTTGTCTGCCTCATATTGTTCGCAGTATTGTGGTTTGGTGGCCGGTACTGGAAAACCTCACTTACCTAAGTATGTATGTTGACAAAAGTCCAGGGAATGGCAATGGTGTGTGGCAATTAAATTCCGCACAACCCCTACTGAAGGTTTGGCGTTATCCTACAGCTGTTACCACTAGATTTGCTGGGCCGCAATGTGTGCAATCCGCCTAAGACATTCCTCGCAATGTTCCACCAGCCCATATGTTTATGGGACTACATTAAGGGATCTGCAGCAATCCACACTAGAACTCGACTACATGTCACCCACTTTTGCCTACGAAAGAAACATCTCCACTCATATCCCACCCTGCACGAGCCGCATACTGGGTTATAAAAAGTATTTAGGCTTCTACGCCCGTGGCTTCAAATAAGCGGGCAAAGGCTTCCAGACTATAGTAGTGTCTTTCAGGCAGAAGGCATGACAATCAGAGAAGTAGATCTTAGGGTGGGACGAAAGGTCATCACCGACTGGGGTAACAACATCTACTCTGACTGTTAGGCTGCTATAAAATCTCTAAAATCTGTATTACTGATTTCAAGAACTTGACACACCTGCCGCGCATCTCTAAAGGTAAAGGTTTCATTTTAAATTCTTGACTATTTTACTTTATTAAAAAAAAAACAGGTTAGCCGTTTGCGCATTAAAGTAGACACTAACTTTGGTATTAGTGATTCGCCTAAATGATAGGCAACATTCTTTGTTATTTATTATTACGTTTTGTGATGTACTCCTTTTTCTACACTGTGCAACCTTCACATCCTAATATTTGTACGTTACTTAGAAATTATAAGCTGTCATTAGCAGTTATTCAATTTATTTTGAACGTTTTCAATGTTTGACAGTGATTCTGTATGGAAAACTGTGTAATGATGAGACATTAAATTCGATTTTCATTTTATGTTAAGAGTTATCGTCTTCACATGTTTGAGGACATAAAATTGAAAGAACTTTCCCCCTTAAAGTAGGCAATGACTTCTAATTGAATATTTGCCTAAATCATAGGCATTACTTTATAACTCCAAAATTTGTTTATTGGTTACTAATTTTATTTTTTTTCTTTTTTCCAGGTAAGAACGTAACTGAAACCTTAGGACGATCAACAGAGGTAAAATTGTCATTATTTATATGTTATTCCAAGAAGTATTAGGCTGTATTCAGTAAAACTCTCTGACGATAACATATTTGTCATTGTTACTGTTACAGACATGATGTCTAATTGAAATCTTGATGTCTTTTAATAACAATTTCAAAAATTTCTTCATATCACATTTCCTAAAAATCCTATATACTTTTATGTGTAACCCACAAAAATCCCCTCCATCCTTGTGTGCGTACGCGTTGCCATTGCCTGCCAGAAAATTGGTTTCGTAGGGATTTGCTCTTTAATTTACCTATAACCAATCAGTTGGTGTACTGCTTTTCATGTCGCAAATAACACAAATTCAATCCAAGGACATTGCAGAAAGGACACACGGAATTGTGTTTATGTGACGGTAATAGGAAGGGAAAAGTACGAATACAAATACGTAACAAATAAATAAACATTACATGAAATGACATTTTCCAAACCATAATTTAATCATGTTGTCTTTCCCTTTCCATCCCTCTCTCTTCCTCTTCCACCCCCTCTCTCATCCTCTCCCTATCTCTCGCTCCTTGCTAATGATTCACTCTAAGGATACCACATCATTTCATACCATTCCATGGCAAATGCCATCCAACCCAGTTACATTTTAAATGAATTCGCAAATGAATTGTTGCTCTGTGAAATGCGATGCATAACAAATTGACAATGGGAAAAGAGGTGGCTGGGGAAAATAGTGTTAACAATGTTATCATACCTCCTTCTGCTTCTGTTTCTCCTTTATCGACTATCACAACTGTCATTGCCTTAGTTATTTCTCATCATCGTCATCCTGCTTGTACCATACATCTTGTTCCATAGCAAAGTCAGCGCACTTGAGTTCTTTACGCAATTGGGTAAAAAGCTTTTACTTCATGTTGTCTTACCTCATCGCCCATGGTACATTCTGCTGATGTGATGTTCCAGGAAGAAGACAAAACTTTGGGTTTATTTGAGAACAAGTCCTTGTAAAAAAAACCAACAACCTACCCCTCTCAGTATTTTAGTTAGATACAAACAATCAACCCACGCTTTGGTGATTTCTTAAGAGCTGTACACACTTTTTGCCTGAGAACTCTTTGGGAGTCGTCAGCCTTGAGGGTTGGGGACTACTAGTTGGTTTGACGACACGTTTGTTACATCTGGAATAAATTGTCAATGCAGAAGTGACAGGCTAACTGTTGAAATGTTAGTTCATGGGTTTTAATGTCTAAATAAGCCTAAGTTTTTTCTTTCTTTGTCCGCTTTGCCCATACACCCTAAAAGTATGAAATTCAAAACATTCCAATTTCCATAATTCTAGATTCTACCGTTTGTTCTGGTACAATTTGTGTCCCCGTTCTTTATTGATTTATCTCCTAAAAGCATGAGTTTTCATTATTCTCTCTTCAGCCGTTTGTTATAAAAGTACGAATTCCAAAAAATACCATTTAAAGATTTGTTGAGGAGTCTGGCCAAAATTGGACAACTTTGACTCTGACTACAGAATTTTTAAAATGCACGACACCACGCTGACTCTGACTCCAGCACGATGGAAAGGCGCGAGTCCACCCCGATACCAGCATTTGGTTTTTTTCTATTTCTGAAAGAAATTGTATGTCAATAATGACGTGTCAAGTGCAAGTATACCAGACTCAGACTCGGTTGTAAACGATGCCACAATTTTTGCCCCTTTTCATCTGTTTTACCCCTTAAAAGGCAAAAAGTTGAACAACTTTTTAATTGCGTTTCTGCGCTGTCAGAGGAATAAACACCCCAATTTTCGTAATTACAGCTTTAGCCGTTTTGTTTAAATTATGGTACAAATTTTGTCCCCATTTTTTTTTTGCTCAAGGTTACCAGACTCCGAATCCACAGTATTGGTTGCAGGCGATGCCACAATTTTTGTCCCTTTTTCTCTGTTTTACCCCTTAAATGGTAAAAAATCGGAACATTTTTTAATCGCATGTCTTCGCGGTCAAAGGAATGTACACCCCAATTTTCGTAATTACAGCTTTAGGCGTTTTGTTTAAATTGTAGTACAATTTTTGTCCCCATCCCCCTTGTTTTATCCCCTAAATTTATAAATTTTAACAAAACCCCAGTTATACGTTTGGGTTTTTTCCCAACTCTTTCCCTGTTGTAAAAGTATGAACTGCAAATAATTCTTTCTTGTCTATGTTTTAACAAATCCCCAGTTATCCGTTTGGGGTTTTCCCATCTCTTTCCCTGTTGTAAAAGTATGAACTGCAAATAATTCTTTCTTGTCTACGTTTTAACAAATCCCCAGTTATCCGTTTGGGTTTTTTCCCATCTCTTTCCCTGTTATAAAAGTACGAACTGCAAATAATTCTTTCTTGTCTAGTTGACGTAGTTGATCACGTCTTTTTAATGCGCGTATACGCAGTTCGAGTAATGTGCATATTATTTTTTTTGGCTTCAGCCATTGGTTCTGGGCGTTGGTACAATTTTTGTCCCCTTTGTGTCCTGTTTTATCCCCTAAAATTATGAATTTAAAATGCGCCCCTATTGCACTTCTGCGCTGTAAGAGGAATGCACAACACAAGTTTCGTGATTCTAACTTCAGCCGCTTTGATTTGGATATGGTACAATTTTTGTCCCTTTTTCGTAGATTGACCCCTTAAGCAATTTTTTCGCCAAATCCGTACTTATCGCTGAAATACACCGTAAAAAGAGTGTATTACTCCAAGCTTCATGCTTTAACTTCAGCCGGTGGGTGGGTGATACAGCTGTTGCTGAGTTGACAAGTCTTGGCCGAGTGATACTAAGCTTTTGCTCGCTTCGATGTGTGTTTGGGGTCGATATTATGTTGAAACACCCATCGAAGCGGCATTTCCCATTTAGCACAAGGCATCATGAGGTATTTTTAATACAGTGGTATAATATGCAGCGTCCATTGTCTGTTCAATTTGGAATAACGGTTCTGTCCCAATGTAAGAGTAACAACCACGTACCATTATGTTTCCGCTACCACGTTTAACTGTATGGATTGTGTTCTGGGGCCTGAATTCGGTGTTGGAAGGTCCTCGTACAGGACGACTACTCTTATCATAATTACCCAATCTCACTTTAGTTTCAGCTGTCCTCAAAATATTTCGCCATGTGCGTACGGACTATTTCACATGCTCCTTGGCAAAATGCAAAATTTTTTGAACGTTCCGTTTGGATAGAAATGGAACTTTTCGGACACTTTTTGCCTTTAAATTGTTTTTAGTTAGCATTTTTCTTAATGTAGAGGTGTCAACATCCCGATCGTATTGCCTTTTAAGGGCGGAAGAGGTAACAAAAGTCGAACTCTACGTGGCACAATATTTTTGGTTCCAAATGTTCTGTAATTTTCAGGGTTTTACCGTCTGTTTCCTAGATTGGGGTTATATTTTATTCCGGTCTCCAACATTTTCTTTGAGCATTCAATTATGTCAGTAATTTGTATGTAGCTTTTGAATTCTTTTATCGTCTCTTTTATTCTTTCTTGGCGCTCATGATTGCAATATTTACATCGGCCCATTTTGGAACGTCAATAATGACAATTTATTAATGCTACTAATAAACATTAATCATATTTAGAAGCTAAACTTTGTTTTCAAATTCAAATCCAAACTACCGTTAACCATTTCAAAAAAAATATATTTTTTTTGTAATTGACTCTATTTTATAGAGACACGTCAGCCTTTAAAATACTGACACTGACCAGGAGAACAGTAGTGTTTATTAAAAATGACGGCATTTTATTCAGCAGAGGACCGGTCAATCAGGTTCAGAATTTCTTGACATGAAACATCTTGGACCACTGATTTGCAGAGAATAAAAGTTTTGACGAGTGTGTGACTCTATTTCATCGCACACCACTGTATATAATCCCTGAAATCGATAATAATATAATCGATATAAATATAATCGATTATAAAAATGTTGTTGATAATATTGTTTCGATTTATCACCCAGTCAACGTGTCATCGATCAAGCTCATGCTCATAAATGACAAATCTGTGGTCCGCTTAACGAGTTCATCTATTTGATAGATTTTATGATAGTAATAGATTATTTGTGTTATATCGATCAAATCATGTTTACTAATTATTGCGATGACATCAGTTATATCGACTACAACCATGTCGAATTGGTACTACATTAATTTTATCGCCTTTAATAATTACATCGATTAAAATGGTTTAAAATGTTTACTATGTACTTTTTTAATTGATCGCTTTCTTCTATTTTATCAATTTTATTAAATTCATCAATTGTTTGTTTTTATTTCGATCAAATTTTTTTCATCGATTTTTTATCGATTTCATCAATTAGATCGGTATGAGATATAGCGATTTTATCCGATTAATTGATTGTATCGGGTGAAAAGTTTTTATTTTATATATCAATGTCTTAAATTTTTCGATTATATATATTCATCGATTACTTGTTATTCGATCAAATCGTATTGATTTAATATTTTTGTTTTTAAATTAGATTTATTTTATTTTTAGACTTAAGATTTTGTTATGAGATTATTTGTAGTATTATCGATTAAACCGTAGTAGATTTATAGATGATATCGACTAAATCGTTTATATTTCATTTATCGACTTATTGTTTTTTCGATTTAATGAAATTTATCGATAATTATTTCGACAAAATCGGTAATATTAGATATATGGACTACAACCATTAGATCGTTGTTATCGACTATGCCGAAGTGATACTACATTAATTTTATCGCCTTTATGGATTGCATAGATAAAATTTGATTAAATGGTTTTTTTTTAAATTTCTATTTTATCAGTTTTATTAAAATTATCGATAGTTTTTTTATATCGATCAAATCTTGTTTTTTATCAATTTCATCAGTTGGATCGGTATTATCTATTATGACGTATGGATTTGTACTACAGTGATTTTATCCAATTTATTAATTATATCGATTAAATAGTATCTTCTCTTTTATGGATTTTATTCATTCATCGATTTCTTGTCATTCGTTCAATTCGTTTGTATTAATTATTTTTATGTTGAGGTTGGTGTTATCGATTATACCGTGGTAGATTTATGGATTATATCGATTAAATCGTTTATTATATTCATCGATTGATTTTTATTTCGATCAATCGATTTTTATGGATCTCATCAATTAGATAGGTGTTATCGCTTATGCCGATTTGGTAAAACAGTGATTGTATCCCATTTATTGATTGTATTGGTTGTATCGATTTCTTAAATTTTACCGATTTTATGAAATTCATCGATTAAATCGTTTTTATTAATTATTTTTATTTTTAGATTGGTATTATCGATTATGCCGTAGTATTATTATAGTATATATAGGAGTATATTATAGCGATTATATCGGTAAAATTTGGTTTATCGATTTTTTGGAATTAATGGAATTTATCAATAACTATTTTTATTAAATCGGTAATATCGGTGATAAATCGGCTCCTTCAAATAGCTATTATTATTATTGGCACTGCATTAATTTTATTGCCTTTATTGATTACATCGATTAAAATCGTTTAAATGGGATTTTTAATTTATCGATTTCGGTTTATTTACAGATAAAAATCGTTTAAAAGTTTTTTTTTTAATTTTTATTAAATTCATCGATTTTTCTTTATATCGATTAAATCTTTTATCGATTTCATCAATTAGATCGGTATTATCGATTATCACGTATTAGTACTACGGCGATTTTATCCGATTTATCGGTTTTATGAAATTAATCATTTACTTGTTATTCGATCAAATCGTTTTCATTAATCATTTCGATTATACCGGTAATTTCAACTAGTATATCCACTTCATCAATTAGATCGGTATTATCGATTCTGCTGTATTAAATCACATTCAGAGTTCATATAGTTTATTTCGATTAAAACATTTGTATTTAATTTATCAATTTTTCATACTTTAGCTCGATTTATTGAAATGTTGTCGCCTGTTTGTTGTATCTATCAATTCGGTTTTATTAATTATTTCGAAATCGTCTATAGCTTCGATTAAATCCAGTAAAGTGGCCGTCGGTGGTCAATGGTTAGTGTGCGCGGCTCCTGTACATGAGAACGTGGGTTCGATCCCTGCTAAGACCACCTTACATTTATTTCGACGACTGTCACCTCGCTTAGTTATGGCGACACTATCGGGTACTATTTAGCCATGAAAAAGCTTCTCAAAATACCGTTCGGAACCGGAGTAAAACTCTAGGTCCCAATCAGTGAGTGTAAACTTAGAAAGCGCACATCTCACTGATTTTGAGAAGCTCTCCTCAGTCCCTTCATAGAATATTTTTTAAATCCATTAGCATAATTATATCGATTGCATAAATTTTTGCTGATTTTATGGAATTTATCGATTTTTGTTGTATCGATTAAATCATTGTCATTAATTAAATCGGTGGCCATCGGTGGTGCAATGGCTAATGTGCGTGGCTCTTATGCAGGAGAACATGGATTCGATCCCTGCTCTAACCACCTTACATTTCCTTCGACGATGGCCACCTCGCTTAGTGATGGCAGCACTAACGACTACTTCTTCTGAAAATACCGCTCGGAACGGGTGTAAAACTGACAGTGAGTGAAAAATTAGAAAGCTCGAGTTGCGAGAAGCTCTCCCCAATCCCTACATGAGATGAAATGGGAAACGGGTTTTTCTCGGTTAAATCGAGAGCGTCGTTTGAATCGATTAAGTTGATTGTTGTAATTATAACGGTTGCATCAATTTAATCGATTTTATAGAATTTATCTATTATTTGAGAGATTTCCAATTTATCCATTTTTTTGATCATTCTATTTATTGCGAATATTTCACTTTCATTGAACTGAGTGTTAATAAAATGAATTCCTTAATAGATACGGGCCACCTCCGTCTTCCTTGAATATCTAATGTGCCTCTTAATTTTATTGGGGTTATCGATATTTTCTACGCTGTTGTTATCGGGGGGTATTTACTTCAGCTGTGAGTTTGACAATATTAAAAGTACTTAAAATAAAATATACCCAACCCAAATTCTTTGTTTTCCGTGACAACCTTTTGACTTGCCCCCCATAAATATTTGGTTATCATTTTTGGAGAATTTGCCAGGAAGGAAAGGACATAAAAAGTGGCATTCATGAGGAAGCGGTTGCTAAAAATAACTACGGAAATGGTGACCGACCGGGGGGACGACCCTTTGACATGTTCATTTTGCAAAAATGAAATGACATTTTTCAATTTACTTCATGACTTTATTTTTATTTTGTTTAATCCCTCTCCTCCAACATCCTGGATTTTTTGGTACTTTGTGCAATTCAGACACTCTTTCTCTCTCTCTCTCTCTCTCTTACGCTCTATCCCTGTTATAACCACCAGTAGCTTTTGTTGTTGCTTTTATTATTATTCATTTAGTCTTCTTGTTAGGGGGGGGGTTTTCGCTATTTCCTCAGCCACACCTTGTCCAACCCGGATCCAAAGGATTTTCCTTAATGTGACAGCAGCTCAATTCTTGAGTTGTGACATCTTATCATGTCAAAGAAGCTGCCGCAAATAGTATTACGCGAAATGGGTGAAGGGGACGTGAGGGTGGTGAAGTGGAATATCCTTAAAACATGAGGGGTTGTTGATGTATTTTTTGTGTGACTTCTTTGTGCTGTTGCTACCTGCGGCATGTGACAAGTGGCATTACTTCAATTTATTTATTACATTTGTAATAAATACTTTAATATGGTTTCATCTGCTCCATAATTTCCAGGGAAATCTACCGAGTCCCTTTTGGTGAAACGTTTTTTATTCTTTAATACTAAAAAGGACGATGCCGTAGATAGAAATTGAAATTAATTTTAAACTTAATCTAGAAAGGGGAAACGTAAGAGTGAAGTTAACCAAAAGCGTTTGAGGAAGAAAGTCAGAAGAGGATATGGTTATAATTGAGAAATCCATCCCCTTGGCTATTCAATGCTGTGGAGTTGCACATTATGGGGGTTAATATAGGACTTTGTGGTTACGGAGGATTTAATATAATAAAAGTAGATGTTGGACAAAATGGGGTTTATTGGAACATGTAAGAAAATTACTTTTGCGCTGCAGTCCTTACAAAAGGACTTTCTTAATATAAGAATATACGTACACAATGTCTTATTTAAATAATAGACATTGGCAAACTGAAGGAATTTGGTGACATTTATTTAAGAAATCCTAAGCTCGTCAATCGCCAGTGATTTCGCAGGTCCTATGCACGGTGAAAAAGGGCGTTATGAAGGATTCATGTATATGTTTAGAACATCCATAGACGTACTTACGTGCAAGTATTGTTTTCATGAATTGAAGATCTGCTGCTTTTTGGTTTCTTTGTTGTCTGTCACGTTTTAGTTTTTAGGAATTTTTAACAAACAACGCTACCTTTGGGTCACAAAACATATATATTATAACATAATATTCATTGTGTCTCCAAAATGTTATATTGAATAGCAAACACAATGTGTTGGCACACGAGTATACTATTTTTGGTATCAGCTACAAACATATTATATTTGCATCCAAACAACAGAAACAGGCAGACTTTTCGGCATGTGTACATATATTCAACAAACACTTTTTTGGTCCTTTTTTAAACAAAATTAACAACAGTTGGCAAACATAATTCTCCATCTATCCTTTCAACCAGCAGAGTAGAAGGAGATTGATGTACACGCTCAAAAATAACGGCCCCAGCAACATATTGCAGGAACCACGTACATGTTTGCAAGCATTGTTTTCCTGAATTGAAGATCTGGTGCTTTTTGTTTCTTTATTGTCTTTCACGTTTTTGTTTTCAGCAGTTTTCAACAAACAAAACCACATTTGGGCCGCAAATGCATATATTATAACCTATTAACCATTGTGTCCCAAATATGTTACATTGAATGGCAAACACAATGTATTTGGATACAAGTATACTATATTTGCGACAAGCTACAAGCATTTTATATTTGATTCCAAACAAGAGCAAAAGACAGTTTTCCCTCATGTGTTTATTCAACAAAGACTATTTTGGTCCTTTTTTAAACAAAATTATCAACAGTTGGCAAACATAATTCTCCATCTGTCCGTACAACCAGCAGATTAGAAGGAGATAAATGTATCTACTATTACGATGTCAAAGAGACTAAAGTTCTCACATAATATCCGATGCTCTATGTTCGTTGAATCCATGGTATTGCTTTACAAAGCACCACTGCGTCTGTTTCTTAATTTGCCTCAGACATTAAGAAGTTGAAGAGATCGCACAATATGTAGCTACCTTGTCTTACCGTATTTCAATGCTGCACTCTAACAAATTTGTTTTTTTTTCTTGTTTGGATGCAAATAAAACGTGCTTGAAGCTTGTCGCAAATATAGCATACTTGTGTCCAAACACATTGAGTTTGCTATTCAATATAACATGTTTGGGACACAATGATTAATAGTTTATAATATGTGACCCAAATGTGACTTTGTTTGTTGAAATCTGCCGAAAACAAAAAAAATTACAGACAATAAAGAAACAAAAGGCAGAAGATCTTCAATTTACGAAAACAATGCTTGCAAACATGTACATGTTCCTGCAATTTGTTGCTGGGGCCGTTACTATTCAGCGCATGTATGTTATGTTCCTTACACGGTAATAGTCAGACCAATAGTTCTCTATGGCATCGTAGTTTGGTGAAGGTACTTCCAAAAGAAATATATTCTGAATTCCTTAATGAAAATTCAGAGATCAGCACTGATTAGCGTTAGTGGCGCAATGGGCACGACGTCAGGCACTGCACTTAGTGCTATCCTGAACATCTGTACTCCTGATATCATGGCCGAATCGGCAGCTGCTATCAGGGATTGTGGCGTCATGATATCGGGGCATTCCAGAAACGCTGAATTACTACACCGGATCAACTCTATTCCCGTAAAAACGGACTACTGTATCCCCTACCTTCTACCAGCGACAAATCTAAGGACTTCTATTCCGAACAGGAATACCTGACAAAAGTCACTGGAAGGGGACACCAGTAGTTTAAGATTTTTCACGGATGGATCAAAGTTGGACGAGCAAGTAGGCTATGGGGTCCATTCACCGGACCTAAGTCTCCTAAATCTCCTTCAAGCTGCCTGATCACTGTAGTGTATTTCAGGCGGAAGTTACCGCCATACTGGAGGTTACTGAACTACTGAAACGTAGTGTCACAACCCTCCGGAGAATATGTATCTACACGGACAGCCAGGCTGCCATAAAATCCCTGAAAGCCATGTTTGCTACGTCCCTGACGGTGAAAGAATGTCACTCATCACTTAGGGTGATGGCAGAATATTTTGACATCAGGCTCATCTGGGTACCGGGACACAGCGACATTTCAGGCAATTGCGTAGGAGATGCGTTAGCTAGACAGGGCACTACGGCACAGGTTCTTCCGGCAAAAGAAGGTGTTAGTATGTCAATCTCTACCTGTCGTTTGCAGTTCTGTCAGTGGGCCGATAATATGTTCAAGGACAAGTGGAGACTTACTTCAACTTGCAAACAAGCCAGGGTCATCTGGCCACAGGTGGACAGGAAGAGGACCAGGCAACTACTTAACTTGCCGAGAGGCAGGTTATCCACAATGATAGGAACTCTTACGGGACATTGTCTAGTAGGAAAACACGCCCTAAGATTGGGACATAGAAACTCCACTCTCTGTAGATGCTGCATGGAAGAGGATGAGGAAACGATTGCCCTCTCTTGGATTGCCCTGCTCTGGTAGGAGTTAGAAGTAGGATATTCGGAACACATTCAGTTAGCACCGTAGCCCTACAGGATATTCCTGTAGGTCTTATAGGCAAATTTATTGAAAGGGAAAATTGGCTAGACGACTAGTCAATAGTTGTTATAGAGGAAACTGCAGGTATCACAATGAGCTTCTTTAGCCTAAGTGTGCTAGACAGCGTGCTGTCTTGCAGCCTTTTCAACCAACCAACCAACCAACCATGTTATGTTCCTTTACAAGTTTTACTGAGTCATACCAGTTTGTGTGTGTCATTCACTGATTGTTAGATCCTGGCCCGTATTCCTTTATGGGTTTTATGATTTTTTAAAGGTCTGATTTATTCGTGCTTTCGAATAGTAACAGATTTTGTGGCTGAATACTTTATAATATTGAAGCGAAATGGTCTCCTCCGAATTTATCACGCAAACTCGCATCTCATATACAATAGTCACACACATTTGCCCATGCACTATGGGCGATGACATTTCTAAACAGTTTTGGGAAAGTAAAAAATTTATTTTTCTATAACTTGTTTAGTAATAACATTTGCAATGCTGGTGCGTGCAATGGCTAGTGCACTCTGAAAAATCTGTCGCTTTTTGTTGTTTGAATGCAAATATACCATGTGCTTGGAGCTTGTCGCAAATATAATATACTTGTGCCCAAACGCATTGTGTTTGCTATTCAATATTACATGTTTGAGACACAATGATTAATAGGTTATAACATATGTGTCTGCGACCGAAATATATTTGTGTTTGTGATACAAATACAGCCGTGTTTGTTGCACTGTTTATGCTCTCTCGAGAGCAGGAGATTAAATGGGGGCAACGAGTGTTTATACTTGTAAGTGTGTATCTGTAATTTTGCATTATTCTCTCAGTGAATGATTCATAAATATTCCTGAATGTGCATGATGTATTGCGTTTTAATTTCATGCATTCAGTCGTCAATGGTTCATCGGACAGAGGATATCAAAAGCGTTTGATCAGTGAAAGAAGAATAAACCAACGCTCGGACGGTTAAATGGTTTGTGATGTTGCTTTGGTTTTTGTGTATGTGTTTCGCATATATTTATGTGTGTGCTACCAAAGTGAGAAACGATTTTGAGGAAAGAACCCGGAGAGGGCAACAACATCAGTTCCTTTTTCTGCCCGAGTCTCTACTGCAAAAATCGGAATGGCGAACCAAATGTGAAATATAATAAAAAAATACACAAGTAATTAATACACGCTTGACTTGCATGAACTAGATTTGTATATAACTATATTGTTTGTGTACCAAAGCATATTGATAACCAACGCATAGTTGAAACCTTCTGAAGACAAAAACGTGAGAGACGACAAAGAAAGGAGAAACAACAGACCAACAGATTCAAAACAAAACAAATAATGCATTCAATGCAAGTAAATGTAAAAATCATTTAAATCTTTTAATTTTTTATATTAATTATTTATATAAGTAAATATTGATAAAATTGATTATAATAAATAAAGAAAGAAAGAATAATTCGGTTCTAAATATTATTATGTTTGGGAGAAAAGACGCATATGTTTTCACGTAAGTATATGGATGGTTGGAGAAATACGCGAATGTTTCCATGTAAGTATATGGAAGTTTGGGATGAAGCACGCATATGTTTCCACGTAAAAGCATACATATTTATCAGTAAACATGCTAATGTTTGCATTTAAATACACCTCAGTTTGGAACTTGCAAACATATAAATTTTTGAAGTGTGTTCCAAACATATACATGGTTCCTGCAGAATATCTTTGGGAGAATATGTTACAGAGGCCATTATTTTTAAGCGTGTGTGCGCGGCTCTTGTACATGAGAACGGGAGTTCAATTCCTGATCAGACCACTTTACATTTTTTTCGACGACGGTCACCTCGCTTAGTGATGGCGACACTATCGAGTACTTAGCCATGAAAAAGCCTCTCAGATTATCGTTAGGAACCGGTGTAAAACTGTAGGCCCCAATCAGTGAGTGTAAATACTAGAAAACGCACATCTCACTGATTATGAGAAGCTCTCTTCAGTCCCTTCATGGGATGTTATGGGACATCATTCTTTGTTTCAATAACATTTTGTTTAATTTACTTTACCCGTGTAATACAAAGTTCGATTCATTATAGTTTGTACGAAACTACTCCAGCCTCAGTTCCTCCCATTCAATCCCGTTCAAAATGTTTAATCACAATTGAAGTCACAATCATAAACTATTTAGATGGCAACAAACAAAAAACAATTGCAACTGCAATAAAGTTGAACAAACAGGATGTTCCAGTATTTTAAAGATTCAACAAACAAAGTTTAACAACAAATCTCTACAACATTTCAAAGAAACGAGTGGATGCAAAAGACAGCAAGAAAGACACACAGCCAGACTGACAGAGAGACATACAAAGAACCGGTAAAGATATCGAGTGGGTCGGATGGACATACAATTAAATGTTATACCTTGTAAGGCGAATTCATTGAGTGCCGGAGTACAAGGACAGACAATTAAATGCGATGCACAGTGAGAGGAGGCTGGTCTGATGGTCGGAAGGACGTAGCAACAAGCACTAAGCACATATAGTGGGTCCAAACAACTAGTCAGACTGAAACAAGGAAATGCATACATTTATACATGTTGGTATCCGATATGGTTGAATTATCTCACTACTCGTTTCGACTACATCAAGTTTTTGTTTGTTGTTCACAATGAATGGAATTAGAAATTAGATTTAACAGGGCTCAGGAAGATTGTGGGAGAGAGAAAGAGAGAGAGAGATGGAGAGAGGAAGGATAGAATTTAGGAGGACTACCAGACACAAAATCCAGATAACTATTGGTGCAATCAAGCAATGATAACATTTCCAATTCATTTCAGTGTAGATTTTTCACATTTTGGTTCAACAAAAGTCATGTCGTCATCATTAACACAAGCAAGACATGTTGTTGGTTGGTTATAACTATTCGCACAGTGGGGGCAATGGAAACAAGTTAGAAAAGAATTATTTATTTATTTTATTTTTTATTATTTTCAATAAATTTGTTAACGACTACTATTTTGGAACGAAAGTACATAGGAAAAGAAAATTTAAAATATCACAAAAAATCAAACAAACTGTTGCCAAATCTGATCACAATAGTAAATTATATACTTAAATAATTTCCCATCACCGCCCATGGTGGGATAGGGTAGAGCTTCTCATAAGCAGTGAGCTGTGCGCATTCTAGATTTCCACTCACTGGCTGTGGTTCCGAGCTGTCATTTGAGAAGTTTTTTCATGGCTATGTACCCGATATTGTTGCCGTCACAAAGCGTGCTGACCGTTGCCGAAATAAATATAAGTTGGTCAGAGCAGGTATTTGAACCAGTGTTCTCATGTACAAGAGGCACGCACACTATTCATTGCACCATCGATAACCATAGTAATAATAATCAATTAACAGTTTCTGCTATAAAAAAAATACTGTATTACTATAGGGTGATTTAATAAGACCTCAGATTTTCTGTTATATACACACTGACAAATAACGGCCTCTCTAACATATTCTCCCAAACATATTCTGCAGGAACCATGTATATGTTTGGAACACACTTCAAACATTAATATGTTTGCAAACCCATTTGTGTTTAAATGTAAAAAGCACAATGTTTACTGGCAAACATGTATGCTTTTACTTGGGTATTTCCTCCCCAAATATAATAATATTTAAAAACGAATTATTCTTTAATTTCAATATATGTGTATGTATTATTTATTATAATTAATTTTAGCAATAAAAATCCACATATATAAATGATTAATACAACAAATTAAAAGATTTAAAGCGGCCTTTTTTACATTTAGGTGTATTGAATGCATTATTTGTTTTTTTTTTCATGAAATGAGAATCTGCTGCTCTTTTGCATCTCCATTCATTGTTGTCTCTCACGTTTTCGTTTTCGGAAGGTTTCAGCTATGCGTTAGTTATCACTACACGTTGGTACAATTATTTCACAAATGGTCCGCCGTTCCGATTTTGTCAGTAAAGGCTCGGACAGCCAAAGGGCTTCACGTTGTGGCCCTTTCCAGTTTCTTTACTCAAAATCGTTTCTCACTTTGGTAGCACACAAACATATATACGAAACACATAAACAAAAACCAAAATAACATCACAAACCATTTAAGCGTCCGAGCCATCGTCTATTCTTTTTTCACTGATCAAGCGCTTTTGATATCCTCTGTCCGATGAAGCATTGACGACTGAATACATGAAACTAAAACGCAATTCATCACCAAAATAAAAAACACTGACTTCATCTGCAATTTGCACGCATATTCAGGAATATTTATGACACGCTGCCTGAGAGAAAAGTGCAAAAATACAGATACACTCTAATAAGATAAACTCTCTAGTTGTCCCTCTTTTATTCTCTTGCTCTCGAGAGAGCATAGACAGTGCAACAAACACAGCTGTATTTGTATCACTAGCATAAACATATGTGGGGCGCAAACACATATATTCTAACATATTAATCATTGTGCCTCAAACACGTAATATTGAATAGCAAACAGAATATGTTTGGACACAAGTATATTATATTTGCGATAAGTTCTAAACACACGTTATATTTGCATCCAAACAACAAAAACTTACAGATTTTTCCGCGTGTATCAACACACCAAAATTTGTAGAAAATTTTTTTATTTCATCATATTTTTTAGTCTATGGCAGTTATTTATGAAACACAATATTCTTTAAATACCCACCACGACTTCTCTGGGAACACAGGATGCCCGTAGCAAAATTGTCCAAATCTTGTTGGTATAGTTCTTACACGCTGAAAGCTAATGATCGCAGTAACATAATGCAGGCACCATGTACATTGTTGCAAGCATTGTGTTCGTAAATTGAAGATCTGCTGCTTTTTGCTTCTTTATTGTTTGCCACGTATTCGTTTTCAGCAGTTTTCAACAGACAAACCCACATTAATCATTGTGTCCCAAACATGTTATGTTGAATAGCAAACTTAATGTATTTGGGCACAAGAATACTGTATTTGCGACAAACTACAAACATGTTATATTTGCATCCAAACAACAAAAAAAGACAAATTTTTTAGCGTGTAATTTAAAACGCGTACAAGCTGAAAAACGGCCCCTGTAACATATTCTCTAAAACACATTCCGCAGGAATAATGTATATCTTTGGAACACGCAAAAAATATTATAGAGTCATATGCGTGTTTCATCCCAAATATGCAAATACTTACGTCGAAGTAGTCGTGTGTTTCCTCCCGAATGAAAGGTTAATGACTAGATGCGTAAAACTCAACATAAGAAATACTCCAACGGCGGAAGTCGCAAGGCCTTCCACAAATGTGGCATGCAGAATGGTTCTTTTATAATGCCTTCATAAAATAAGGCCTGCGGAATGCATGCATTTTTTCATCAGACATAACCAAGAAGAAGATTTTTACAGTTTTGAGAAATTTCTTTTCCGATTCTTTTTAACCGTAATTTAATTGGAAAATTTCATACAAATTTTAAAATTATATTTTTTATTTAATATTTTTAGGGTATTTGTAAAATTTTCAATTTGAAGTTGGGCGTGGTGAAACTGTCTAAGATAGATAAAATAAATAATTTTAAAAGAAAGGAGGAGGTAATGTGTTGGGAAGGCCTTCCGTATTTTAAAGAAGGCGTGTTTGGTCATGATTTCAGGCCTTCCAGGTTATGACTTCCACCGCTGGGACTCAATTCATTTATACACACACATTCAGGAATATTTATGAATCACTGAATACTCTTGCAATAACATTAACTTAGGCTGAGAACCCTCGTTTATTATTTTGCTCTCGACATTAAACATGGCTATTTTTGTATCACAAACAAAGTTGTATTTGGATCACAAACACACTTATATTATTTCATATTAATCAAAGTGTCTCAATCATGTAATATTGAGTATCAAATACAAGTATACTATGTTTTCGATAAGCTCCAAATACACGTTATGTTTGCGTCCAAACAAGAAAAGGACAGATTTGTCAGCGTGTATGATTTCGTTGTTCAGCTCTGGAATCGTCTCGGGCTAATTGTCATAGACAATACTTTTCACGTAGCCCCAGAGAAAAAAGTGCAACGATGACAAATCGCAAGATCTCGGCGGTCATTTGACATCGTCGATTCGTGAGATAATGCGTAGTGGGAACTTCGTTCACAATATGACCATTGTTGCATGCGGTGTGTGGCAAGTGGCTCCGTCCTGTAGAAACCACATCTTGTAAAAACAAAATGTCAGGTAAATCAGTCCATAAAAAGTTTGTTATGATGTTACGAAAAAGTTCACCGTTCGTCGTAACAGCCTTACCGGCATAAAAGCGTTACCACTCCAAAAAGTGACTCATTGTGGACGCATATTTTTTTATTCGTGAATGACATGTCTATCTTCGGTAGCCCAAATGCGGCATCCGCTTAGGTGAAAATGTTTTGTTTTGTTTTTGATATTGTTTTTTGGAAAAATCGGCATCAACTGCTTGCTGTTCAAGCATCCAACTTGTAAATAGACGGCGCTGCAAATTGTTTCTAAGCTTCAGTTCCTGTGTCAATTGAATTTTGTGGGCGTGTAAAATTCGGTCTTTCGTTAATTAGGTCTTTTGTTTAAAATGTGTCTTTTGTCGCTGAACGTTGCTGTAGGAAAGATTCAATTGTTGTGCACATCGACGATTTAAGGGTAATAATATTACCCTGAAATTTAGTCAAAATCTTACTTGTTCCTGACATTTTTTTTTTCAAATTTCAACGAATATTTTTCATAATTTCTCCCACTGTGAGTGTGTAGCATCAAGTTTCCTAAAAATGCAGTCGCTTATGCGCCTGCTGTTCTCAATTTTCGGATAACGTTTGCCTGAGATTTGCCAGCAAGGAGTTAAATGAACATACATTTACCAGCAGACGGACATAGAGACATTTAAACAAGAATGCGATTCAGATTTTTGCCCAAACAAGATGTGGGCTGGAGGAGGCGAAGCAGAAGGATTGAGATAGCGTTAGTGAGGACCAACTGGTAGAAGAAAAAAAACAAGTTAATAGTCATAATTTAAAAATGGTAAAAGTTTTGTGTCCAAAACGTACCACAATTGTATTCGCTTGAGCATCACAAAAACATTAATTATTAGATTTCGGGGGCAAAATATGTTATGCTTGAATTTTAACAAACATATTTATGGAGGTTAAATACGTTTAAAGGGTGTATCAGCAAAAGTTTCTCAAGTGATATAAACGGAAATTTTAAGATGTCTTGCCGTAGTAGTAACAGAGATATACTAGTTTAAATTAAATTTTTTGCACACGCTAGAAAACAAACTGGCTCCAGCAACATATTGCAGGAACCATGAATATGTTTGCAAGCATTGTTTTGATGAATTGAAAGTCTGCTGCTTTTTTATTCCATTATTATCTGTCACGTTTTTATTTGCAGCTATTTTCAACAAACAAAGTCACATTTGGGTTACAAAAACGTGAAATATAACCTATTGTGTCTCCAACATGTAATATTGAATAGCAAACACAATGTGTTTGGACGCAAATATACTATATTTGTGATAAGCTAAAAGCACGTTATATTTGCCTTCAAATTACAACAACAAAAAAGTCATATTTTTCGTCGTGCACAAATGGACTTGTAACGAGGAAACTCTGCCTTAAATAAAACACTAATTTCCTTATACATAGATTAATGTTTTCATTGAAAATGTTTTCATTTTATGCATTTTACGTGCACGCTGAACAAATTTTATTTTTTTTCTTGTTTGGATGCAAATATAACGTGTTTGTAGCTTGTCGCAAATATAGTATATTTGTGAGCAAACACATTGTGTTTACTATTCAATATAATATGTTTGGGACACAACGATTAATAGGGTATGATATAAGTATATGTATTTGTGACCGAAATATGTCTCTGTTTGCTGAAAACTGATGAAAATAAAAACGTAATATACAATAAAGAAACAAAATGCAGCAGATCTTCTATTGACGAAAACAATGCTTGCAAACATATACATGGTTCCTACAATAAGTTGCTGGTGCCGTTATTTTTCAGCGTGTGTTGGAGACACAATGATTAATAGATTATAAAATATATTTTTGTGACCCAAATTTGACTTTGTTTGCTGAAAGCGGGTGAAAATAAAAACGTGACAAACACCAAAGAAACAAAAAAGCAGCAGATCTTCAATTTATAAAAGCAATGCTTGCACCTAAGTATATGGAAGTTCCAAATATACACATGGTTTCTGCAAACATACACATGATTATTTTTTTTGGGGTCAGTTGCAACCCCTAAAGGGTCGGTCAAAAGAGGTATTTTCGTGCTTTACCTTGAACGAGCTAAGGCCAGATGGGATAGAATGGAAATGTGCCGCATACATATACAGAAACACATGGCCAGAATATAACATTCACCGAAGTAACTCCTTGATTAGCCAAAATCGGGGGACCATATCAAGGCTAATTGCCGTGCTGACTCGGCACTGGCAAATGGGTAATCACGCAAGACGGCTGAATCTTCCATACAATGACCACTGCCGTGCCTGTGAAGACGCAGAAGAGGAGGGGACGGTGGAACATCACCTCTGAATTGTCTATAGTCTAGAAACCTAAAGACTATAGGTCGTCACTTCCTACACCACCTCACTGAGATACACGAGATAGATATAGGCACTATACACTAGACTGTCTGGAGTGATGTGGTGTGCAAAACGGTGTCCAAAGACACTAGTTGATGCTAAATAGTATCTTTAGCAACCACGTGAATCAACCAAACAAGTACATATTTCGTCGATTGTAGGACAATTTTCTTATAACTAGAAGAAAATTCTTCTATCAAGGAAATTTTATCCTCAAATCAGGAACGTTACTTTCTAAAATTTAGGAACAACGAACTTAACATTAGGAAATACTTCATTCAAATAAAGATTTCCTTGAAAATATATTACCAGTCCTTATTTGGACCGGTAGCTATGGGTGTTGCCGACTACCAACAAAAGCTGAATACTTGTACGATAGCCGCCTCGAACTAAATGAGAATTGGAAAGGTAATATACAAAATATACACTGAATATCCAAATATGTTGTACATTATGAAGTGCAAAAGTTCTTAATTTAATATGTACTTCATGCTCAACATTCATCATTTTAAGAACTATCTACCTTGAAAGTACATATTACATGCGTACATACAACCGTTCTATGTTTTTTTATTTTATTTATTTATTTATTTATTGATTAATTAGTTCCTGTACACAAGACATAAGTCTTATATTGCAGCACAGGCATTTAAAACGCAAATTACGACTAGTGTAAAATAAGACAGGAAAAACATAAAGACATAACTGTAACAAAAATTATAAGTCGTAATATATAAAAGAGAGAAAAAAAAAAAAAACTTTGTTTTAAAACATAAATATAATACCAATTAGCATAGAAACATGTAACATAATCAAATTTAAGAAAAATAATCATTATTAAAACAAACACAAAAGAAAATTAATTCCGTTATAATTAAGTAGAAAAGGAAAATAGTCAAAAAAAAAAAAGCACATAAATCATTAATCACCATCAAAGGAGTTTCAACAAAAATTATAAACCAAAAAAACAAAAACTTAAGAATACAGATCAGTAATAATATTTCTAAAGTGCAGTACATTATTTATTAGCTGTATATTATTTGGGAGCGTGTTCCAGAGACGGATTCCATTTATGAAGAACTGCCATTCTGAAGTGTGAGTCTTATATTTGAATGAATTAAGTTTCCTTCCTCTACATGAACGGGAGAAAGTAATACGTCTATAGAGGTGTAGTGGCTGTTTTGTGTTGATGATTTTGTGTAAAAAAACCAATACCCTTATATTAAGCAAATTGTCAAAACTTACATCATAGAGCTGATGAGAAAAGGACGAAATGTGGTCGTATCTCTTTAAACCGTAAACATAGCGTATAACGTTATTGAAAGTGACGTTAAGTTTTCTTCTACTTTGCGAATCACAGCTAGCAAACAGTTCGCTACCATACAATAAAACAGGCATAATATACGTTTTGGCTAGTAAATTTCTAATTCCAATGGGGGTACAATGTTGTGTTTGCCATAGATTTCTGAGCATTGAGAAAGTGCGTCCACATATGGTGTTAATATGATCCGACCATGTTAAGCTGGAGTTAAAAATAATTCCTAAGTTTTTCGCAGTTTTAACGATTTTGATTTTCTGATTATTAAGCATAATTTGTGGAGTTTGTGTGGGCAATATTGAACGTTTTCCAATAATCAAACATTTAGATTTTCCGGGATTTATGGCAAGACCATTTCCCGATGCCCAGCGATTTACTCTGTTAAGATTTTGACTCAGGGTTCTAATACATTGATCAATATGTTCCGGCTCGCAGCTTAAGTAAAGCTGAATATCGTCCGCGTACATACGTACGCTACATTCACAGATATAAGTTGGCAGATCATTTGCATACATAGAGAAAAGTAAGGGTCCAATGATTGAGCCTTGTGGAACACCTCGATTTATTGATAGCATTGACGATTTTGACTTCCCTACGTCGACATATTGGTACCTATTTGTCAAGTAAGATTCAATTAAACGTGTTGCAGTACTGCAGAAATTAAACTGTTGTTTTAATTTAGTGCACAAAATCGAGTGATCTACCGTATCAAAGGCCTTGGAGTGGTCTAATAGTACTAAAAAAGTAAGTCTGCTTTCATCAAGGTCTTTTCTGATATCCTCTGCAACGTCAATTAGAGCAGTAATGCAACTCTGTCCTTTACGAAAACCTGATTGACGGTCGGTAAGTAGAGATCTGGAGTCCAAGTAGTCGAATATCTGATTATGTAAAATACGTTCAAATGCTTTTGAAAGAAATGTCAGAATTGAAATAGGCCTGTAGTCAGAGATAGATTTTGGTATAGGTAAGATTCTAGCTTTCTTCCAGTTGCTGGGGAAATGACTAGTATAGAGTATCTTATTGAATATACACGTTACAATTGGCAGAAGTTTCGGCAATAACATTTTAAAAAATTTAGGATGCATGTAATCTATTCCAACAGCATTAGATGTGATCGACAAACAGGACGCTAACACATCAGATTGACTGACACCAGCAAAAGAAAAAGTTTCAGTGGCAGTACACTGCTGTTCTTTATAAAATTCTACATCTGTCCTAGTCAAGGGTATGTTCAAAAAACTTTCGTTAATCTTATTAGCATCTACATCAATAGGAACGTTTTTGCAACTTTTCCCAATACCAATTTCCTGAATAATTTGCCATTTTTTCTTAGACCCCACAGCAGTAGTGAATTTATCGGCATAATACTTTGATTTTGCACTCTTAATAAGTTTGTTCGCAAGTTTTCTTAATCTTCGGTAAATTTCATGAAACTCAACGATTTTAAATCTCTTCCATCGAGTAAAAGCAATGTTACGTTGCATGATGGCCTTTTTAATTTCATCAGAAAACCAAGGACGTCTACCGTGTCGTACAATTTTGGTTTTGAGAGGTACTGTCAGATTGAATAAGTACTCCAGATTTTTCTCAAGAAAAGATACCTGTTCATCAACTGACATCATCGAGTATATTAAACCCCAATCAATTCTAGAATACTCTTCTTCCAAGAGCTGTAGATCAATATTTTTAAAATCTCTAAAAGTAATACACTCTTCAGTAATGGATAACTTGAAGTCATATGTTGTGAAAATGAGGTCATGTTTTGAAAAGCAAGAAGCAGTAAGTTGGTCATATATTAGGACTTTTGAAGTATCAGAAACTAAAAACAGGTCAAGTAGGGTATTTCGGGTAGAAGAAAAATGCGTTGGTAAGATGGAATTAACAGGAGAGAGGCCGAGGGGTATTAATTTGTCGATTAAGTTGGATTCAATTAGTATGTTAGAGTTGAAATCGCCTGCGATTAGGATGTCGTTATACATAATGGAGTATGATTCTATATTGGAAACAAATAAATCTAAACTAATGTTCCGATTTGGTCTATAGACTGCGCCCACAAGTAGCTTACCGTTGCTACTTTTAATTTCGACAAGAACATATTCAACAAGGTCGGGAGCAGCTGACGTTGAAACAGTATGAAAAACTATTCCCCTCTTAATGTAAATTGCTACTCCTCCGCCATGACCAATTCTATCGACTCTCACCACACTATACCCATCCACTGAAATTATACTATCATCTATATCGGAGTTAAACCATGTTTCGGAGACACATATAATATCAACGCCAGAGTTTTCAAATATGTACCGAAATTCGTCGATTTTGTTCACCAGACTTTGAGCATTTATGTGGCAGATCTTCAAGCCTTCTTTTTGACTGCATAATACTCTAATCATATTAGCTGTTCCGTCTTTGGTGGCTTCCCTCAAGCTATTTAAGGTAGCCATAATTGTAAATTTTATATTTGATAACATAAATAAAGCACTTTAGAAATTTGAGAAATAAACTATATAATATTGAAACTAGTAAGATGTCTGTTTTAAGAAAAATAGGATTAATTGTTCCGAAATTATGAAAAATAGTGATAAAAATGATTATAAAAGATTTATCTTTACAGAGTAATATATTATTAAATAATAAAGTCATATCAGTTTTCCTGTTCGATGAAAGTCTGCTGATGGTTGTCAAAAGAATGGGTCCCAATACAATCAGGAAATAACAAATCCAAACAGGATAGTTGGTCAAATTCATCAATGCGATGTGCTTTATCATCAGGGTGTTTCTTGATGTATACTGAGCCTCGTATGGTGAAAGCACTATGTAGTTTCTTCTGACGCTTCAAACGAACGGCGGCTTGTAGAATCTGGTAGTTGGTCTGCGTAAGATTCTCGTTAACAAAAAATTGACTGATGGAATCAAAACCGATATGTCGAAGGCAGAAATGAAAGTTTTTATCATTCCCTTTGAAACGCGATAGGATTTTTAGAAAGAAATTTTTGTCGTGTGGAGACCACATACGAACAATTATGACCGCGTCCTGTGAGTTATTATTCCGCTTATTATTTTGGTTATTCAATCTAAAAATGGATTCAATAGCAGGAACTGTTGTGTTAATGGCTTTACAAATCCTTTGGAAAATAGTGTACAAGTTTTCATTATCAGTGTACGGAACTCCGTTTACGCGTAAATCACGTGCAACAATGTTATTTTCATTTATTCTTATTTTCAGTTTTAAGTTTTCAATATCATTTATTAAGTTTTGATTTTTACTATTTTCCGTTTCCAGATGGTTTATTTTTTCCCTTGCAATGGCTAATTCCCCCTTAAAAGAGTTTATTTCACCTGCCACTGCTTCTAGCACACATATTTTCTCATTTAACATAGAGATATCTCTTTCTATTAATTGAAGTTTGGACTCAAAAGCGTTAACTATTCGCTCTTCACACTCAATCACTTGTTTACGAGTCGACTCATTTAGTTCACGTAAGAGTTCATATTGTTTGTCAATTTTATCGCTCAATTTTAACCACATGCGTGTAGACGACGTCTGATCAGATACTTTACTTAATTTGTACTTAAATTACGAACAACTATGAACTCAATTTTAATATTTGGAATAATTTTTAGCCGGACACAAACTTAAAATGTTTTCAATGTTAGTTGTCTTTCATCCAAGTTATTTTTAGAAAGTTGTAATTCCTTGCCAGCTAACAGATCACGATTTTCCGGTTAGTGAAGCGGAAAATCCCCGGGTGGGATTCGAACTCACATTCGCTGGACGATACACCGCAGTGTATATTCATACTTATCCAGTCTTTCGTTTAGAGTGATATTTGTCACTATTTACTTTACACGTTTCTTTCCTATTTATACGTACTGGTGCCGAAGTTTTGAAAGTTCAATTTATAGTACCCAATTATTCTTATTTTAGCTTCTGTTCTGTTTTTGGTATGATTTATGAATGTTAGTTGTATTTGCTCTTTTCGTATATATGTACAATTATTTTTTTTTGGAATTTCTGAACTAAATTTTATTACGCTCTTGCAAGAATTAGGTATAAATTTCCTCAAATTTAGTAAAATTTTTTTCATTTTGTGCAAATTTTTCCACGATAAATTAAGGATATTTGTTATACTAGTTTGATGACGTACTATTTTTAAATTGTACTCCGTTTAAATACAATTTCATCAAATATAGTTCAATTTCCTAATTTAAATACAAATGGCATACAATTTAGTACACTAAAAGAAAATTTTTACATCAAATCGATGATAAATGTTCATCAACTGTTCGTCATTGAATTGATGACATATTTCATTAACTTCATGAAAAGGTTCTTCAGTTTCACCTCTTCAGCTTCTTCACCTCTTTCAGCTTCATTCAATTGATGATCTTTAGGAACGAAGTTCCTTATCGCACGTTGCGGGATGGGGGCTAAATGAAAAAATTGTAAACAATTTATTTTAACCGTATTATGCTATAACCCAGTATACAACCACGTATTATTCTGCATACTTTTAGGATTTCGTGGTTTAGTTGTACCAATTCGTTTTGTTATTTTATTTTATTGCATACTTTTAGACATAATTGGTAATTATTACTAGATTTGTAGTCAGGGACGTATTTGAGTGTTGTTATCTTTCATGTTGGCTATGTGATAGTCATGCACATGTGAAGTGTGCTGACTTCAATGGAAGGTATTATGACATAATTACGGCTAAGGAAAGCGGGCTTCGATGATCATGTTGGAAGTGTAGCGAATTCGACGTTGACTTTTATAAGCTATCTAAGGAGGCCAAGAAAGGATTGCAAAATTTAAATTCTGATGTTGTCTCTATTAGTTCGAAACTTAAATCGTTGGAGGATATGTTTGATACTTTTAAATAGCCTCAGGACATCTCGTCCTCCCCAAGACGAAATGAAAGCCTCTAGTGATCGTAATTATGCAATGGACAGAAAAGAAACGCTATGAGCATTTTTTATGTGGTCTTATACCCGGTTCTTGTGAATTTTTTACAATGAAAAATATGCCAAAGAGTTTGGCTACACATTAACAAACAAATTACATCAAAATGATGACCAATTCAGTTGATGACAAACTTACATCAAATTGATGACAACTTTACATCTAATTGACGAAAAATGTACAGCAAATTGATGAACAATTTACATCAAATTGGTGAAAAATTTACTTCAACTTGATAACAAACGTAGATCAACTTGATGTAACGTTCTCGTTGGATTAACAAAATGTGCTTCATCAATTCAATGAAACGTGTAGTAAGTTGGAAAATGAGGAAAATTGATGAAGGGGTTTCTTCCAGTGTACATTTTATGGACTAAATTTAAGAAAGTTTTCAACTAGAATTTAGAAAAACTTTTGTTTTGAGCTTAGAAAATATGTAACAATATATTCAGTAGTTTTGAAATTTCAAGCTCATTCATATTAAGCTATGTAACATGGGTTTGTCTATGTCCGAGATTATCGCTCTCATGTCCACACGCTGAAAAAACCCGGCCTCTCTAACATATGCTTCCAAACATATTCTGCAGCAATGTTTGGAACACACTTCAAACATTCATATGTTAGCAAGTCCCAAACTCACTTGTATTTAAATGTAAACAGTATCATGTTTACTGGCAAACATGTATACTTTTACGTGGAAACATGCGTTTTTCATCCCAAACATCCATATACTTACGTGGAAACACATGCGTATTTCCTACCAAAGATAATAATATTTAGATGAAATTTTCTTTCTATGTCTAATTTATTATAATTAATTTTATCAATATTAATCCTCATTTATAAATAATTAATCGAAACAATTAAAAGTTTTAACAGGCAACATTTTACGTTTACTTGCACTGAATGTATTATTTGTTTTTTTCATGAAATGGGAATCTGCTGTTCTTTTGCTTCTCCTTTCTTTGTTGTCTCTCACGTTTTTGTTTTCAGAAGGTTTCAGTTATGCGTTGGTTATCACTATGCGTTGGTACACAACCAATATGCAAAACTGGTTCATGCAATCCAAACGTGGGTTAATTACTTGTGGTTTTTTATTGTACTTATTTTACAAATGTTCCGTCGTTCCGATTTTCTCTGTAAAGGCTCGGAGATACAATGGGCTTCACGTTGTTGCCCTTTCCAGTTGGTTTCCTCAAAATCGTTGCCCACTTCCATATATACGAAAAACACACACAAAAACCAAAGCAACATCACAAACCATTTTACCGTCCCAACCTTCGTTTATTAATTTTTCATTGATCAAGCGCTTTTGATGTCCTCTGACCGATGAACCATTGATGACTGAATACATGAAACTAAAACGCAATACATCAGCCAAAATAAGAAACGCTGACTTCCATCAGCAATTTGCACTCACATTCAGGAATATTTACGAATCACTGACTGAGAGAATAATTCAAAAATACAGATACACACTTACAAGATAGACCTCTCGTTGTTCCTCTTTTGTTCTCTTGCTCTTGAGAGAGCATAAACAGTGCAACAAACACAGCTATATTTGCATCAAAAACACAGACATATTTGAGTCGCAAACACATATCTTATAACATATTAATCGTTGTGTCTCAAACATGTAATATTGAATAGCAAACACAATGTTTTTGGACACAAATATATTACATTTGCGACAAGCTCCAAACACACTTTATATTTGCACCCAAACAAGAAAAAAATGCAGACTTTTCAGTGTAGATGTTCAACTTAGCTTTGTTATTACTTTTCTTTAGATAAAAATTATTTCATATACAGAGGGAACGATGACAACGTCTCATAATGGGTGGGGACGTTTTGGGTTAATCTGTGGAAAAGTCAAGAATTAGTTATACGCAAGCCAGCCCTAGCTGCCATGTTCGAACAATCAACGGAAGCCGGTAAGGAGTAATACTCAGTGGAATCCGATCTCAAGGCAATAGTCAGTCTCAGCTGCCATTGTAGAATAGCCGAAGTTGAAATATTAGAATAATTAGATTAAGCCGCTATTGTGAAATAAGTGGCACCTGTTTTCATTGATATCATAATGAAATCGTGGTCGTTCGTTCGTCTTGTACAGTGAGTGATTGCGTATGTGTGTAGGCAGTTACTATGTACGTATGACTGGTTTTGTATAAGTATGTTAGTTTGCCTCATGGTGTTAATAGGCTTCGTATATTTTTTCTTTTTGTTAAAGATGTTGAAGAGATCACCTCCAACCACATCAGATGGTATTACGATTTCCCCGCATGAAAACAACTAATATGCATTACATTCCTACAAAATTTTTCAATTCATGGAACTCTCAATGTAACACCCTGCACGTGTGTGCTATTTGACAATGAGTAGGTCTCTGATGTGGAAAAGTTCCCAATACTTGTACCACAACAACCTACCACCTGGGTTACCAACTCTCTCCATAAACTACGTAAATATGTAAATTATTGTTGTTTGTACTCTCATTCCAAATGTCATCAATAATTTGCTTATGCGATACGGAGTTTTTGCGAAAGCAGGAAAAGTTGGCTAACACGGCAGATTTATGTTTGGCTAAAACGATTTCCCTTAACGTTTAACTTTGTTTGTGTTTTCGTTCGTTTGCACTCCTGAATGAAGAGCGAAAATTAACATTTATTTCGGTTGTATCAGATTTTATGTCTGTGTTGGCCACAAAACGCAAAAGTGTGAAAAGATAAAGTTCCATTAACGGGAATGAGAATGAATGTGGATGTGGACAAATGTTATGGAAACCTTTGGATTATGTTAACAATTCACAGTTGGGGATTTGTATCAATCGGCAAAGTATTGGGTTTTAATGTTTCGCAATAACTTGCTAAGAATTCTTAATCAATTGTATATAATTACGAAACTAATTGCGATTAACATAGAGATTAATGATAATCTCTGTTAATATTGTTGGCGTTAATGTAGAATTAATTAGCTGTCTTCTTGAATTGATTCACTCAGGAGAAAAAGATTTCATAAATATGAGTTCAAAACTTTAAATGTAGTTCAAAATATTTACTCAATTGTTGGTTTGTTGATTAAAAAGGCTGCAAGACAGCACGCTGTCTAGCACACTTAGGCTAAAGAAGCCCATTGTGATACCTGCAGTTTCCTCTATAACAACTATTGACTAGTCGTCTAGCCAATTTTCCCTTTCAATAAATTTGCCTATAAGACCTACAGGAATATCTTGTAGGGCTACGGTGCTAACTAAATGTGTGCCGAATATCCTACTTCTCAGTCCTACCAGAGCAGGGCAATCCAAGAGAAGGTGTTTCGTCGTGTCCTTGTTCTCTTCCATGCAGTATCTACAGAGAGTGGAGTTTCTATGTCCCAATCTTAGGGCGTGTTTTCCTACAAGACAATGTCCCGTAAGTGTTCATATCATTGTGGATAACCTGCCTCTCGGCAAGTTAAATAGTTGCATAGTCCTCTTCCTGTCCACCTGTGGCCAGATGACCCTGGCTTGTTTGCAAGTTGAAGTAAGTCTCCACTTGTCGTTGAACATATTATCGGCCCACTGCCTGATCTGCAAACGGCAGGTAGAGATTGGCATACTAATACCATCTTTTGCCGGAAGAACCTGTGCCGTAGTGCCCTGTCTAGCTAACGCATCCGCTACGCAATTGCCTGGAATGTCGCTGTGTCCCGGTACCCAGATGAGCCTGATGTCAAAATACTCTGCCATTACCCTAAGTGATGAGTGACATTCTTTCACCGTCAGGGACGTAGCAAACATGGCTTTCAGGGATTTTATGGCAGCCTGGCTGTCCGTGTAGATACATATTCTCCGGAGGGTTGTGACACTACTTTTCAGTAGTTCAGTTACCTCCAGTATGGCGGTAACTTCCGCCTGAAATACACTACAGTGATCAGGCAGCTTGAAGGAGATTTAGGAGACTTAGGTCCGGTGAATGGACCCCATAGCCTACTTGCTCGTCCAACTTTGATCCATCTGTGAAAAATCTTATACTACTGGTGTCCCCTTCCAGTGACTTTTCCCAGGTATTCCTGTTCGGAATAGAAGTCCTTAGATTTGTCGCTGGTAGAAGGTAGGGGATACAGTAGTTCGTTTTAACGGGAATAGGATAGCACTAAGTGCAGTGCCTGACGTCGTGCCCATTGCGCCACTAACGCTAATCAGTGCTGATCTCTGAATTTTCATCAAGGAGTTCAGAATATATTTCTTTTGGAAGGACCTTCACCAAACTACGATGCCATAGAGAACTATTGGTCTGACTATTACCGTGTAAGGAACATAACATACATGCGCTGAATAGTAACGGCCCCAGCAACAAATTGCAGGAACATGTACATGTTTGCAAGCATTGTTTTCGTAAATTGAAGATCTTCTGCCTTTTGTTTCTTTATTGTCTGTAATTTTTTTTGTTTTCGGCAGATTTCAACAAACAAAATCACATTTGGGTCACATATTATAAACTATTAATCATTGTGTCCCAAACATGTTATATTGAATAGCAAACTCAATGTGTTTGGACACAAGTATGCTATATTTGCGACAAGCTTCAAGCACGTTTTATTTGCATCCAAACAAGAAAAAAAAACAAACTTGTTAGAGTGCAGCATTGAAATACGGTAAGACAAGGTAGCTACATATTGTGCGATCTCTTCAACTTCTTAATGTCTGAGGCAAATTAAGAAACAGACGCAGTGGTGCTTTGTGAAGCAAGACCATGGATTCAACGAACATAGAGCATCGGATATTATGTGAGAACTTTAGTCTCTTTGACATCGTAATAGTAGATACATTTATCTCCTTCTAATCTGCTGGTTGTACGGACAGATGGAGAATTATGTTTGCCAACATAACACGTTTTTGTCTTCAGAAGGTTTCAACTATGCGTTGGTTATCAATATGCTGTGGTACACTAACAATATAGTTATATACAAATCTAGTTCATGCAAGACAAGCGTGTATTAATTACTTGTGTATTTTTTTATTATATTTCACATTTGGTTCGCCATTCCGATTTTTGCAGTAGAGACTCGGGCAGAAAAAGGAACTGATGTTGTTGCCCTCTCCGGGTTCTTTCCTCAAAATCGTTTCTCACTTTGGTAGCACACACGTAAATATATGCGAAACACATACACAAAAACCAAAGCAACATCACAAACCATGTAACCGTCCGAGCGTTGGTTTATTCTTCTTTCACTGATCAAACGCTTTTGATATCCTCTGCCCGATGAACCATTGACGACTGAATACATGAAATTAAAACGCAATACATCACGCACATTCAAGAATATTTATGAATCATTCACTGAGAGAATAATGCAAAATTACATATACACACTTACAAGTATAAACACTCGTTGCCCCCATTTAATCTCCTGCTCTCTCGAGAGCATAAACAGTGCAACAAACACGGCTGTATTTGTATCACAAACACAAATATATTTGGGTCGCAACCACGTATGTTATAACATATTAATCATTGTGTCTCAAACATGTAATATTGAATAGCAAACACAATGCGTTTGGGCACAAGTATATTATATTTGCGACAAGCTCCAAGCACATGGTATATTTGCATTCAAACAACAAAAAGCGACAGATTTTTCAGAGTGCACTAGCCATTGCACGCACCAGCATTGCAAATGTTATTACTAAACAAGTTATAGAAAAATAAATTTTTTACTTTCCCAAAACTGTTTAGAAATGTCATCGCCCATAGTGCATGGGCAAATGTGTGTGACTATTGTATATGAGATGCGAGTTTGCGTGATAAATTCGAAGGAGACCATTTCGCTTCAATATTATAAAGTATTCAGCCACAAAATCTGTTACTATTCGAAAGCACGAATAAATCAGACCTTTAAAAAATCATAAAACCCATAAAGGAATACGGGCCAGGATCTAACAATCAGTGAATGACACACACAAACTGGTATGACTCAGTAAAACTTGTAAAGGAACATAACATGGTTGGTTGGTTGGTTGGTTGAAAAGGCTGCAAGACAGCACGCTGTCTAGCACACTTAGGCTAAAGAAGCTCATTGTGATACCTGCAGTTTCCTCTATAACAACTATCGGCAAGTTAAATAGTTGCCTAGTCCTCTTCCTGTCCACCTGTGGCCAGATGACCCTTGCTTGTTTGTTGAAGTAAGTTTCCTCTTGTCCTTGAACATATTATCGCCCCACTGCCTGATCTGCAAACGGCACGTAGAGATTGGCATAAATAAATAAATGGTTTCCCATTTTACATATCATGAAGAAATTTTGGGAGAGCTTCACACAACCAGAGAGCTGTGCGCTTTATAGTTTTATACTCAGTGTTTGGACCTACAGCTTTACACCGGTTCCGAACGGAACCGTCACTAGGCGAGGTAACCGTCGTCGAAAGAAATTTTAAGGTGGTTGGAGCAGGGCTCGAACCCAGGATCTCCTGTACAAGAGGCGCGCACACTAACCATTGCACCACCGACGGCCTACTAACACCTTCTTTTGTCGGAAGGACCTGTGCCATAGTGCCCTGTCTAGCTAACGCATCTGCTACGCAATTGCCTGGAATGTCGCTGTGTCCCGGTACCCAGATGAGCCTGATGTCAAAATACTCTGCCATCACCCTAAGTGATGAGTGACATTCTTGCACCGTCAGGGACGTAGCAAACATGGCTTTCAGGGATTTTATGGCAGCCTGGCTGTCCGTGTAGATACATATGCTCCGGAGGGTTGTGACACTACTTTTCAGTAGTTCAGTAACCTCCAGTATGGCGGTAACTTCCGCCTGAAATACACTACAGTGATCAGGCAGCTTGAAGGAGATTTAGGAGACTTAGGTCCGGTGAATGGACCCCATAGCCTACTTGCTCGTCGAACTTTGATCCATCCGTGAAAAATCTTAAACTACTGGTGCCCCCTTCCAGTGACTTTTCTCAGGTATTCCTGTTCGGAATAGAAGTCCTTAGATTTGTCGCTGGTAGAAGGTAGAGGATACAGTAGTCCGTTTTTTGCGGGAATACAGTTGATCCGGTGTAATAATTCAGCGTGTCCGGAATGCCCCGATATCATAACGCCACAATCTCTGATTCTCACCAGGGATGTAGCGGCCGCCGATTCAGGATAGCACTAAGTGCAGTACCTGACGTCGTGCCTATTGCCCCACTAGCGCTAATCAGTGCTGATCTTTGAATTTTCATCAAGGAATTCAGAATATACTTCCTTTGGAGGGACCTCCACCAAACTACGATGCCATAGAGAAGTATTGGTCTGACTATTGCAGTATGAATCCACATGGTGATCTTAGGAGACAGTCACCAGCGCTTTCCTATCGCCCCTTTAAAAAAAAATAAATGGTTTCCCATTACATCCCATGAAAGGACTGGGGAGAACTTCTCACAATCACTGAGCTGTGCGCTTTCCAGTTTTCACTCACTGATTGGGACCTACAGTTTTACACCGATTCCGAACGGTAATTTGAGATGCTTTTTCATGGCTATCTCCCTTTTACAACAGTAAAAAGCAACAGATGCCTTTTGCACCCTGTCCTCCACATTCAGTTTCCAAAACAGTTTTCTGTCGAGAATTATTCCCAGATACTTGACCTTTTACGTCAATTATAATTGCACTCCATTAACTGACGGCAGTTTAAATGCGGGTATTTTATATTTCCGAGAGAACAAGATAAGCTCGGTTTTAAGTGGGTTATGCGATAGTCCGTTGTTAGAGGTCCAGTTCGAAATCGGACTGAGTAGGCTGGTTGTACGAATGCTAAGTAAATTGAGGTTTCTACCCGTACAGATGATAGCAATATCATCGGCATAGGCAAAGACCTGACACTCGGCCCTGTCCAATTCAAGAAGCAGTTCATTGACAGAAGTTAACCATAATAGTGGAGACAGAACTCTCCCTGCGGTGTCCCCCTGTTAACGTTCCTAGCAAGTGTAACACAACCCCATTCAGCTTTGACGGATCTATCCACCAGAAGCTTCCCAATTAGGCGTGTCACTAAGTTGTCGACTCCTAGATTCTGTAACGATCTGAGAATCGCCGAAGGTTGAATGTTATTGAAGGCTCCCCCGATGTCCAAGAAGGTCCCCAGAGCGAAGACTTTATTCTCAAGAGAGTTTTCTATTATGCTGACTATAGAGTGGAGAGCCGTCTCAGTTGACCTGCTCTTGATATAGGCAGGCTAAGAACTCGATAGTACATTCTGTGGAAGATTACTTCGAACGTGAATGTCCAGTAACCTTTCAAATGTCTTAAGAACAAAGGATGATAGATTGATTGGTCTAAAGTCATTTGGTTTGACATGAGAGCATTTTCCCGCTTTCGGGACGAAAACCACTTTGGTTCGCTTCCAAATGCTAGGAATGACTCCCAGCATAAGGCTGCCCCTGAAGATTGCCTCCAACCAACTACAAGATAGGTATAGTGCCTCATGCAGTTGCGCCGGAATTATCCAGTCAGGTCCGACTGATTTATAGGGCTTACTCAATTGTAGTCCAGTTGAATTTAAAATTAGGAAATTGAACTATATTGGCGAAAATTTTACTTAATCAGAGTACACGTAACAAAACTACATAACCAAAATATTGTAACTGAAATCCGTAACTTTCAATGACAAATATCCTCAAAATGTGTAGTATTTTACTAAATTTGAGGCAAATTGTACAACAAGTTAGTTCACAAAATCCTGAAGATAATAGTATAGACGAAAAGATTTTAAGTTCCTGTACCACTAAAAATAATGTCAAGAACAAAAATTGAGTTCATAGTTGTACTTAATTTAGTACATATAGTACACACTGAAAAAAAACAGCACTTGTAACATCCCAGCGGGCAAAAAACCGAGCCTTAGCGAGTGTTACGCTAAATGCTCGCAAACGGGCTCAGAAGCGAGTATTTACCGGACCAAAACCGGGGGAGAAATTACACTCGCCCAAATATTCGCAAACTGGTTTAAAAACGGGTGCTAAACGGACGAAAAGAGAGAAACATTGTTGTCGTTGTGTCGTGCGCCAAACAGAGGCACACACGTGCAGGCACACGACACACAACAAAGTTCTGGCTATTGCATTTTGTTTTATTTTTCGTGTTGTTCTCGCAAAAGATATTGCAAAAGTCTCGCAAACGAATCTCTTGCAAGACATCGTAAACGAAACTTTTACTGCCACAAACTGAGCGACTGATGATTCATTTTCCGATCGTTTTCGGATCTGTTTTCGAGAGTTTTACCCGCAAAAGTTTCACGTAACTCTCGTATGCGATATCGTATACGAAGTTTTGGTCCGCGGGGATATTCTCTGCAGGAGCCATGTATATGTGTGGACACATTTCAAACAATCATACTCGTATAAGGGGTTTTCAATAAGAGCGCTACAAAAGTTTTTTTAAATAAAACAAAACCGGTTTTAGATACCAATGAAATTCTTTATTCCTGTGAAAGTACGTTCGATGCCATTATGTATGGAACTCGATTTCTTTTGCATGGCCACCACGGGCACGCTGAACCCAATTTTCGACGGTTTTCAAGCATAAATCGGCCGATACTGCTGCAATTTCACGTTCGATATTCGTACGAAATTCATAAATCGTCGCTGGCTTGTTGGCATAGACCATAGACTTGACGTAGCCCCACAGGAAATAATCTAACGGCGTCAAATCGCACGGTGGCCGTCGGTGGTGCAATGGTTAGTGTGCGCGGCTCTTGTACATGAGATCCTGGGTTCGAACCCGGCTCTGACCACCTTCAAATTTTCTTTCGGCGGCGGTCACCTCGCATAGTGACGGCGACACTATCGAGTATCTAGCCATGACAAAGCTTCTCAAATTACCGTTCGGAATCGGTGTAAAACTGTACGTCCCAATCAGTGAGTGAAAACTGGAAAGCGCACAGCTCAGTGATTGTGAGAAGTTCTCCCCAGTCCCTTCATGGGATGTAATGGGAAACCATTTATTTTTTATTTAAATCGCACGACCGAGGCGGCCAATCGACTGGGCCATTTCGTGAGATAAAACGTTCACCAAACTTGGTTTCCAATAAATTGATTGTGGCATTCGCTGTGTGGCTTGTGGCGCCGTCCTGTTGGAACCACATGTCCTAAAAGTCCATATTATCTAATTGGGGCCAAAAATATTCGGTTATCATTGAACGGTAGCGATTCGCATTCACAGTAATGTGCCGGTCTTGATCATCACGGAAGAAGTACGGCCCAATGACGCCGCTGGCCCATAAACCGTACCAAACCGTAATTTTTTCGGGATGCAATGATGACTCATGGATTGCTGTCTGACCAATAACGAATATTTTGCTTATTGACGAAGCCATTCAGCCAGGAGTGAGCCTCATCGCTGATTGTTGAGGCCTCTTAAAGTTGAGGCCACTGACTCCGAATTTCGGTAGTAAATTTTAATAATTTCGGCTCGTTGTTGGCTCGTATATCTTTCCATGATGAAATGGCAAACCGTACTGAAGAGAAATGTCAAAAAATATGGCGTCGTTTGCTGTCCCTATCGATTTACTTTTGTAGCGTCTCTGTTGAAAAACCCGTTATTTGCAAGTTCCAAACTTTTTTTGTTTCTTTAGTTATTATTATTCCACTCTATTTATTCCACCTAAGGTTTCCAATTACTTCTAGTAGCTCACAGATGTTTATTTTCCTCAAATGTTAAATTTTGGTTTCTCAGTTCCGCCATTTTTTTCGGTTTGCTCGGAAAATAAATTTTTCAAAAAACCGGGTTTCGGTTTTTAATTTTGGCAAACACCGGTGGAATCGGGTTTTCCGCTGTGTTTTGCTTTAAATTAAATTACTTCCAATATATTTGTTTGGCGACCATTTCACGTATTTATTCGTATTTCATATTGCCACAAACATGACAATTACGTTTTAATAGTAAGTAAAAATTTTTAATTAGACTCCAATTTGGAATGTTTGTTTACTATAAAATTAGAAAGTTTTATTCAAACTCACAACAATCTGATTTCAATTCGAAAATCATATTCAAATTTAAAAGAGATTTTCATGTATGAAAATCTTATTAAGTTTGAAACATTTATTTATAAAATTAACTTATTTTTGAAATTTGGAAAAAAAGTTTGAAAAGTTTAATAAACTCTTAATTAACACTGTGTGTAATTTTTTAAGTCATGGCAAAATAACCATATACGGACACCACAACGTGATAAGAGACTAAAAAAAAAAAAGACCCGTGTTTCCCAATTTTTCCCAAAGTCATGCACTTTTGTTTTATGGGCCGCCAAAGATTTGGGGCCTCGGTATCATTTTCGTAAAAATGTGTTCATTTTCTCAGGCTCATATCTTGCAAACCGTTCAGAATTTGAAGTTTATATGTTCTAGAAATTTGTTTATTGAGATCTTAGGTAAATTTTTGTAGTTGATTGTTTCCTTGAATTTTGAACGGTTTGCTACCTATGGACCTGAACACGGGAAAAAAGGTAAAAAAATCGAATTTTTTTAAGTTTTTTGCGATTTTGATCTGGAAGGTGAAGTTTTTTTGATCTTATATGTTCGGTTTGCAAGATAATCGCCTGAGAAAATGATCACATTTTACGAAAATGATACCGAGGCCCCAAATCTTTGGCGGCCCATAAAAAAAAAGTGCATGACTTTGGGAAAAAATTTTGAGACACGGGTCTTTTTTTTTTAAGTATTTTATCACGTAGTGGTGTCCGTATATGGTTATTTTTTTTCGTGTTGCACTGAAGATTATTCAATGAATTCTTATTCTTAAAATCATTTTGAAATTTGAATAAAAAAATTGTGTGGAAATAATATTTATAACTAATCGAAGCATAAATTCATATTTGAGAATAGAAATCATGTTTCTTAATTTCAAAATTTCATTAAAATTCAAAAATCATATCAAATATTATTAATTTTTTTAAGGATATTAACACAAATTGAGAAAAACCCGAGAAAAACCCGGTTAACGGACGACAAATAGCCGGTATCCGGTTTGTTCGAAAATTATGATTTTTAAAAAACCGGCACACGGTAAATAACAAAAAAAAAACCGGTTTCACCGGTTTTTCAAATTTTATATTTGCTATTATTCAATATTACATGTTTGAGACACAATGATTTGTATGTAATGATACATGTGTTTGTCATCCAAGTATAGCTTTGTTTGTGGTAGAAATACACCTGTGTTTGGTGCACAGTTTAGTTTTTCGCTCTGCTCTGTCGAGAGCAAAGTACTAAAAGGCGCATGAAGGTGGAGGGAGGTTTTTTGTCAAAATTCGCTGGATAGTGCATGGTGAAATTCGAAGTTGTTGAGAAGGATGCCGAATTGATGTTTTCGGATTTTCGGCGACACTCTCGTTTACAGCAGCCATGTTTTCAAGAGACCTGGCGGTAGGAGTCACAGGAGTCTTACAGCCCATAACCGACCCAGTTTCTTGAAAATTTTTGGCCACTCTTCGAATGGTTGACACATTAGGTCACTTTCTCGACTGAAAATTCTTCGAGGTTTGCGAGCGATCTCACCATAGCTTTCCAAATTTTTGTTATAAGTTTTCACATCTATAACGCGTTGCTCTTTCATAAAGCGCTCCATTTTTAATAATCGGAATAAACATATGTGACAGCTGTCAATTTTCAGAGTTGCTACTTGCACAAAAAACACTAAATTTAAAATGTACAAACTTCCAGAGATACCCATTATTAAATAAATATTTTCCCACTAAATATTATGAAGGGGAAATGGAGAACATCTCACACGGGGTTTTTTGCATATTTTCCATGGCTAATTACCCAATATTGTCGCCGGTGCTATACGCTGAAAAATCGGTCACTTTTTGTTTAGGTGCAAATGTAACGTGGTTTGTCGTAACTATAGTATACTTGTGTCCAATATATTGTGTTATTCAATATAACATGTTGGAGACACCATAATAATACATGTTTTTGTGAGCCAAATATAGCTTTGGTTGTTGCAAACTGCCGAAAACAAAAACGAGACGGACAACAAAGAACCCAAAAAACAGCAGATCTTCAATTTATGAAAACAATGCTTGCAAACACATGCATGGTTACTGCAATATGTTGCTGGGGCCGTTTTTTTTCTCAGTCTGCATGGTAGGTGACCGTTGTCGACAGAAATGTAAGGTGGACAAAACGGGTATCGAGCCCATGTTCTCAAGTACAAGATTCATATACACTAACCACTGCACCAAGATCTTTTGGGTTCTAGTCTATTACCAAAATAGAGCACTTTATTAACTTTTTCTTAAATTCATAAGGTTGCAAAAATGTGCAAGCAACATACACCCAGAAAAGTTGTACTTCATTTCATGTTCAGAATTATCAGTCTCCGAATCATCTTTCTCTTCCATCTTCCCTCTTCACTCTCTACTTTTGACTACGATAGTGTCAATTTGTAATTTACATAGACATGTAAAACAAAGCCAACAACATTGCCTCACCCTGCCTGGCTCCTACCACTAATATTAAATGTTTAAGGTTATGTAAAGTATCTAGTACCACCCATACAAACTAACGATATCCATCCAATAAACCGATAGAAACTATCCTGGAACTACTCGCAGCACTATAAGTAACTTTTCCTCGAACCCACTACCTCTTCCAAGGAAACTGTTAGTATGGTGGGGTGAAGGACAACAAAGTTTAAACCATGTAAAATTTATGGGAAATGTGTGTTTAACATGAAAATCTCTTGTTGTTGTAACAACAAACCTAACAACAAGATATTGTTGCTGTTGCCGGAGGTTGATTGCTGCAACGTTGCTGCAAGTCCACACATACTTACAATGGTTTTAAGGGGTGGAGAGGGTTCGGTATTAGCGTATTTTGTTTCTGCGGCGGGTGTCTAAAGTAAAGTATTAAAGTTTCGTCGCTAGTTGGGTTAAAATATATGTCTCGCTTGGTTTTTATTGCTGGGGTTATTGTGGGGTGTAAAGGACGATGGCCAACAAGAACCACGAGCTCAACAAAATCCGGATAATATGATAATCCCGTAAAAATGGACTCGTTGCTTTTGTTTGTGGTTTATGTGCGAAAATCTGAAAGTAATACTCGTATGTTTGTAAACACAGCAGAAAAAAACTGCTGAAAAGGGGAAAGCAAACATGTTTGCTATTTCAACAAACATATGTATGTTTGTTGTTTTAGCACACATATGTTTGTTGATTAAACAGACATATGTTTGTTGGCTTAGCCGATATATGTTTGTTGTTTTAGCAGACATATGTTGGTTGTTTTAACAAACATTTTGTCGGGTATTTTATCAACTGATTACAGATTTTATGAAACAAGACACAAGTTTAGGGAATGCTTCTTGTGTTTGGATGCTAGCGATATTTTTTGAGCATTGGTATATTAAAGAATTCTCATTGTACTAAGAATTCTTAATGTTTGTTAATGAATGAAAATCAGCTGATGAGGATCTGTGACTTGATCCCAAATACCTATACGGTCTGCCATGCTACGAAATTATTATTTTCATGGATTGACCTTTTTTCATTTATTTAATGTAAAAGTTTCACAAATGCTACGATCCAAGCCAATTTCTTGAACTGCGACTTTTAAATTCAGATTCCTAAACTCCGACGGTTAAATTCCGACTCCACACCTCTGGTGTCCTGAGTGTGATTAGTGAGCATGATACGTAAGCGAGAAATGCAAACAATTCAGTCACCCACCCTATTGAAATTATGAATCATGAATTTTGAGATTTGTTTTAATTCGGGCCCAGTGCACAACTCTAATCCAATCCCTACAATCCTTGAATAAATAGTACCTATGGGTTTGCAACAGTTTGCTAATGCAAATGCTTTGAAAACTTTTTAGGTGGAACTTTATGGGAAGGTATTGAAAATCGGATCGCAGCCTTCGGTGGTGCAATGATAATGCAACCTTGCAACCTTCCAAAAGCTCTCCGCCTAAATCTCTTCAAGGGATTTTTTAAAGTTCGGATCGGCAGCCTTTTTTGTGAAGGAAATTCAGTAGAGCCAACACTTCGCGTTACCAGAAATTGAGTGGCGCTAACATGTCGCGTTGTACAAAAGTACATAAAATCATACAAAAATTTCTCAATAGTGTACATAAAGGTACAAAAAGGGTACAGAAATGCGCAGAAAGTATACACAAAAGCAAGTGTACACAAAAGTATGTTGTAGAGCACAAGTGTACTCGAAAGTACAACAAAAGTACAAAAAAGTGCGCAGTAAAAAATGCGCAAAGTACAAAAAGTGTACACAAGGGTAATCAAATTTTACACAAGTACTAAAAGTGTACCCAAAGTACAAATTGTGTACACATTAAATTCAAATATTGTACACAAAATTACAAAAGGTGTACACATAGGCGTAAGAAACGGCAGTGGAGAAAACGCGAGAGTGAGAAAATTGGGACATACAGAAGGAAGAACGAAGCCCGAAAATTCTACCAAAAAGTTAAAAACGGAACTAATGGACATGGTTCAGGGCCCCCCTTCTGTAAAGACAAAGACGGAAATCTCGTCGCAGATGTGCAGAGCATGTTGGGAATATGGAGAGAGCATTTCTCCGCGCTACTAGTACCTGAGATATCCGATGACGATGGGACAATCGATCACAATATGGACGACGACGTCGATTGCCCCCCTCCTAACCAAGACGAGGTCAGAACAGCTATTGCCCGGCTTAAGAACAACAAAGCCGCAGGAGCCGATGGATTACCGGCGGAGCTGTTTAAGGCTGGCGGCGATGAGCTGATAAGGTGCATGCATCAGCTCATTAGCAAAATTTGGTTAGATGAATGCATGCCCGGCGATTGGAGTCTCAGTGTACTATGTCCCATATTTAAAAAAGGTGACCCGAGTATTTGTGCCAACTACCGTGGAATAAGCCTTTTATCCGTAGCATATAAGGTTCTATCAAGTATAATGTGCGAAAGACTAAAACCAATTATCGCTGACCTGATTGGACCATACCAGTGTGGCTTTAGACCTGGAAAATCGACAACTGACCAGATTTTCACGCTACGCCAAATCCTGGAGAAGACACACGAAAAACAAATCGACACCTATCATCTATTTATCGATTATAAAGCAGCCTTCAATAGTCCGATACGGGAGAAACTCTATGAAGCAATGTCTGAGCTTGGTATTCCTGCAAAACTCATACGCCTTTGCAGGATGACCTTGACGAACACCAAATCCGCAGTGAAAGTTGGTAAGGATCTTACCGAACCTTTCGAAACTAAGCGAGGCCTCAGGCAAGGCGACACCCTATCGTGTGATCTCTTTAACATCTTAATGGAGATCATTATGAGAAAAGCTGCAGTCAATATGAATAAAACCATCAGCAGCAAAAGTCACATGCTGCTCGCGTATGCTGATGATATAGATATCATTGGGCGCACAATTAGAGAAGTTACTGCGGTTTTTTCGAGAATTGAGAAGGAGTCAGCAAAAGTGGGTTTGACGGTGAATGAGGACAAGACAAAATTAATGGTTTCAACGAACAGGGCCTCCACGCGATTAGACCAAAGCGTGAACGTTGATAACCGTTATAACTTCGAGGTAGTGGACGAATTTATATACCTCGGATCTGCCGTGAACAAAAACAACAACGTCAGCCTTGAGATCAAACGGAGAATTGTGCTTGCGAATAGATGTTATTTTGGGCTAAGCAAGCACTTTAGAGATAAAGCCCTCTCTCGAGTAACAAAAGTCCAGCTGTACCAGACTCTCATTCAACCTGTCTTGCTTTATGGCGCAGAATCCTGGGTCCTATCGCAAGCAGACGAAACATCTGTAGGAGTCTTCGAGAGAAAAATACTCCGAAAAATTTATGGCCCTATAGTGCACAACGGCGAGTATCGGCGACGCATGAATCATGAGCTGTATGAGCTTTATCCTGACATTGACATAGTTAAGCGGATCAAGATAACGCGATTGCGCTGGCTAGGCCATGTCAGTAGAATGGATGAAGATGAACCAGCGCGAAGGGTTTTCGAAACCGAACTCGAAGGAAGACGAAAAATAGGAAGACCAAGACTCCGCTGGAGGGATCAGGTTGACGAATCCCTGCGTACACTTGGTATTGCCAACTGGAGAGATAAAGCAAAAGATCGAACTGGTTGGCGAAATATGTTATCTTCGTTTTGTAAGGTCCCTGACCCCCCGGGGTTGTCCGAGACCGGATAAGTAAGTAAGTAAGTAAGTACACATATGTTAAAAATGTGCACACAAATATACAAGAAGCGTACACAAAGGTACAGCTAAAGAACAAACAGATAAAATAACAAACAGAACACCCAAAATAATAAAAATTTTACACAAAAGTACGAAAAATGTATCGGCCGAAAAAAAGAATTAATGTCAAAAATGTACTAAGCCCACTAAAGATATTGAGGCAGACAAACCAATTACTCTCAACCTCGGGATATTTCATCCTTTAAAATAGTGGTTCCGGAGAAATTATTCCATACAATAGTTACTGACAGTTTTTGGCCAGCTGGAGTATTGGTGAAAGAATTTATTCCGCGTGATAGGCATGAGAGAACAACCAGAATAATTTTGCCTATTTCGGCTCCAAAAAACTAAATACTTCCTGTTGTCGTATTCTTTACCAAAACGTTAGAGGATTACGGACTAAGCTACGCAATATCTTCCTGAAAAGCTTCTCAATTGAATTCAATGTCCTCGCTCTTACGGAGACATGGCTTAAACCTGACATTTTTAATGCAGAAGTCCTATGCCCTAATTACACAATTTATAGACACGATCGAACCCGATGTGACGGAGGTGGTGTTTTACTAGCTGTTCATGATATTTTCCCGTCTTCCTTAATTGACATCAATAACAATAACGATATTGAATTTATATCTTGTTGTATATTTTTCTCCAACTTTAAAATTTTCACAACCTGTTCCTACATTCCACCCAAATCTGATATTAGTTTATATATGATGCACTTTGATTTGATAAAATGTGTGAGCAAAATGGCATCATCAAACGACAAAATTTTAGTTCTTGGGGATTTTAATTTTCCTGAAGTTTCATGGTCTTATAATTCGGATGTGTGTTCTTTATTACCGTTCAATATTGGACGCATCGAAGAATTCTTCACTTCTATATGTCTCTATATGTCTCTATATGTCTAAATCAATTCAATAATGTCTTAAATTGCAGTAACAGATTACTTGATCTAGTTTTTTGTAATACCTCTGAATTTGCTCTTTGCAGAGTAGATCCTTTCGTTATTCCAGAAGACAGTCATCATCCACCACTAATGATATCTATAAACTCTGGCCAGCAGCTAAGTAAGACGCAAAACGATGTTGTCTTTGAATTTGACTTTAAGCATGCTGACACTGTATCTCTATGTGAAGATCTTTCAGCAATAGTCTGGCCTCCTTTTGATGAAGATCCGAGACTATTGTTTTCTAACTTCTATGATCATCTTCAATCATGTTTTGCCTCCTGCATCACAACTAAACGTATTGTTCATACGACAATTAACCCTCCTTGGTCTACAAGAGAGTTAAAAAGGTTAAAAAATCGAATGAATAAATTATACAAAAAATATTGTTCCTCTAACTCCCACTACGACGTTGTGAGGTACTTAATGGCAAAAAATCTGTTTACCACGAAAAATCAAAAATGCTATGAATCCTATTTAAGTAGAATGCGAGCCAAGCTAAATCGTAATCCGAAGCAGTTTTTTAACTTTGTTAACTCCAAAAGAAAATCTAAAATCTCACCTAAAAAATGGTGACAAGGAATCTTCCACAGATACTGGAATGGCTGACTTATTCGCGGAATTCTTTCAAAGTACTTATACTTCAAGTAACCTAGTAACGTCCAATTATCCGTATGCTATTCAGGAGTATAATTGCATTCCGAATATTTCTCTTTCATATGACGAGGTTTTGAATGGTCTAAAATCCTTGGAACCTAACTTTTCTGCCGGTCCTGATGGTGTTCCTGCTTCAATTCTTCGTGCCTGTGCCGACTGTTTATATATACCACTAACTGATCTATATAACGTTTCACTATGTTCAGGATTCTTTCCAGATATTTGGAAAGAGAGTTACATAACTCCCCTCCATAAAAGTGGCAGTCGATTCGATGCAGAGAACTATAGGGGTATTGCTAAATTAAGTGCAATCCCTAAACTTTTTGAGAAATTAGTAACACGTAGACTAGTGCATTCAATTGGTGGAATTTTATCTGAATACCAGCATGGTTTTGTAAAAGGAAGATCAACAGTCACAAATCTTTTAAATTTTTCTTCTTCTATCTACAACGCATTCTCTTTACAACTGCAAACAGATGTCATTTATACGGACCTTAGCAAAGCTTTTGATAGGGTGAACCATCGCATTCTTATACACAAACTAGATTTAATCGGTTTTCCAACTCGTTTATTATCATGGCTATCTTCCTACTTAGCAGGCCGAACTCAAAGGGTAAAACTTAATTCTAAACTGTCACGGGTGATAAACGTAACATCGGGAGTACCACAAGGTAGTCATCTTGGTCCAATCCTATTCGTTTTATATTTGAATGATCTTCCTTCCTGCGTTCGCTCATCAAATATATTGATGTATGCGGATGATGTAAAATTATTCCTTCCCGTGAGTAAGATTAACGATAGCCTATTGTTGCAAGAAGATTTTTGCAGATTAAGTAAGTGGTGTAAAGTAAATGATATGTCCTTGAATTTTAAAAAATGCAAGTTTATGTCATTTACTCGAAGTACACTTTTACCAACACGATACTTCTGTGGTATCTATGAAATTGAAAAGGTGTCAAATTTTAAAGACCTTGGTGTGTTATTCGACGGTAAACTTAGATTTAATCTGCACATTGACTCTTGTGTGGTTCGAGGAATGTCACTACTTGGTTTTATTAAAAGATGGAGTAGAGAGTTTGATGATCCATATTTGGCTAAAAGACTGTTTACCACTTTGGTTAGACCTGTCCTTGAGTATGGGGTTGTTGTATGGTTTCCCTGCTTTGAGTGCGATATTACGAAAATTGAATCCGTCCAGAAACAGTTCCTGCTTTTTGCATTGAGAGGTTTAGGTTGGAATAACTCGATGGATTTACCACCTTATACCAGTAGACTGCTCTTAATTAATTTGCCATCACTTGAGAGAAGAAGAGTTATGTTAGGATTTACTTTTATGCATAATTTGGTTAATGGTAGTATTGACTCACATTTTCTATTAAATCTTATTAACTTTAATGTTCCAATGCGCCCATCAAGACACTTTATCCCCATTAAGTTAAATTTTTGCAGATACCAATATGAATCTTTTAATCCGCTTAATCGTCTGTCAAAGCTTTACAATGATTATTTCAACACAATAACTAATGTTTGTTCAACTAATGTTTCTTCAATTTATTTAATAAAGCGTGCAATATTAAATTTACGAGATAGTTAATAGTAACAATTACAAGGTTTGCCACACTCCGCTTTACGAATATTACTGTACTGTTTTGAATCGTTCTCTGCCTTCTTGGCACTGAATTAGTCGTTTCTCTTGCTGTATCCGTCTCTAATAATGTTCCTAGCTATCCTGATGCATACTGATTTAATGATTTCGGATGCCCTAATCTCAAACGCTGTGCCAATCAACACTTACTGAGGGACTTATCTCTCAAAAGTTTGGCACATTATCCATCATCTGTTCCTGCTTCATCAGCTCCTACTTCATCTGTCCTGCTACATATATCCCTGCTCCATCTGTTCCGGCTTTATCTGTTCCTTTATCATCTGTTCTTGATTCATCTGTTCTTGCTCCATCTAAATCATCAGTTTTTCCTTCATATGTCCTGCTGCATGTGTTCCTGCTTCATTGTTATTCTGTTTCTTTATCATCTGTTCCCGCTTCATCAGTTCCTACTTCATCTGTCCTGCTACATCTGTTCCTGTTTCTCCTGCATCATATTCCTGCTTCATATGTTCTTACTCTATCTATTCCACCTTCATCTGTTCCTGCTTCATCAGTTCCTGCTTCATCAGTTCCTGCTTCATCAGTTCCTGCTTCATCTGTCCTTCTTCATCTGTGCCTGCTTAATCTGTTTCCGTGTCATCTGTTCCTGCTTCATCTGCTCCTGCCTCATTAGTTCGTGCTTCCCCAGTCCTTCTACAACTGTTCCAGCTCCATCTGTTCCTGCTTTATCTGTTCCTGTGTCATATGTTTTTACTTCATTTGTTCCTGCTCCACATACTTCACCAGTTCCTACTCTTACTATCCAGCTGCATCTGTTACAACTTTATTTGTTACTGTTTTTTTTTTTTTTTTTTTTTTTGCATTCCTATTCTATTCATATCTTCATAGTAGTCTTTTTGTACTTAAATAATAATTCTGTTAATATCGTCCATGTTCAATCTTTTATCTCCTACATGAATTTATTACTATTTGTTTTTTAATTTTGTTCCTGATTACTGTTTTAATTTAATTAATATACTTTAGTTTTGTATTTAATTTGTAACTGAAGATATGTAAAATTATATTTTCCAGCTGTTTTTAGCCGAGTAAATAAATAAATAAATAAATAAATAAATAAACACACATAATGCCAGCCTGCATGACAATCGACGATGGAAAATCTTGGAGACAGGATGGGATACCGAACAATACGATGAAAGCTGTCATCATCAGAATACCGGATATCTTCTTCAAGGGATTTAAAACCTGCATCGAGGAAAGAGTTGTTTGAAGTTGCAACCTGCAACTGTTGGCACTCATCCTAAAAGGAAACAAACCACTTAACCAGGCCTCTTCATACCGTATTACATGCCTACTGGACACAGTCTTCAATATACTGTTCGTGTCACAAACAAAGCTGTATTTGGATTACAAATACATATATTATAACATATTACTGAATAGCAAACACAATGTGTTTGGACACGAGTATACTACATTTGCGACTAGCTCCAAACACACGTTAAATTTGCATCCTAACAAGAAAAAAATACAGATTTTTCAGAGTGTAGCGATAACTGAGCAGGGTTTTAGAAGGTAACTGTAACTGTAGAGTTGTTCCGCATCCTATGAGGTAACTACAGGTGTTCTACAAAGAGGGCCAAGGCTCTGGTGTCACAAGGCTGCGAATTCCAGGTTGGGCTACGACTGCAGGTTTTGGCGACGATATAGTAATGGTTGCGAAAAACATCGGTCAGTTGGAGAGGATCGCGAATGAAGTGGACACGCAAGCGAAGACGTGGCTAGATAAAAGCGTGACTGCTGCTGGTAGGGATAAAAGTGTGACTGCTGCGGTCTTGATTGGGGGTGGGAAGAAAGTGGAACAAATATGCATATGGGCGTTGGAAGATCATGTATCTATCGTATGTATTGGTGTCATGGTCAACCGGAATTGCCACGTGTGTTATGTGACGGGTAAAACAAAAAGGATCAAGGTACACGGATCATGCCAACTATTGCAGGCCTTAAGTGTGCACGGAGGGCATAGATGTAAACAGTCGTATCTTCGGTTATGTTTTGTGCTTATCGTAACTCTCGCTGAAAACTCTCGCAGTGAAGGCACAGTAAAAACAGTGGGCCCCAACATATAGTCTGGCCCCACTGAGGCTCATATTGGGCTTCCCGATCATCTCGGAGGAAGAAGCTGTAGTGGTCGCTGGTGTTATGCTAATCGACATTATAGTGTTATGCTATAGACATTAGGTTCAGGGAGAGCTTCTTATAACCAGTGGTCTCTGCGCGTTCTAGTTTTACTTTCACTGATAGTAACCTACAGTTCCGAACGGTACTTTTGAGAAGTTCTTTCATAAATTCTCGATACTGTCGCCGTCACTAAGCGAGGTGACGTCGTCGAAATAACTACAAGGTGGTCTGAGCGGCGATCGAACCCACGTACTCATGTAGAAGAGCCGCGCACACTACCATTGCACCACAGACGGCAATGATAGACGATACGAAATAAAGTGAAGAACGCATGAATTCGATGAGAATGTAGCAAGCCCACTGGAAGAGTTCAGTAAAGTGTAGATCGACGTTTTCTTTCATCCCCAACATATCACTGTGGCCCCACAGGCAGCATAGAGAAGTATACTGCTCCTTGACCCAATTTTTAACAGGGATCGAGTGCTTCAGAAAATATCTGCATAGATTCGGACATGATAGCTTCTCGCCCAGTGTTGATCATGAGAAATATGTCGAAAACGTTTTGCTTAAATGTCTTTAAATTGGACTGCATTTCGGACAATGGTTGAATATATATTGTGTGAGTCCAGATGGATGTAACGACGTTGAGAAGATAGTCATTAGCGTCCCGATGAAACTTCGTAAATTGGGGAAAGAAACGGCGGATGTAATCTCCTGGGTCACCCTATGAGGGGTTGGTATAAATTGGGACCTTGGTTGGAGAGTTTAGATGGTGTGGTGTATCAAGTAGGTGCTACAAAGGTTGAACCATCATGCATGCTGATGGCCCGGCCCATTAGAATCAATGAATATTAGAAATTTCCGGTTTAGAAACAAAAAAAAAAAACAAATACAAACATACGCATACTAATACCATAGATTAATACTTAGAGTAGATCTACTAGTTCTCCCACCAAATTTATGACATTTGGCCTGGTGTGATATTTACGTTTGATACCAGATAGAGGCAATGGTTCAAAACAACGAACAAAATAACAACAACGGCATTTCGTTTTGTGTGTTAAAATTATTGTGTTAAATACAACACAAATGTATGCTAACAATAACAGTCAATAAAAAAGTTTAAAACACATTTAAATTTCACAGTTTTTCACCAAAACGACATGAAAAATGAAAGCAAGAAGTTATTGTAATTCTACCTGGTGTATGTCACTTTTTGTCAAACATCTCTCTATCACACCGACCGCATCAAGAAGAGTGTGAAAGAAAACGTCAGATGAGCCAAAAATTCTCTCTAGTCTGAGATTACTCTATGACTAATACGCTCCAACATATTAACTGCCTACACCCTTACGCAATCATTCACTGTACAAGACGAACGACAACAATTTCATTACGAGACTGTAACAACCAGAAAAAATAAACTGTCATCTATGACGACGTCAAAACTAACTTGCACACGTGTGTCAACACCCATACACGTGAACGAATATTTCAATCAGATCTCAGATATTCACCACGCCGTCACCAAGATTAAGAAATTTAGACCTTGAACAATGGTGGCTCAAAAGTAATTTCATAATGTGAATGTCCTTTAATTTTTGTAAATGGTGTCAAATGTCATTGTGCTTTGACATCTCTGTTGTAGACAGATAGAGAATTATTTAACAACAAGCAATGGAGCGCTACACACCTGAGAACGTGGAATTATTGTTCCTTCTTATTTGACCAATTTTCGGTCTGTTGTTTTAACGCAGCGTGAATTAAGCGTTTGGCTGAGCGACCCCTGCAAACTGGGTCCACTAGAGATGTCGCAAGAAGTGGACGCCTCGTATTGCACGTTCGACCGAGAACATCGCTGATGTAGACGACAACGTCAGAAAGAATCCAGAAACACCGACGAGACGAAAATGCACACAATTAAGCATCAGCAGAGGTTCGTTACAACGAATTTTAGTGAAAGATTTGAAGATGTTCCCGTATAAAGTGCAAACCGTTCACGAATTGGAGCCTTCTGACCGTCAAACGAGACTATCTAACTCCCACACAACTCCCTAACTTGGTGCAAGAAGACGATGATTTCGTGTCCAACCGAAGTGACGAAGCCCATTTCCACTTAAGTGGTAATGTTAGCAAACAAAATATACGTGTCTGGAGCACCGAGAAACCACATGAAATGCAGAAGAGCAAATGCCAACTCTGATAATTGACAGCTGTCACATATGTTTATTCTGATTATTAAAAAATGGAGCGCCTTACGAAAGAACAACGCGTTATAATTGTGAAAACTTATAACAACAATTTGGAAAGTTATGCTGAGACCGCTCGCAAACCTCGAAGAATTTTCAGTCGAGAAAGTGCACCTAATGTGTCAACCATTCGAAGAGTGGTCAACAAATTTGAATAAAACTGCGTCGGTTATGGACAGTAAGATTCCTGAGAGTCAACGTACTGGTCGGTCTCTTGAAAACATTGCTGCTGTAAATGAGATTGTCGCCGACATCATCAATTCGGCATAGTTCTCAACAGCTTCAAATTTCACGAAACACTACGCAGTAAATTTGGACAAAATACCTCCATCTTCATGCGTACAAAATTCAGCTTACTCAGAAGCTCAAACCAGCAGACAATGGACAATTCGGACAATGGGTATCGGAGCAAAGTGAAGTCAATGCCAATTTTTTAAAAAAAAATCATCTCCGATGAAGTGCATTTCCATCTGAAGGACTTCGTGAATATACAAAATTATCGAATTTGGGGCTCAGAAAATCCTCATGCACTTCTCCTCCATGATAACCAAATGTACCCACAACTAACAACTGTCTGGTGCATATTTTGGTCAGGCGGCAAGATTGGGCCTTATTTTTTTGAAGATGAGGCCGAAATTGCAGTGACTGTGACCGGCATTCATTACAGCAACATGATAAGGGAGTTCTTGAGGCCTCAACTGCACTGAAAGAATTTGCTTCATCAAATTTATGAATTCCTTCATCAATTTGATGAAACATTTCCTCATTTCCAATTTCATTGAATTGGTGAAGAACACAAATAGTCTGCGTTGATTCAACGACAATGTTTTATCAGTTTCATGTATGTTTGTGATCAAGTTGAAGTAAAATGTTCACCACCTTGATGTATATTGTTCATTAATTTGATAAATTTTTTTTCAATTAGATATAATGTTGTCATCAATTTGATATAAGCTTATCATCAATTTGATGTAAATTGGTCATCATTTTGATGTAAATTGTTTGTGAATGAGCAGCCAAAATCTTTGGCATATTTTTATCGTAAAATGCCCACAAGAACAGGGTATAAGACCACTTTAAAAATGCTCATAGCGTGGATAATGTTTTCTGCCCATTTCTCTATTTTCTATTATGTATTTATTTTAAATTTTATATACCTTTTTTCATTTTTCTGTTTATTTTTGAATACTACGTCCATATTTGGAATCGATTCCTCTAATTATTTCTAAAGCCCAATGATGAAGATTGATGTAAAAATATCATCAATTCAATGAAGCTGAAAATGGTGAAGAATCACACAATATTCAAACGGAAGAACTTTGTTATTGAATCGATGAAATTTGTCATCAATTCAATGAAAAACATTTGTGTAAATAGTTTTAAAAAAATATATCTCTATTTATAGAGATATAGATGGTCTTGAGTTTGAATAATGAAAAAAAAATACAGCAGACAGTTGTCCGAGGCCTTCGGCCACGGACTGTCCCTGCAGGCTGTGTCAGAGACACGGCCATTAAGTTTAACGTAGAATACGCCATCCGATAAGACAGAAAACATATATAACAATAAATGATAAATAACATAAGCAAATGAATTTATTTATTTGATAGTTACTTTTGATAATATACATAAGCTTATGGTAGGAAAAATAGGATAAATATGTTTTTAAATTAAAAGAGTAAGGATAAATGATAAATAACAGACGCAAATCAATTTGATTTATATTTTTTATAATTATATATCCATGTTAAATTCAAATTCACATTTACCATTTTGTTTCACTTAAATACATAAGTAAATATACGAAATTTTAATATTTCATCAATCAAAACAACAGCCGAAGGTTTGTGTCCACACTGAAACAGCAGCATAGTTTGTGTTCACGCTACAAACTCAAACACTCAACCAACCACCACACATATGTTTGAGTGTATGTGTTTAAACCGTTTTCATTTGAGAAATTTAAATACTAGGAAGATATCAACCAATATGAAATGTATATCAAACGAAAGATAACATCTTCATTTACCTACAAAAAAATTTTTAAAAAAAGTTATCTCGCCATTTCCTCATAATCAATGAAATAAAGATTACAACAATAACAATCTGACATGACTCCCTATACCGTAAGGTAAGACGTATTCTACGCCAAAAATTTCTAATAAAAAGGCCGAATAAAAAAAAATTTTAAAAATCATCCCTGCAAAACATTTAATGAAAATTTTTGTTCGATTTGATTTAAAGATTTTCTTTCAGTGTGGACGGCATGGACCTGGACGACATGTGGTTTCAGCAATATGGCGCGACCTGCCACACCGCGCTTGAATCAATCGATTTATTTCAGTAACGATTTCCAGAACGAATTATCTCAAGAAATTCTGATGTCAACTGGCCACCAAAATCATGCGATTTAACGCTATGCGATTTCTTTCTTTGGGGTTTTATGAAATCTCGGGTTTATGCGAATAAACCACAAACAATTCCTGAGCTCAAATCCGAGATGCAGCGCGTTATCGGTGAGATACAGCCATGTCTCTGTGAAAAAGTATAGGAAAATTTCATGAACAGAGAAATGACCTGTCGCCAGAGCCCTAGGAGCCATTTGTCGGATATTTTATTCCATATCGGAACATGGCTGCTCTTTACAATCCAACAAAATAAAACAATCTCAAAAATACGGGTTTTTATTTTAAAATGAAAAAGTGCATTCGTACTGGAACACCCTTTACAATCATCGCGTATAATTAATTTGAATGCCCCGCATTCAGGTCTTGCAACTTTTTGTAAGAATTTTTGTCACGGAAAATATTTATGTCTAAACGGAAAATTTTGTTGGGGAGAGTTACTACCTATTTTTGATTTACCTTTTGGTGTTACTTGCCGTTTTTAATAATGTCGAAATGTCAAAATTGTGCTCCCAAACTATTATCAAACAATCGTTTTCGTACGAAACAAGTTTGGCGTAACAACCCTGTAATAGAGTTTGCCTATGAACTTTTTGCAAAGAGCTGAGTACCAATAAAATGAATAGTGAGCGAATTTTTCGGTTCATGAAATTTTCATAATTTTTTCTACACGTACTTCTTATGGCAACGAAAATTTCATTAAAACTGAGTACCGGGCTGGAGGATAAATAATTTTTGGATAACCAAAATCGAGAGTTAAATAATTGGTTCCCTGGAGGGTAGAAGCATAGAGGGCGAAGAAAAACATTTTATTTCTTCTTCGGCCTTAATTACAAGTCAATCTCTCTGTCTATTGATTGTTGCTGTAGTTGTCTCGTTAGGTTAAGCGAGTTGCTCAAGTAACTTAATTAAATTTGCAGATTCAAATGAAACAACATTAACAACAGAATTGGCAGAACAGTGTAAATGCAAGTTCACATTGTTGTATGAAAACTGTTTGTGTTTCAGTTGGAGAGTTGGATATAAATGTCTATCTGATTGGCTGTCTGTGCGTCTGGCAGTCTCTATGGTTGTCTGTCTGACGGTCTGTATTATTATTTCTCTGTTTATAATAAATATATAATTTTCGATAACCCTGCCACAATTTTATTATAAACTTCCGACGCACATCGTCTTAGTTAGATATTAATGAACGTTCTGGTACTCGTACTACTCAGTTTACAAAACGAACAGCAAACATCAAGAGGAAATGCACAGGAACCCCAAAATCAAAAAATTCCAATTAGTTCTATATATTTTGGGAAATTAGATCAATTCAATGACCATCAGCCACGAGCATATTGGCGCACAGTGGTTAATAATATCTCTTATTCTCTATTACAATGGTTGTTTCTTTTATAGGCTAAACTATAAAGAGGATCAAGTGTATGGTCACTTCTGTTCTCAGATATTAAATGCCAATATTGGGGTCATGATTCCAAACTGAACTCCCACATTTTTCTTCCAGAAATTCGTCAGCAACTTGCTAAATTTTTATACGCGCTAAGAAAAATATCGTTCCCTACGAAATTTTCGACAAATAAACCTCGTTTGAATAGTTTCCTTACTTACTTAGTTGGCCTCAAACAACCCAGAGGGGTCAAGGGCCTTACTTTATGAGGATGACATGTTTCTCCAACCGGCTCAATCTTCAGCTTTTCTTCTCCATTTGATAACATCAAGCTCTCGCAGGCAATCTTCCACCTGGTCTTTCCTGCGAAGTTTTGGCCATCCTATTTTTCGATGCCCTACGAGTACGACTTCGTATACCTTTCGCTCTTGGTCATTTTGATCCATTCCACTGGCATGACTTAGCCAGCGTAAACGCGCTATTGTGATTCGCCTAACTACGTCGATGTCGAGACACAGATTATACAGCTCGTGTTTAATCCGTCGTTGAAACTCGCCGATTTCTATTATAGGACCATATATTTTGCGGCCGTCGGTGGTGCAATGGGTAGTGTGCGCGCCTCTTGTACTTGAGATCCTAGATCCTGGATTTGATCACTGCTCTGACCAACTTAAATTTATTTCGACGGCGGTCACATCGCTTAGTGACGACGACAGTATGCAGTATTTAGCCATGAAAATGCTTCTCAAAAATACCGTTTGGAACCGGTGTAAAACTGTAGGTCCCAATTAGTGAGTATACAACTAGAAAGCGCACAGCTCACTGGTTGTGAGAAGCTCTCCCCGAGTCCTTCTAGGGATGTAATGGGAAACCAGTTTTTTTTTGTATTTTGCGGAACATTTTTCTCTCTCGCCATAAAGCGATGCAGGTGTTGTGAGAGTCTGGTAGAGTTGTATCTTTGTTCCTTGAGAGAGGGTGTTATTTCTGAAGTGGTTTATTACACGCTGAAAATTCTGTATTTTGTTGTTGTTTGGATGCAAATATAACATGTTTGTAGCCTGGCGCAAATATAGTATACTTGTGTACAAACACATTGTGTTTGTTATTCAATATTACATGTTGGAGACACAATGATTAATAGGTTATATTTCACGTTTTTGTGGCACAAATGTTTTTTTTTTTGTTGAAAACTGCTGAAAACAGAAAGATGACAGGCAACAAAGGAATAAAAAGCAGCATATCTTCAATTAATGAATGCAATACTTGCAAACATATGCATGGTTCCTGCAATATGTTTCTGGGGCCTTTTTTGCGGCGTGTAGCCCGAAATGACACCTATTTGCATGAACAATTCTCCGTGAATTCGTCCACTATCTGGAATTTATAATGGTTATAAACGTTCACCTTTTTTTCCAATCATCATCCGTTCATCCTTGTTTGCTGCCAACCCCACTTTTGCTGATTCGTTCTCCATTAAAATACTGCTGTAGCTTCTCGCATATTTCACCCAATGATTTCTAAATCAGCATCATACGCGAGCAGCATGTGACCTTTGCTGCTGATAGCTTTATTCGTGGTGGCCGTCTGTGGTGCAATGGTAAGTGTGCGCGCCTCTTGTACCTGAGATCCTAGATCCTGGGTTCGATCCCTGCTCTGACCAACTTAAATTTATTTCGACGGCGGTCACATCGCTTAGTGACGGCGACAGTATGCAGTATTTAGCCATGAAAATGATTTTCAAAATACCGTTCGGAACCGGGGTTCAACTGTAGGTCACATTCAGTGAGGGTAAATCTAGAATGCGCACGGCTCACTGGTTAGGGAAGCTCTCCCTAATGCCCACATGGGATGCAACGGGAAACCATTTTTAATTTTTAGTTTTATTCATTTTGACTGCAGCTTTTCCCACGATGATCTCAATTTATATATTGAAGAGTTCGCATGATGGGGTGTCGTCCTGTCTGAGGCCCACCTAATACTAAAAGGTTCGGTGAGATCTTTACCAATCTTTAGTGAGGATTTCGTGTCAGTCAGTGTTATTCTACAAAGGTGTACCAGCTTAGCAGGAATAAGAAGCTCCGACATAGCCTGGTACAGTTTTCCCCGTATCGAGCTATCGTGGGGGTTCCTCCAGGATTTGTCGTAACGTAAATATCTGGTCGATAGTTCACTTTCCAGGTCTAAAGCCACATTGATAAGCTGCATACAGGTGTGCAACAAACGGTTTTAGTCTTTCGTACATTACGCTCGAGATGACCTTGTATGCAATGGATAAAAGTCTTATTCCACAAAAGTTTGTACTTATACTCGGGTTGCCTTTTTTGAAAACAGGACGCAATATGCTAACACTCTAATTCGTCGGCCATGCATTCGGCTAGCCCGATTTTGCATATTTGCATCCCCCAGTATTTGCTCAACATCCTCATCTATATTGAAGTCTCCTTGGACATGTAAAGCAGAGAGGTGATGTCTCCATATTCCCAACATACTCTGCACATCTGTGATTTTTTTTTGCTAGAATTTACGGGCCTCTTTCTTCCTTCTGTAAGATTCAAGTTGTTCAATCTCGCGCTTTCTGTACAACCGTTTTTTCTTCGTAAAAAACGGGTCTCCTTACACCGACATACGTGCAGCGTTCTTTTCATCACTGGCCATGCGACACTCTTCATCGTACCATGGCTTGTCTTCAAGTGGTTTTTCTTAACCAAGTACAGTCTCTGCAACAGTTTTCATAGAGTGGGAAATGTATTTCCACTGTGCTTCAGAACCATAAGAAGATCGTATGTTCTGCGCCTGTATCCAAGTTTATATATGTCTGGTTTCCTACGACTTTCGCTCTACTTATCCTTGTGCGAATATTTGCTGCAAATAGGTAGTGATCCGAATCGATATTAGCTCCTCGAATCACACGTAAGTCTACTACACTAGTAGAGTGCCGTCCATCAATAACCAGGTGATCAATCTGGTTCTTCGTCTGCTGATTAGGCGATTTCCAAGTACCCTTATGGATGTCGTTACGTTGGAATCTCGTAATCGTTGGAATCTCGTCTCATTCCGATATCGGAAGTGATGGCGGCTAAACTGAATTTAGCCGATGGTTTGTCAAACCTTAGCAAAAAGTAAGTCGGTTTGTGACAGACTATGATCGAAGTCTTTCAATTTCAAAAATTAATTTTTCAAAACTATACACAATTGTGGTAGCTCTAGGGATATTCACTCAGACTCCACGCCGGATTTTCGTCATAGAAAAAAGTGATTAGGTCTATTATTTAGATAAATAAATGCTTTCAATATACTCAATCTTTGAATCTTGTTTGAAGGTGTTAAATTTTTTCGAAATAATCACCTAGAAAAACTCCGTCAATTTCCCTGTAATTTAAAAAAAAAAAACGATGACTCTAGACAAAAATAATATGGATGCTTTCAAATGACAGCTGAAGAAAACATTTCTGCTATACAAAAAATCCTTAAATTTTCTGTACACACGTTTTAAAAACTGCGTCAATTGTGCTGTAATTGTTAAATAGAATATAAATTTTCACAAAAAAACCCTCAAACTCTACTCAACAAATAAGTCGGTTTGTGAAAATATTTCTAACTAAAAAAAATCCTTAAATTTACAAGACGGAAAGTTCCAAAACTGACTAGGCAATTGTGGTAGCTCTAGTATTAGCCACTCAGACACTACGCCGGATTTCTGTTATAGAATAAAGTGCATAGGTCTATTGTTTTGTCAACGAATTGCTTTCAATTTATTCAATCTTGGAAACTTGTTTGAAGGTGAGATAATTGTTTCGAAAGATTTACCTAGAAAAACTCCGTCAATTTTTGTGTAATTTAAAAAAAAATCGAAGACTTCTTAAGTATAGAAGGAAACATGTCCGCCTTACAAAAAATCCTTAAATTTTCTGTACACACATTTTAAAAACTGCGTCAATGGTGCTGTAATTGTTGAATAAAATAGAAATTTTCGCAAAAAAAAAAATAACTCCTCAAACTCTACGCAACAAATAATACGGTTTGTGAAAATATTTCTGCCTAGAAGCAAAGTCCTTCAATTTTCAAGGCGGAAAATTTAAAAACTTGTTAAGCAAATGTGGTAGCTCTAGGTATATTCACTGAGACTCCAAGCCGGAAGTTGGCTGATTAGGGCTATTTTTTGAAAAACTATGTGATTTCAATACACCCAAACTATGAAACTAGTTTAAAGTTGATATATTTTTTCGAAATATTCACGTAGAAAAACTCCGTCAATTTTATGTAATTTAAAAAATCGATAACTGTACGTAACTGTAAAATTAGATGGATGCACAAATTCAAAACAAACAGACGTAGAAGAAAAAATCCATACAGTTTAAAAACTGCGTCAATTTTGTTGGAATTAAATATAAATTTTCGTAAAAAAATCCCCAAACTCTTAGCAAGCTAGGTAGCTCTAGGGTTAGTCACTCAGACTAGGCGCCGGATTTTCGCCATAGAAAAAAAGCGATTTGGTATATTGTTTTAAAACAAAATGGTTTCAATACACTCAATCTTTGAAACTTGTTTGAGGGTGTGATAATTTTTTCGAAATATTTACCTAGACAAAACTCCGTCAATATTTCTTTAATTTTAAATAAAACGATGATAGTTAGTGAAGCAGAACAAAAAAAATTACAGCAGACAGTTGTCCGAGGCCTTCGGCCACGGACTGTCCCTGCAGGCTGTGTCAGAGACACGGCCATTAAGTTTAACGTAGAATACGCCATCCGATAAGACAGAAAACATATATAACAATAAATTCAGTTGCTTATATTATTTATCATTTATTGTTATATGTTTTCTGTCTTATCGGATGGCGTATTCTACGTTAATCTTAATGGCCGTGTCTCTGACACAGCCTGCAGGGACAGTCCGTGGCTGAAGGCCTCGGACAACTGTCTGCTGTAATTTTTATATTTACCAACGGCATTTGATTCAAGTCCGTTTAAAAAAAAAAATATTGTGTTCAATTTTTTTAAACTTAATTTAATTTATGTATTTTAATTAATATTTTTATTGAAATAAGTTCTGCGAATGTTGAGAGGGGCGCCCTAATATTAAAAAAGGTTTACCTTATCTTCGCATTAGCATTCGAGCGTTGTGTGAAAGCTTTACGCTTTACAATTCAAAATTAATGTTACAACAGCTTTATTGAAGCTTTCGCAAAAAAGCTTTATTACGTTAGCTTACTGTTTGTTTCACTTTTTACAAGATACATGTTGCCAAGCAACATTAGCTGGCTGTTCGTTTCACTTTTTACTAGATACATGTTCCTAAGCAATGTTGAGCAACCAAAAACACTCAACCAAACACCGCACATATGCTTGAGTGTATGTGTTTAAACAATTTTCATTTGAGAAATTAAAATACTAGAAATATATCAACCAATATGAAATTCAATGAAATAAAGATTACAACAATAAAAACCTGACATGACTCCTCATACCGTAAGGTAAGACGTATTCTACGCCAAAAACTTCTGCCTTACAAAAAATCCTTAAAATTTTTGTACACACATTTTAAAATCTGCGTCAATTGTGCTGTAATTGTTAAATTAAAATATAAATTTTCGCAAAAAATCCTCAACCTCTAGCAAGAAATAAGTTGATTTGTGAAAATATTTCTGACTAACAAGAAAGTCCTACTATTATCAAGACGAAAAGTTCTAAAACTGTAAGCAATTACGGTAGCTCTATGAGTAGTCACTAAGACTCTAAGCCGAATTTTGGTTACTCAGTGATTAGGTCTATTGTTTTGAAAACGAAATGATTTTAATACACCCGATCTTTGAATTTTGTTTGAAGGTGAGATAAGTTTTTCGAAATATTCGCGTAAAGAAACTCCGTAAATTTTATGTAATTTAAAAAAAAATCGTTGACTAGACAAAAATAAGATGAATGAGACACAAATTCAAAACAAACAGAAGCAGAAGAAAAAATTTTTGGCTTAGAAAAATTCCATACATTTTCGTGACATAAATTTTAAAAACTGCGTCAATTGTGCTGTAATTGTTAAATAAAATATAAATTTGCGAAAAAAAACCGCAAACTTTAAGCAACAGTTTGTGAGAATATTTGTGACTAAGAACAAGGTCCTTAAATCGCCAATAAGGAAATTTTCAAAACTGTCTAATCAATTGTGGTAGCTCTACGGATAGTCACTCAGGCTCTAATCCGGATTTTCGTCACATTAAAAGTGTTCAAGCCTATTGTTTTGACAAAGAAATACTTTCAATTTACTCAATCTTTGAAACGTGTTTTAAGGTGTGATAATTTTTTAGAAATATTTACCAAGGAAAACTCCGTCAAGACAAAAATAAGGCGGATGTCAATTAGCGAGACACAAATTCAAAACGAACAGAAGCAGAAGAACAAATTTCTGCCTTAGAACAAATCTTTAAATTTTATGTACACAAATTTTAAAAACTGCGTAAATTGTGCTGCAATTAGTAAATAAAATATAAATTTTCGAAAAAAAAAATTCTCAAACTCTACGCAAAAAATAAGTCGGGTTGTGAGCATATTTTTGACTAAGAACAAAGTTCTTCCATTTTCAAGGAGCAAAGGTTCAAAACTAAGCAATTGTGGTAGCTCTAGGTATAGCCACTCAGACTTTAAGCTGGACTGTCGTCATATAGAAAAGTGCGTAGCTCTATTGTTTTGACAAAGAGATGTACCCAATCTTTAAAACTTCTTTGAAGGTGCGATAATTTTTTCGAAATATTCACCCTGGCCATTGTGCAAAACTCTCGATTGTGCAGACTATACATTTTTATATAAAATTAGATGAAGCGCGAGGAAATGTGTAACTGTCGGTCAATTTTGGAGTCACAAGTTTCAAAAACTCCGTCAATTTCCTTATGTAGGAGTCACAAGTTTCAAAAACTCCGTCAATTTCCTTATGTAGGTGGAGCATAAGTTTCCCGCTTAAAATAAGAGTAGCTGAAGGTGCTATAACTCTTAATATTAGTATTGTTATGTTAAATTATATATTACTTATTTATTGTTATTTATGCTAATAGCTCAGTGTCTTAGCAAATCGTCTCCTCAGTATTGTAGAGATTTAAAACATAGGGGTTTAATTGCATATATATTTACTATTACTACAATATTGAGGTGACAAAATATTTGACAACTCATATCATAAATTTACCTTTGAAAAAATTTAAAATTTCCCAGACACAAATTTTAAAATGTTGTTCAATTGCGTCAATCTTCTTGCAGAGAACATTAACATTTTTTCTAATGATGAAATTATTCGCGTTAATTATTTGAATTAAATTTGTTTCACCCCAAAAAAGTTGCCCCTTTCAGTCATAAATATTTCATATATTCATGTGTGCATTGTATATACATACATTTTTTTTGTTTCGAATATTTCCACTTTGATATCTATACATATTTGTGCTTTGATTTCACAAAATCTCCGTTTTTCATCAAAAGAAAAATACAATTTATGTGTTGGGTTTTTTTTGAACCGATTATTTATTTTTTGGTTGAAAATTAAGAAAACCATTTCAAATGGGTTTAGATATTTACAAAGCGAATGGTAAATTACTTTCCAAATGGCCAGCAATTTGTCAATTTAATGGCATTCAATTTGAATTACCAGAGCAGGGGAATTGACCAAGTCCTCGAAATGTTGCAAGTAGCGCTAAACGGTTTGGATACATTTCATTTTTTGTTTGTTGAATTTGTAATGTTATCAAGGACTTGTCTTACAAATATGATTTCTTAAAGATTTTTTTAGTTCTATAATACTAGATAAAGAGATTGCTAAGATTCGCATTTTACCAACTGACCAAGGACACACAATTAAGTTAAACATTAAGTTTCTTTAAGGGCAAAAGCTTCTCCCCGAAAACTTGTTCAATTTCAATTAAGAAATCCATTCCCCAAAACTACTTCATTCAAATAAAGAGCTTCATTCTCTACATCTCCATGTTAAGTACATATTAAGTTTATGAACTAGAGTATTGAATGCGCTAAACTTGTTCATAGCTGCCATACGCTTTGTCCTTTTTCTTTAGCGACTCCAGCATCATCATTGCCAACTCGAAATCAGTAAGTGTAGTTGCCACTATCTCTTTAGTTGTGTCCTGTGTTATTTAAAGTTTGAGTTCGCACAACAAAAGAAACTTCATAAAAATGTGTAGTACAGTTTCTCTCTTAGTAGTTTTTTTCTTGTTCATCTCAGTATAAACATTTTCAATTATCCTTGAGTTGCTGCTGCATTTTTGTTCAGTAGCTGTTGTAGTCGTCCTTCCGTTTTTAACTCATTAGCCAATGTTTTGCTATTGCATTTCTAAATCTTTAAAGTTTAATATATAGAGAGGAGTGTACAATATATCATCCTTGACAATATAGGTATGTTAGTTTATTCCGGAAGACAAGACTTATATTTGTAGCTATAATTGACCAGACAAGAGCAAATTATTCGATAAAGAAAAATGATCAAATATTGGACAAATTTCCCGTCTAAGGAATTGCGAATCTTCTGGGATATCTGAGCAAAAATAAACAGATTTTCTGTCGAAGATAAAAAATTGCGCCAAAATTTTCCGTCAATTTTAGAAATACAAATAGCATAAACTCAGCCAAATTTGTCTATATATTGAGCAGAAGTTCCCCGCTCAAAAAATTGTTTAGTCTCTAAGCACAAATTAGACGTTTGAAACAACTTCCTGAGTTAGAAAAAAAATCCTTAAATTTTCGAGACACAGATTTTAAAAACTGCGTCAATTATGCTCCAAGTGTGTAAAATGCGGTCATTTGACTAGAAAATTTGCTCAAACTGTAAACAACAAATCAGTCGGCCTTCGAGAATAGTCCTGATTAAGTACAATATCCTTTTATTTTCTAGACGCAACTTTTCTATACTCTCTAAGCAATTGTTAGCTCTAATGAAAGTCACACACAGTTTAAACCTGATTTCGTCATAGAAAAAAGTGCTTAGGCCTGTTTGGTTTGACAACAAATTTTAAGAATTTTGTCAATCATTCAAACTTGAGGTGAAATAATTTTTTCGAAATAATTACCTTATAAAAACTCCGTAAATTTTCTGTAATTTAAAAAAATCGATGAATTACAAATCAGTCGGCCTGCGACAATATTCCTGATTAAATACAATATCCTTTTACTTTCTAGACGCAACTTTTTATACACTCTAAGCACTTTTTAGCTCTAGGGAAAGTTGCACAGAGTTTATCCCCGATTTCGTCATAGAAAAAAGGGGTTGGACCTGTTTGGGTTGACACAAAATGTTATGAATTTTGTCAATCATTCAAACTTGGGGTGAACAAATTTTTTTCGAAAAAATTATCGTATAAAAACTGCGTTAATTTTCTGTAATTTAAAAAAATCGATGACTTGCCAACAACTCATATTCTGGGCTATTTTAAAAAAAAAATTAAATTTTAACTGAAAATTCATTCTAATATAGAAAAGTATCTGATTTTATTTTGAAGAAATCAATTTCGTCAAAATTTAACATCCGAGAAATTACTCATCTTCTGGGCTATCTTAACAAAAATGTCACTCTGAATTGAAAATTCATACTGATATAGAAAATACGCCGTCGGTGGTGCCATGGGTAGTGTGCGCGCCTCTTGTGCATGAGATCCTGGGTTCGATCCCTGCTCTGACCACCTTAAAATTTCTTTCAACGGCGGCCACCTCGCATAGTGACGGCGACACTATCGAGTATTTAGCCATGAAAATGCTTCTCTAAAATACAGTTCGGAATCGGTGTAAAACTGTAGGTCCCAATTAGTGAGTATAAAACAAGAAAGCGCACAGCTCACTGGTTGTGAGAAGCTCTCCCCAATTCATTCTAGGGATGTAATGGGAAACCATTTTTTTATAGAAAATTCGCAGTTTTTCTGTTGAAGAACAAATTGCGTCAATCGTTTTTAAAAACTGGTTTTTAAAGCAATTTTATTTTAAATTTAAATTCTGAGTGCTCTAAATTTTGTTGAAATGAAACCGAAATGACCGCAGACACCAAGCATAGTTTGCGTCAAATTATAGGAACATAAAGGAAACACTTTTCCTATGTAAGAAAAGTTGCGTCAAATTTGGTTTAAAGATAATTTCTGAGCTATTTAATTTTTGAAGTCAAATGGCTTAGAAATTTTCTTCACACGAATATTGATGTAATATTTTCAAAGCTTCCTCAACGCAAACCCCTTACGGAATCAGTGTACAAGTGTTGTACCCAATTTAGGAGTAAGTAAATGGAAGGAACCCAGCTCAGTGATAGCAAGAGGCTCTTTCCAATCCTGTCAGACGATGTAATAGACACATTTAAATTTTTATTGAAAATTCATTCTGATATAGAAAATTCGCAGTTTTTGTGTTGAAAAAAATATAGACACATATAAATTTAAATTGATAATTCATTCTGGTATAGAAAATACGCAGTTTTTGTGTTGAAGAAAAAGTTGTTTTATATTTTTTGGAAACTGAGTCTTAAAGCTATTTTATGCGAAGTTAACATTTTGTTGCAAGAGGCTCTTTTCTATCCTATCAGAGGATGTAGTATACAAATTTTAATAATAATTAAAAATTCCTTCTGATATAGAAAATAATAGGTTTTGTGTTCAAGAAGAAGTTGCGTAAATTTTTTTCAAAACTGGATTTTAAAGCTATTTTATGCGAAATTTAAATTTTGATTGCAAGAGGCTCTTTCCAACTCTATCAGCGGATGCAGTAGAAGAAATAAAAGGATATTCATTCTGATATTGAAAATACACAGTAGTGTCGAAGACAAATTACGAGAAATAATATAGTCACCGCGCTCTTCCCTGGCTTTTAAGTAACCCGCCAATTTTGTGAGCCACATATTTCACAAACTCCGTCAATATTTCTGTGGATACAGTGAAGACAATGATATTGCGCAAACTTTAAATTTTTCAGGCTCTCAACGGGTGACTTTGAAGCAATTTGTCAATTTTCAACACACATTTAAAAAACTCCGTAAATGTCCCTAGGTAAATATTTAGCAAACGATCCTCGCTCTAAATAATTGCTCAGTCTCTAACCAAAATTAGACAGTTGTGGGGAAATATTTGCCTTAGAATATATGCTTAAATTTTCTAGACCCACAGTTTAAAAACTGCATCAAAAATTACGCACTTGGAAAATATAGACATCTGCTCAGATAAATTCATTAAAGTTTTTGGCAAAGTATAATTAAGTCGGTCTGTGAGAATATTTCTGAGTAAAAACAAAATTCTTCAACTTTCTAAAATAATATTTCCAAAACTATTTAAGCTACTGTTAGCTCATAGGAAAGCTACTCAGACTTTAAGTCGAATTTTCGCCATAGTAGAAAAAAGTGTTGTGTTCAATTGTTTTGAGAAAAAAATCCATTTAATTTAAACAATCTGTTGAGCTTGTCCGACGATGAGCTAATTTTCAGGATATTATTTACTTAAAAAACTCCGTAAATATTTCTTTAACTAAAAAAAATTAAACAAACGATGACTATATTTTTCTGGCTCTAAATTATTATACTAAATTAGATGTTCTGCAAGAAAATGTGTGACTGAGATTATCCGTCAACTTTCAGGACACATTTAAAAAACTCCGTAAATTTCCTTACGTAAATATTGAAGAAGAGATTCCCGCTATAAATTATAGCTCAGCCTCTAACCAAATATTTGACATTTGTGACGAAATATCTGTCTCATAAAGATCCTTAAATTTTCTAGATACGCAGTTTAAAAACTGCGTCAAATATGCCTCAATTTTCGAATACAACAGACATTTCTGCAGAAAAATTTACTCAAAGTTTAAGTAAAGAATAAGTCGGGTTGTTGGAATATTTTGAACAAACGACAAAATCCGTCAAATTTCTGAAATAATATTTCTAAAACTCTATTGGTAGCTCAAAGGAAATTCAGTCAGAATCTAAGTCGGATTTTCGTGATACTAGAAAAAAGTGTTTGGTTCTATGGTTTTGAAAAAAAAAATGCTTTCAATTAAATCAATGTTTGGATCTTGTTCGAAGGTGAGCTAATTTGCAGTATATAATTTACTTAGAAAAAGTCCGTCAATCGGTTTGTACCTAAAAAAATTAAATAAACGATAACTATATTTTTCAGACTAAATTATTATATTAAATTAGATGTCCTGCAAGAAAATGTGTGCCTTTGAGAAACTTCGAAAACTTTCAGGACACATTTCAAAAACTCCGTAAATTTCCTTACGTAAATATTGGGGAAAACATATCTCTAAATAATAGCTCAATCTCTAACCTACAATTAGACACTTGTGACGAAATATCTGCTTTGAAAAGATCCTTAAATTTTCTAGATACACAGTTTAAAAACTGCGTCAAATATGCCGCAATTGTCCAATTAAACAGACATTTCCGCAGAAAAATTTACTCTAACTTTACGCCAAGAATAAGTCGGGTGTGATTATATTTCTGAGTAACAACAAAATTCGTCAAGCTTCTAAGTCAATATTTCCTTTAAGCTATTGTTACTTATTAGCTCACTAAGACTCTAAGCCGGATTTTCGTCATAGTAGAAAAGGTGTTTTGTTCTATTGTTTTGACAAAAAATTCTTTCAATTTAATCTATCTTTGGAACTAGATTTGATGGTGAGCTATTTTTGAGGATATAATTTACTTAGAAAAACTCCGTCAATTTTTCTGTAACTACAAAATAAAATAAACGATGACTTTATATTTTTCAGACTCTCAATTATTATATTAAATTACATGTTCTTACTTTGAGACAATCCGTGAATTTTTAAGACAAAAATTAAAGAAACTCCGTCAATGCTCATACATAAATATTGAGCGGGACTTTTCAGCTCAAAATTATTTGTCTGTCTGTTCCCAAAAATTACTGACTTGTGAACAAATTTCTGTCTTAGAAAAAAATTTAAAATTTTTAGGCACACATTTTCAAAACTGCGTCAATTATCCTGTAATTGTAAAATAAATATGATGTTTGCGCAATAATATATAAACCCAAAGCAACAAATAAATCGGCATGTGGAAATATTCCTGAATTAAACAAAGGCATACAATTTCTACAATTGAATTTGAAAAATTCCATCAATTTTCCTTTAATCATAACATTTTGTAAATATTTTGCCAACTGTTCTTGAACAAAATGAACAAAATATTCAAAAATTCTTTGGACAAAAATTTGAAAACCTCCGTCAAAAATTCCGTCAATTGCATTATACAGTGTTTGCGTACAGAAAACCATGTTCAGGTTCTCAGCAAAAGTGTGTCGATCTGTTAGCAAATTGTTGCCTAATCAAAGTAATGCTCCAATTACTGGTCGCGTGTTAAAAAATAATCATTTAATACCTCAAGGACCTTCTTAGACGAACCGAAAAGTAAATGTTTCATAAGTAAAATAATTAAATTTTTTTAAAGTTTTATTTAAACCAGCTGCAAATGGTGGTCACCGTTTCGCATAAGAATGATTAGTAGGGAGAAATAAGTCGCTTATGCCGTTTCCTGAATGCCTCCGTATAAGCTAAAACAACTGGCTGTTTAAATATAACTTTAATAAGTTTTTTCTTTTTAAATTTCCGTTTTCCTTCATCATTTTGTGTCGAAAAAAAACCCAATAACAGAGACAAAAAAAAAATTAAATAACATAAACCAGCAACAATATTTCGTATATCCCAAGGACTTTTTGGAACTGCTACACAACTCAGAGTTCTGCAGAATTTTGTGGATTCGTGTGCGCTGCAGCTCCTTGGAGGGTCGGCGGATTGCTGCTGCTGCTGTTCTACTCGTGTCATTAAACTAGATTTTATGAATCCTTAGATACTCGTACAGTATTTCACAGACAAATTAGAAGGTTTGTGCTCTCTCTCTCTCTGTCTCTTCATTTTCTGTTTATCTTCTTCAGCTGTTTCTGCTGGTTTTTAAGTGGCAAAGTAGAACATTTCACATTAAAAGTTATGGCGAAATAAAAAAAAAATTAAATATTTATAGGAAAAAATTTTTCTTCAAGCGTTGAATATACAAAATTCTTTTGTTGTTGTATTGTAAGAACAATGCAACGACTCAATTCAATTTTGAATACTTAAAATTGTCAATTCATAGTGATAATCATTGATACTTTGGAAATCCGGCTCGAAGGACCACTTAACAAACTTGGAGAGGTGTTATGGCCAACGCCTTTCTCTAAGGATACCAATTGTTTAGAGAGCCGCAACCGTTTCAACAATTAGTCAAGTCTGTGTTCGACGAACTTACTTCGACGTGGAGTACCCACCGATGTCATGGCTACTATCCTATCCGTCTTCCATGCGTGTTATTACGACTACATATCGCTACATATCCAGCTGCCAAGGATAAGTTTTGAATGCCTTCGATCAGGCCTGCAAAGACAGTATTCTAAATAGAATCTTCATTTCAAATTAAATATAGTTTTCATTTCAACTTAACAATGGGCTCCGTAGGAAGAAGAGGCCTTCAATCTCCATTCTCTTGGCAGCCCTTCCAGCTTGTGTAGAGGAAAAAGGTCTCTTGCAAGGCCTTCTCCCTCTGACCTTCTGGATGGCCTGCTAATTGAAGCTCTCATACACTGAAAGAAAATCTTTACATCAAATCGATGATAAATGTTCATCAATTGTTCTTCATTGAATTTTATGACACATTTCATCAATTCGATGAAAAAGTTCTTCAATTTGAAGAATGTGCGTTTCTTCACCCTTTTCAGCTTCATTGAAATTATGATCTTTTTACATCAATCTTTATAATTTTAATTTGGAAATAGTTAGTGGGATCGTTTCAAAGTATGGACGTCCAATGGACAGAAAATATTATCTACGCTCTGAGCATTTTCTAGGTGTGTCTTATTCCCTTTTCTTGTGATTACGATGAATAACACTGTGTGTAATTTTTTAAGTCATGGCAAAATAACCATATACGGACACCACTACGTGATAAAGGACTAAAAAAAAAGACCCGTGTCTCCCAATTTTTCCCAAAGTATCATTTTCGTAAAAATGTGATCAGGCTCATATCTTGCAAACCGTTCAGAATTTCGATTTACTCTCTGAGGCAAAGTTGTAGCACTTGTCGTAAAGAACAAAAATTGCGAACATAAAAAATCAAAAAAACTTCACCTTCCAGATCAAAATCGCAAAAAACTTAAAAAAATTCGATTTTATTTTACCTTTTTTCCCGTGTTCAGGTCCATAGGTAGCAAACCGTTCAAAATTCAAGGAAACAATCAACTACAAAAACTTACCTAAGATCTCAATAAACAAATTTCTAGAACATATAAACTTCCTAGAGATGATTCTTAACACGGTTTAGGTAGCACGCAAAAGTGAAAAATTTGCCGAAAATTTTTTAATTTCATTTTTTTTACCTTTTTCTCCTGTTCAGGTCCATAGGTAGCAAAAAATGAAATATGCCTGGTTCTTTATGACAAGAGCTACAATTTTGCCTCAGAGAGTAAATCGAAATTCTGAACGGTTTGCAAGATATGAGCCTGAGAAAATGATCACATTTTACGAAAATGAGACCGAGGCCCCAAATCTTTGGCGGCCCATAAAAAAAAAAGTGCATGACTTTGGGAAAAATTGGGAGACACGGGTCTTTTTTTTTTTAGTCTTTTATCACGTAGTGGTGTCCGTATATGGTTATTTTTTTTCGTGTTGCACTGTGTAATATTCCAACGTGTTTCTCTTCTCATTTACAAACAATTTACATAAAATTATTACCAATTTACATAAAATTTATGGCAAACTTACATCAAACTGATGACAACCTAACATCTAATTCATGAAAAAAAATTTACTGCAAATTGATGACCAATTTACATGAAAATTGTGAATAATTTACTTCAGCTTGATGGTAAACTTACATTAAATTGATGAATGAAAAATGAATGTAACATTATCGTCAGATCAACGTAAACTATTGATTAAATATGGATGAAAGATTGATGAAATGGTCTTCATCAAAATGATGAAGGAATTGATACATTTGATGAAGCCTTTTCTTTCAGTCTAAGAGGAAGGCTCTATAGGCAGAAGAGACCTGCACTCTACCTCCTCTTGGCTGGCCTTCTAGCATGTCTGCAGAGGTTTGGACACCTATAATGCCTTCTCTTTCTGACATTCTGACTGGCCTGCTAATGGAAGGTCTCTTAACAGGACAGCAAAGGATGGATAGGATTCCCTGGTGGGGGGAGGGGCAGGCGGAAACAGGGTGGGAAGGCGAAACTCAAAAAAAATCTCAAGCAATTGTTACATTCCTAAAAATGATTTGGCTGCATGAGAAGGCATTTCTGCAGATCTATGAATCGACTCTTCAACATTGCTCCGACTGAGAGCTATGATCCAACTCTGACTAATGCTACGACACTGAGCAATGTTTTGACTCAAAGAAATGGTGAGACACTGATCAGTGATATGATACTGGGAAATTATTAGATTCCTTGAAATGGTTTGACTGCGTAAGAAGCCATATTTGCAGAGCTATGAATCGACTGTTAAACACTGCTCCTACTGAGAGCTATGATCCAACTCTGACTAATGCACCGACACTGAGCAATACTTAGACTCAAAGAAACTATCATACACTGCGCAGTGCTATGATACAGAGAAATGGTCAGATTCTTAGAAATGATTTGACTGCCAGTGAAAGCAAATTTGCAGAGTTAAATATGAATCGACTCTGAGCATTGCTGTAATGCTCCGACACTGAGCAATGCTTAGACTCAAATAAATGCTCTGACAATGAGCAGTGTTATGATTTTGGCAAATTGTCAGATTCCTACATATGCTTTGACTGCATGAAAATACATATTTGCAGAGCTATGAATGAACTCTGTCCATTGGTGCGACTGAGAGCTATGATCACTGAGCAACGATTAGACCAAAAAAAATGCTCAGGGAAGGTCAGATTCCTAGAAACAATTTGACAACCTGAGAATCTGCTGTGAACAATGCTCCCACTAAGAGCTATAATCCATCTCTGCCTAATACTTCGACACTGAGCAATCCTTAGACTCAAATATTTGCTGAGACACTGTGCAGTGTTATGATTCTGGGAAATGGGCAGACTCCTAAAATGGTTTAACTGTAGGAAATGGTTCATACTGAACAATATTCTGACTTTGGGCAATATCCCGTCATGGTACAACGGTCAGACTTTGAGTTTGACTCCGACTCTAACCGATTCATTGACTCTAAGCATCTAATGGACTCTGAGCAGTGGTACGACTTTGAACAATGATCCTACCGAAGAGCAACGAACTGATTATTAACTACGATCCGACTTAGTTCAGTTCTCTGAGCAATGGAGTTAAACTTAAAAATGTTTGATAGAATCCATTTCAAACTTTTGAGTCAAGCCACGTGTCAAACTTCACGAAGTTTTTGAGGTCAAAGTTATTTCATGAAGGGTTCGGCAGCGTTTAAATTGTCCGAATAATTTGCCACTAATTTGGGGCGAACAAACTGACTGCTGCGTTTGCTAACCATCGAAAATATAGGCAAACATAATTTAAATTTATGTATTTATATATCGATTTTATTTAAAAGGATTCTCGTTAGGACGGGTAGAAAACTGCAAATTATTATTGCTCCTTCAGTTTTGTTTATCTTCTATCTAATTTCAAGTTTCGGAAAAAGTAATTGACAGCAGTAAAATATGTAAACGAAAAATACAACAATAGAGATAAAAATATCACTGAATTTTGTATAAAAAATATTAGGAGCCGGAGAGAGAGAAACTCAATGGAAAATACAATTTAAAGGGGTTTCTTCCACCTCCTGGGAGATTTTTTCTTACCGTTTTGTGGTCAACTTTATTGTTTGCTTCTTCGATTATTCGTGTGATTCGTGTTTTTCTCATATCCTTTTCGTCTCATTTCCATTCACCATCTGCGGTTATGCCCCCGTAGGGAGTAATTTCGTGTTATTGAAGTAAACGGCATCGACTACAACATCAACCGCTACACCAAAGGATGTCACCATGCATACGAGTACCTGTAATAAAAACCCCAGACATTGAAAACCATGCAAACCACCGGCGAGTGTGTGTGCAAGGATATATTGGGAATCCTGTAAACCAAGTAAACCACATTTCACTATAAAATCAAATACACAGCCATGTGTGGTGAATATATTGAAAGCACAACTTTTGGAGGCATTCATCCGATGGATGGGTAACAAAAATGTTGACATTATTCTGGTGTTCCTTTTTCATTTTATTTACCCCATATCGTTTGTGGTATTTCAACTCTTACATACACAGGATGTGAATGGAAATATAACGAATATGTTTACTCTACAATTAGCGGGGATGCTTTACACTGCTGTCCTTTACATTACAACAGAGCTTTCGGAAAGGAACTTATAAGAGAGTACAGGAATGTGGTGCTGCCGATTACTACTACTACTCGAGTGTTTAGGGTAATATCAATGACTTCTGGAGAGAATGTAGCCCAAGGTTTAATTAAATTCCCTATGTGAGCGACTATTGTGCAGGAGGTCCCGGGGTTTTAATCTCCAAAATTAACACTGTTTACATTTTCGAGGGCCTCGATCTCATGACGTGTCGGTTTTGAATTATACACTGGTAACAAATCTTCACCTCGATGACTAGTTGCATTAAAAGTGAGCTAACGTACAAATTTATCGCCCCAACGAAAATAGTTATTGCAGCAATGAACGGTTTCGTACTTCCGACGTTGCTTCAATGGATATCTACATTGAGACGATAAACTTTTGATATTTTGTATCAGTGTAGATATCGATAGGTATTCATACAACTAAAAGTCAATTATATTCTTCTTGTTAAGATTCAAAGGGAATTTTGTACGAGAATTTACTGTAGCATTTATATGTGTCGACGACTATCACCACAATTGGGAGTTGCGGAAAAACTAGGACAAGATTAAGTTATTGGTTGATGGTTGGTTGGTTGAAAAGGCTGCAAGACAGGACGCTGTCTAGCACACTTAAGCTAAAGAGGCCCATTGTGATACCTGCAGTTTCCTCCATAGCAACTATTGACTAGTCTTCTAGACAATTTGCCCTTTCAAGAAATTTGTCTATAAGACCTACAGGAATATGTTCCCAGGAATATCCTGTAGGACTACGGTGCTAACTAGATGTGTTCCGAATATCCCACTTCTCAGTTCTGCCAGAGCAGGGTAATCCAAGAGAAGGTGTTTCCTCGTTTCCTCGTCCTCTTCCATGGAGCATCTACAGAGAGTGGAGTTTCTATGTCCCAATTTTAGGCCGTGGTTTCCTACAAGACAATGTCCCGTAAGTGTTTCTATCATTATGGATAACCTGGCTCTCGGCAAGTTAAGTAGTTGCCTGGTCCTCTTCCTGTCCACCTGTGGCCAGATGACCCTGGTTTGTTTGCTTGTTTGCAAGTAAGTTTCCACTTGTCCTTGAACATATTATCGGCCCACTGCTACGCAATTGCCTGGAATGTCGCTGTGTCCCGGTACCCAGATGAGCCTGATGTCAAAATACTCTGCCATCACCCTAAGTGATGAGTGGCATTCTTTCACCGTCAGGGACGTAGCAACCATGGCTTCCAGGGATTTTATGGCAGCCTGGCTGTCTCTGTAGATACATATTATCCGGAGGGTTGGTCAACTGAGAAAACAAATCGGGGTTTCGGAGTCAAGCCAGAAGATTTATCAATATCACAGCTATAAATCCGAAGCTGATCCTTGGCTGACTTCAGACACCAACGATAACGAGTTTAAGTTAAATATTACAACGCACGGAGCGAATCTATTCTCTGACTCTGAATAATGTTAAAACTCTGGCAAATGGTAGCTGACCAACTCTTTGACTCTGAGCTATGATCGAACGAGGACTTGATTACATACCATGAAGAGAGAAGCTCTCTCCTCTCTCCCAATCAGTGGGCTAAGGGCTTTGTAATCGTAATCGCTGATCATAATTTGCAGTTTTGCACCGAATTTGAAGGGTGCATTCAAACCTTTTCCATGGTTGAGTGACCGTTGTCGAAAGAAATTATAGGAGGTCAAAGCAGGCATTGAATCTCCCTTCTCATGTACAAGAGTTGCTCGCGCATGATAATCATTGAAGAAACAGTGGTCGCTTTTGACGACGACAAGATTAGGCAAATTTTTGTTATCCGACAAAACAGATCCTTCATTTGTAAAAAAAGGTTTCCCATTACATCCCATGAAGGAATCGGGGAGAGCTTCTCACAACCAGTCAGCTGTGCGCGTTCTAGTTTTGTACTCAATTATTGGGACCTGCAGTTTTACACCGGTTCCGAACGGTATTTTGAGAACCTTTTTCATGGATAAATACTCGATAGTGTCGCCGTCACTATGCGCGATGACCATCATCGAAAGAAATTTAAGGTGGTCAGAGCAGGGATCGAACCCAGGACCTCATGCACAAGAGGCGCGCACACGAACCATTGCACACCGACGACCACTTCGTTTGTAGTCTAGTCATAATATGTCTGAGCAACAATCCGTCTCTGAACTAAGTTCATACTCTAAGCAATGCATAAACCCTACACGCTTAAAAATAACGGCCCCATCAACATATTGCAGCAACCATGTACATGCTTGCAAGCATTGTTTTCGTCGATTGAATATCTGCTACATTTTTGTTTATTTTTGTGACAGACAGCAGTTTTCAAAACCAATAAAACAAAACCCAATTTGGGTCACAAATACATATGTTATAATCTATTAATCATTGTGTCTGCAACATGTTATATTGAATGGAAAACACAATGTGTTTGGACACAAGTATACTATATTTGTAACAAGCTACAAACACTTTATATTTGAATACAAACAACAAAAATGCAAATTTTTTCAACGTGATAGCAATGATTCATCTCTGAATATCGGAAAATACTTCTCTGAGTAATGATGCGATTCTGAGTAATGACTCGATTCGATAATGATGACTTGCGATTCTACTTTGAATAATTCTTTTACTTCGAGCAACGATTTGACTATGAGATATGATGCAACTTTCGGCAATAATCAGCTTCTGAACTAAGCTCTGAATCTGTGCAATGATCTGACTGTTACATTTACCCCAATTTTGAATCCAAACTATTGTCTTTTAGATATGTTCCATTTATATGCTATACTCCGACTCTTAGCTACACGCTCAAAAACAGTGGTCTCTGTAACATTATGCAGGAACAATGTATATGTTTGGAACATCCATATATTTAGGTGCAAGCAGTGTTTCTATGAATTGACGATCTGATGCTTTCTTGTTTTTGTCTGTTACGTTTTTGTTTTCGCCAGTTTTCAACAAACAAAGCTATATTTGGATCACAAAATCATATATTATAACCTATTAATCATTGTGCCCCAAACATGTTATATTGTATAGAAAACACAATGTGTTTGGACACAAGTATACTGTATTTGCGACAAGGTGCAAACACGTTATATTTGCATCGAAACACTAACAAAATAAAGTTTTCCAGTGTGTAGAGTCTGACTCAAATCAACATTGCTGATATGAGCTTCGGTCAGACTCTGAACGATTCATTAAATCTACTCAATTATTCGGATTTGGATAACTGCACTTCTCCGAACAACCATACCATTCCGAGTAACGATTAAAGTCCAATCTAAACTTCGACTTTAATTATTTAACTCGATTTAACTCTGAGAAACGATACGACACTGATCAATGATAGGCTATGGAATGTGTCGTTGAATTACAACAACTCTCTGTCTCCGAATCTCAACAACTCTCTGACCCCGAGTTTTGACTTTGATGTTCCGTCTTTTATCTATGTTCCTACTAGAAACTCTGATCCGACTATGAGAAACAATCTTGCTCGGAGCTATTCTCAGACTCTGAGAAATTCATAAACTCTAAGCCATGAGGTGACTCTGAGCGTTGATACTATTTACTCTGTGTAAAGACCCGATTTCCAATTTTGAACTTCGAAAACTTCAGCTTCAAGCTGAACTTCGATTTTGATTCATTCTTTTACGTTGAGCAATGATTTGACTCTGAGAGAGGACTCGAATCTTGTCAATGATTCGCTTCTAAACTATGACTCTAAATCGAATGACCTAATTCTGAAGTTTGCTCTAAGTCTGACTTCGACGTTCCGTATTTTATCTATATTGTTTGCGTACACAATGCTCCAATTCTGAGCAACAATCTTGCTCTGAGTTATTCTTAGACTCTGAGCAATTTATAAACGCTAAGCCGTAACTTGACTCTGAGCATTGATACCAGTCCGAGAAATGACCCGATTTCGAGTAGCGACTCAAATCCATCTATCCGATTTTGAGTATCGCTTCAAATGCAAGATAAACTTCGACGTCGATTCATTCTTTTGTGTTGAGCAACAATTAAACTCCGAGAATGTGCCTTTGAATCTCAGCAATGCTTTGACTCTGAGCTTTGCTCCAATTTTGACTGCGATGTTCCGTCTTTTATCTATTTTCATACTCTAAACTATGCTTCGACTCTGAGGAACAATCTTGCTCTGAGCTATTCTCAGACTCTGAGCAATTCATAAACTCTAAGCAATGATTTGACTCTTAGACTTTGATTCATTATTTTGCGGAGAGCAACCATTTGACTCTGGGAATCGTTACTACTTTGACCAAAGCCCCCGCTTCTGAAATGTGCCTTTGAATCTCAGAAATGATCTGATTCTGAGGTTTGTTACAATTTTGACATCAATGTTCCGTCTTTTATGTATGTCCCATTCTATAATATTCACCGACTATGGGCAATTATCCCACTCTGAGCTATGCTCAGACTCTGTGCAATTTTTCCTGGTGAATCCCATGGCCACATCTTGTCCGCCCGAAACAAAAGTTGCATAAATTCTTCACCGAATTTGATATTCAGGAGGGTTTTTCGGGAATGATATGAATTAGATAATGAACATTACCGCCAATAGCTTTAATTTGATTCTGGTCCAAATCACTAATTTTTTTCCTTGTGGCCACCATGGACACATCTTCTCCGTCCGAATTAACAATTTTGTAAACTCTTCGTCGAATTTGATATTCTGGAGGTTTCTTCGGGAATCAGATTACTAAATGATGAAAATAGATGGCAATAGCTTTAATTTAATACTAGTCCCAATCAATAAACTTTTTCCCGGTGACTCCCGTGGACGCATCTTGTCCCTCCGAAACAAAATTTTGTAAACTCTTCGTCGAATTTGATATTCTAGAGGATTTTTTTGGGACCGAGGGCAATGAAAATTTAAAATAGATGTCAAAAGCTTTAATGTGACCCTAGATCCAATCAATAAACCCTACCCGAATAGACGCAATGGCCCAACATCTTTCCAAGATTTTATATGTAAGAAAACTTTATATTTTTACCCTGCATAAGAATAAGTTTGAAGTCCTACTATATCCCTTCATATGTCCTTGCTATAAAATGTATAACTTTTGCTTATAAATATTTTTCGGATCGCGAGAACGTCAGTAATTTCTATAACCTTTCCCAAATTTGGCTATGTTACATAGTTCTGTTAATTTAATTACAGAGCTCTGCTAATATAATAGGTTTATGTCTCTGCTAGTTAAATACGATTTTATCTTCACACATATTAGCGATACAATGCTCAGTTAGGCTTCGAATTTTTGCAACTTGTTGCTTTTAACAACGATTTGACTCTGAGAAACGATTCGAGTTTGACCAATGGTCCATTTGTAAACTATGTGTGTGAAGATAAATTCGTATTTAAAATACCAAAGACACAAACCAATAGCAAGACACAAACCCATTCTGAAAGGATTGGCATATTCTGAAAGGATGCGTCAAGCACTACCCAACTGCAAATATTTGGTTCTGGAAGAATTCTTCGTTTAAACACAGTGGGCCAAAATCTTCCACAGGGACCTCACACAAAAAATTTCAAATTCTGAATTTCTGAAGGTCCTTGGGAAATTCTGGATTTTACATTTCGAAGACACTCCTTAAGGGCTATCGACTGGCGTATGTTTGGTTCGTGGAGAATACTTCGTTTGGGCACAATGGGCGAAAAACTGTTTTCGTATATGAGATTCAAAATGAACAATTTTCGGTTCTGAAGGTCTTCTGAAATATGTGGTTGGCATATTTTGAAAGGCTGTGTCAAGCACAACCCAACTGCACATATTTGGTTCTTGGAGAATTCTTCGTTTGGCCACAGTGGGCCAAAATCTTGCACAGGGACCTCACACAGAAAATTTCAAAATCTGAATTTCTGAAGGTCCTTGGTAAATTCTAGATTTTATATTTCGAAAACACTCCTTAAGGACTATCGACAGGCATATGCTTGGTTTGTGGAGAATTCTTCATATGACCATATTTTGCCCTAATAGTCCCACTATATGTGACATATTTAAATACCAATATTTGGGATTGGGTTGCATGTATATTAGTTTGTGCAGCAAATATATTTAGCTTGGAGTGTGTTTTTACTAATTGCTGTATTTTAAATGTCTGCATCGATTACTTAATTGCAAAACCCAATAAATTGCCGATTTAACTTTAAAATAAAGTGCGTAACAGAGCTCTGTTAGTTGCATACCAGAGCTCTGCTTAGTAAATTGATTTGTGTGTTTGCTATTTTCAATACGAATTTATCTTCACGCACATTTGCTCTCAATCTGAGCAATCTTCTGACCCTGAGTTTTTGTCCCAAATTTTGACTTTAATATGCTTCAATATTTAGATATGTTCCGCCTCCTAAGCTACACAACGACTCTGAGCAATGGTCCTACTTTGAGTCGATGTGACTCTGACCAATGACCCGGCTCTGAGTAACGGTCTGATTCTGAGTTATCAACTCTGAGTTTTGCCTATGAGTAATTATTCGGCTTTAGAAAACTCTTTGACTATGAGCAACGATACGACTTCGTGCAATAGTTCATTGTATTACAGTTACGTTGTGGCTCTGAGCAACAACTTGACTCTCGCTCAGAGTCTGAGTTACCAACTCTGAGATTTGACTAAGAGTAATTCTTCGGATTTGAAAATTGTTTGACTATGAGCAATGATACTATTTAAAGAAACGATTCGGTTCTGAGCTATGCTATGGTTCCGAGCAATTCTGTTCGGCCTTAAAGTTCTTTTTATAAATTTTGATTTCAAATGTTCTGCCTCTAAAGCATGCTCAGAGTCGGGAGCAAAGATTGGACTCCACATTAACAACCGCTTCCTGTTAGGTTTTAGACGAATGGGAGTGGGCTGTCAAATATTCATTAACTTAACAACAGACAGTTGATTACTCCGAATGTGATGGTGGTTAGAATGGGCCTGAAATCCTGTCATATCCTGGTGCTTTAAGGAATTTTAATTTTACTACATTTTGCCTTTTTAATAGGTGCATTTAGATTTCTTACTGCCGGCCCTTCATCAACATAGAAGAAAGTCTTTAGACACTATTCCTCCATTAAATTTACATGTTTTTATTCCCCCGAAAAGTACGTCAATCACATGTTCTGGTCCTTTTTAGTCTTGCTCCTTTCATTCCATATGAATTGTGAATGAACACATCATTCGAAGCGGGCATTGACGTTCGCTCGTTTGAGTGTTTGATTTACGGTTTAGTGAGTGTGAATCCTTTACGGAATATTAAATTACATTTTGGAATCTATGGCTAAAACTCTTAGAAAAGAATACAAGTTTGGCCATACATTCTATAGGTATTGTAAGGAAAGTTACGTCCCCTTACATTTTCTTTTTCCGCTTTTTTTTTTTGTGCGGAAAACGATGAAAATTTAAATAACTTTTTTCTTTATACGGCTTTGGTGTTCTCCGAGGAAAGTTCGAGTCAATTTTTCTTGAAGAAAAAAGGCAACCCGCAAAACAATGGCAAATGGCTGACAAAGGACATAAGATTGTATGTTCAAGGAAAACCTTGAATGTTTTTTTTTTTACTTTTCCCGTGTATTCTTTAAGAAAGTTTTGCATAAAATGTCCTTTCCAGTTGGTTAACTACAGTATTAAGTACTTTAAAGTTTTGTTGAAAATGGTGCCTTGTTTTATTTCGGGTAGAAGCGGTTGCTGGCATTTAAATGGCGGACGGTACTCTAAAGGACTTGAAAGGACTTAATAAAATACAAACAGATTTAAGCAAAATTGCAAAAACAAACAATCTCTTTACAATCTGTCATGAAGCATGTTTATAAAGTACGACCCATTCTCTGTGGGGCATAATCTTGCATATACCCAGCATAAAATTCGAGTCCAAAGAAGTAGAATAAACATTAGAACTTTTTATTAGGAAGTTGGTGCAAAACAGTTGCAACACTAACGAATTTAACACGGCCTAGTGATAGAAGGGACGCCACTTTCATTTCAATATCATTTAGTTGTAACCCCCAAAAAAAATAGTGAACTTCAATATGAGTAAAAAAAAACTGTGTACTATGAACTATGAACTATGGAAAATTGAACATCTTATTGATCTAAAGCAATTTTTGATGTATTAACATCTATAGGCGCGGGTAGGAACTAAACTCACAAAGTGCACACATCCAAACACAGTTTGTCCGACTGCGATCACAGATTGTTTGGCGTTAAACTCCTCCGAAACGGCTGGACCGATTTGTATGAAATTATGTGTGCATATCAGGTAGGTCTCAAAATCGGCCAACATCTATTTTCCATACCCCTAAATGATAAGGATGACCCACCCCTATATAGAACACAGATTAGTCCGACTGCGAGCACAGATTGTCAGACTGCGAAATAAACACACACTGATGTAGCGGCAGCGAATAGTTGTCTTGTGTTGGTGCGGAGCACTCTCAGAGCAAAGAGAATAATACGTATGTATATAAAAATGAGATAGCAAGAGAGCAACGAAAATTGTGTGAACTTGTGTAGTGTATGTACGAACATAACAATGTTTGTATGTACACGTGTCTGTTGCTTTGCATTCTCTTTGTTTTTTGTGGGAATAAAACAAGAAGTATTAAGCAAGAAAATAATGACACATATGCTTGCACTGGTCTTTAAATAATTGTAAGTATTAATATTATTTAACTGTAACGACATCATATGATTGAACGCTGTTTTTTATTTTCCAATGTAACATTTACTAATGTGTTCATAGCAATCGAAGAGGTACCGTGTAACAAAAAATGTGTTAACACATCGCCCACTCATTGGATTTTTTCCTTACATTAAGTTCATATTTGTTCTTGTATCTGGAACATGGGTATCTGAATATGATTTATGTTGTCCAATTTAGATTCGATTACCTTTCCTTAATTCAAAACATTTTTTATTAAATTTTGAGGCATGAGAAATTTTGTAAATGGACAAAATGCAAAGAGAATTTTATTAAATTTATTAGGAATCAGTAAGATAGAACTTACAAGTTCATAAGTACTCATATCACAAGTTCATAAAGCCTCGGTGGTATTACAAATTAACTTTGGTTATTAAATTGATTATTTCGGTAGACACTTCGAGATATATGTTGATATATTGCTACCCACATTGTAATATCAACAGCTCCCTTCTCCACTTATATTTGCCGTATTTGAAACAACTCTCAACTTAACGAGAATTGCCACTTACAGCCATACAAAAACAAGCATACATCCAAACGAAATTTCAAAATAAATTCATTTAGACGTGAATTATTGAGTAGTAAACAAGAATTTCGAGAAAAGTTGGACATTTCATATATTTATGTAGCCGTCGGTGGTGCAATGGTTAGTGTGCGCGGCTCTTGTACATAAGAACGTGGGTCCGATCCCTAATCTGACCAAGTTACAGTTCTTTCGACTGTGGTCACCTCTCTTACTGATGGCGACACTATAGTATTTAGCCATGAAAAAAACTTCTCAAAAACACAGTTCGAAACTTGTGTCAAACTGTAGGTCCCAAACAGTAAGTGTAAAAACTAGAACGCGCGTAGCTCACTGTTTGTGAGAAGAAGAAGAGTTTATTAGTACACTCACAGAAAAATTTGCTTGCGCCAGACGAATTAGCCGTAACCGAATTTGTAGGTTGTTACAACGACACTAGACGTCATCACAGCCGAATCAGAGGTTGTCCTAACAGAATTGGAGGTTGTCACAACCTCTAACCTCATTAGAGGTTGATGCAACCTCATTAGAGGTTGACACAATTTGATTGATTTTTTGTAAGAAAAGGTATTTTTTACGAGAGGGTATTTTTTTGAAGAAAAGTTTTTTTAAGGAATGGGAATTGTTTTTTGAATTGGTCCTTTTTTCAAAAATAGGTACATTTTTAAGAGTAGGTACTTATCTCAAGAAAAGTTATTTTGCTTCACAAAAAATGTGCTCTTTAAAGAAAAGGTAGTTTTGTAGGAAAAGGCAATTTGTTGCAAGAAAATGTACTTTTTTAAGAAAAGGTACTTATTTTACAAAAATTATTTTTTTTTTAAGGAAATATACTTTTTGTAAGAAAATGTACTTTTTTTTAAGCAAAGGTACTTCTTTAAGATAAGGTATTTTTTTAAGAAAGGGTACTTTGTTTAAGACTATGAATAGGTATTTTTTTTTTGAGAAAATTTACTGTTTTAAGAAAAGGCACATATTTAAGAAAATGTTTTTGTTTGAAACTTCTTTCACTTTGGCTTTTCTCAATTTACTTTTATTAGGTTCAAAACTACAATATATATATACTATAATATATATACAATATATATATATACTATAATATATATACAATATATATATACTAAATATTGGTTACAGGCTCCACCTGGAAAACTTCTCAATAAACAAGAAATTTCTCAACATATTTTAGTCTAGACACAAACCAAAGCAAAATTACTCAATATAGTTGATAATACTGCGTTGCAGCATAATAGTGTTAAAATAAAGTTGTTTTATTTTTTTTATTTAGCCCGCATCCAGCAAAGTGCGATAAGGAACTTCGTTCCAAAAATTTTTAAATTTAATTTTAATAATTTAAATATCAGATATTGGCTTTTTTTCTTATCTAAAACAAAATCACATACCATGGAAACATTAAAAGAAGGACAATATTGTTTTTGAAAAAATAGCGAGTTAACACCTTCTTCCACCAGGAGTTTCAATTGTTATCTTCGATGTAGTATTGTATTCCTTCAACTGCTTCCGTTTTTTTTTAGTAATTTTATTTACACGCCTTGGAGTCGGGATGAAATAAAACAACCCCAACTCCGGGAAACTTCCTGAACTCCGACTCAACACCCCTGGAATCTACAACAACTTGTGGACAAGATTTTTATAAGAGTAGTAGGACCTTAATTTAGGGCTCTAAATATATTTCACTGTAAAGTAATAAAGCCACGTAGCAATATTTTTATTTTGAAAAAAGGATATGGAAACTATATATGAAATGAAAAATGACCCCGTATATGAAAAATTACCCCGTAATGGATGTATTACTCAGACAAAAGTATTACTAAGTTAGTACGAGTATTACTAAGTATGCTAAGTAAAAGTATTATTAAGTTCCCTCACTAACAGTTAGTGTTTCATACAAATATCTACATATATTTTTATTTCATACAATTTAATATTTTATTTTTCTCTCTGTATTTTTGCAGGTAAGAACTGAATTATTATACAACGCTGCACAAATTCTGATGCCAAACGAATTTCTATTTTTTCATATTATGAAATAATGGGTCGTATATGTGAGTAAGAGACTAAATTTATCATTATTAACAGACGTCCAAAAATGCTTTTAATGCATCACGATTATAGATAATAAAAAAAACTATAATCAATCATTTTAATAAATCCTTACTTGACAAATGTCATAAAAAATATTTCAATTCGCCAAGAAAAACTATTTGATTTATGGGGATGTAAGTGGCACTTAAGCTAAGGACAAATGTATTTCTGCTTCATGCATTTCCATATGTAATTTGTTGCATGAAATGTTTATCTTATGCCCTCTAGATTTCCCCATTCATCAATAACAGTTGTCGATAATCACGTCCATTACATGACTGGGAAAAATTCCCAATTTTTATATATATATATTTTTTATTCTGTTTTAATTGTATCAATAGCAATCCATCAATTTTGTTAATAATTAACAACTTTATAAAACGTATAAATTTGATAATAAAAAAAGAATTACAAAAAATATATAGGATTAAAAATAATTTAACATTAGTGCCCTGTAAGTAATTTTTAGTAAATTCCAACGAAATTGTGACGTGGCAAAAATTACGTCCAGTAGAATTTAATAAACGTGTTTTAAGTTGCACATAGTAATACGGAATTTATACCAAGCAAGATTGACGCATTCCCAAGGTTAACTCCGTTAACCCGCACTTAATTTTGAACCTCATTTTAAACTGGTATAAATTTGGATGCAACACTGTTAGTTACTAAAAGATGCAACCATAAAGTAGCGTTCACAATGGCAGCAACGATTTTGTAATTCAAGCCTTCTCGTTCCCACTCACAGCATTGCATATAATGCCCTCTCATGTTTTTCATGAAATTGGAATTCATATTTGTCATAGAAGTAGGTTCTACTTCTACTTCAAATTGGAATTTGTTCGAATCAGTTTATTCTACTGACCGCTAGGGGCGCTCTACTTCGAATTTTGTTTTAAAACTTGAAAGTATGAATGAAAATGTAAACATTTTGTCTCAAAACAAACAAATCAAAACCTCTAGAATCTGCCAATAACAATAATTTCACATATAATTATAATTTTTTATTACCAAGAATACAACACTGTCGCTGGCTTTCGAACAAATCAGCTGATGCAAATGTGAAATGTGTAGTTGTTTGTAGTAAGTGTAGTTCGCGCCAATTTTATTAATAAACAAAAGAAAAAAGTTTAAAAAAAGCTTACAGTTTCAGGTTTATCGACACCGTCCAAGGCCATGACATATTATGGAACATAAGTTTCTAAACATTTCTATAGAAAAATTTGAAAACATTTCTAAAGAAAAATTTGAAAACATTTCTAAAGAAAAATTTGAAAATATTTCTATACAAAATTTTAAAATATTTCTATAGAAAAATTTTAAAACTTTTCTATAGAAAAATTTTAAAACTTTTCTATAGAAAAATTTGAGAATATTTCTATAGAAAAATTTAAGAAGATTTCTATAAAAAAATTTGAAAACATTTCTATAGAAAAATTTTAAAACATTTCTATAGAAAAATTTGAGAACATTTCTATAGAAAAATTTCAAAAAATTTCTATAGAATAATTTTACGACAATTCTATAGAAAAATTTTAAAAGATTTCTATAAAATTTTACTATTTTTCTATAGAAAAATTTTAAAACAATTCTATAGAAAAATTTTAAAACTTTTCTAAAGAAAAATTTTAAAACATTTCTATAGAAAAAGTTGACAACTTTTCTATAGAAAAATTTTAAAACTCTTCTATAGAAACATTTGAAAAGTTTTCTAAAGTACAACTTTTTGCTCCGGGTAGTGGTACAAATCTGAGGACCGTGTCTCACATTTAATTTTTATATTTTTTACTGTTTGCGTTTTCGTTTGTATTGCAATTCTCCATGGGTTTCAATCCCCAAATATGTATACTGCTGTATAATGTAAACAATGTTGCCAGTCAGCTGTTTTTTCGAACTTATTCGAACAAATTTGTTGCTTGCATTGTGAACGCCTGTTGAATTTGTTGCTATCATTGTGAACTAGCCTTAATAAAAACATACACAAAAACTCAATTGTTTGACAGACAGAAGCCGATCGAAATTTTATTTTTTTTTTGAAGCTCTCGACGCCATCTGTATAAATGGGTCTTATTGGTTTAAACTGTGACTCAATTTTATCGACTGGCCCGATTTGACCCACTGATCCAATTTAAAAGGTTCAATTATTTCAAAAACGTCCCAAATTTATACAAAACTGACAAAATCAATAGCCGCCAACTTAATTTTTCTGTTGTGCCGCCGTTTTCGATAATGTGGTCTCGGCACAATCTGTTAACGCACGGAATTGCCACCTGAAATTTAAATTTAATCTCAAATTAGGTGATGTATACGGCAAAGATTAGAGAACATGGTTATCGCTAACCTGGCCGTGATAAACGGCGGTGTAAATGCGTTATAAGATTGCACTTTTTAAATTTAGTGTAATTTTTTGTGCAAGTGGCAACTCTGAAATTTGACAGCTGTCACATATGTTTATGTCGATTATTAAAAATAGAGCGCTTTACGAAAGAACAACGCGTTATAATTGTGAAATCTAATTACAAAAATTTGGAAAGTTATGCTGAGACCGTTCGCAAATTTCGAAGAATTTTCAGTCGAGAAAGTGCACCTAATGTGTCAACCATTTTCAATAAATTTGATGAAACTGTATCGGTTGTGGACAGTAAGACTCCTGTGCGTCAACGTACCGATCGGTCTCTTAAAAACGTTGCAGCTGTAAACGGGAGTGTCGGCGAAAACATCAGTTCGGCATAATTCTCAACAACTTCAAATTTCACGAAGCACTACGCAGCGAATATTGACAAAAGACCTCCACCTTCATACGTGCAATATTCAATTTACGCAAAAGATCAAGCCTAAAGACCATAGAAAGCGCCGACTCTTCGTTCAATGGGTGATGGAGCAAAGTGAAGTCAATGGCAATTTCTCAAAAACGTTATCTCCGATGAAGCGCTTTTCCATCGGAATGGCTCCGTGAATATACAATGGGGCTCAGATAACCAAATGCACCCACAACGAGCAACTGTCTGGTGCAGATTTTGGTCAAGCGGTGTGATTGGGCCTTACTTTTTTCAAGATGAGCCCAAAATTGCAGTGACTGTAAACGGCTATCGGTACAGGAACATGATAACGGAGTTCTTGTGGCCTCAACTGTACTGAAAGAAGCAGTCTAATCATAGTTATGAATTCCTTTATCAACTTGATGAAAGGTTTCCTCATTTTCAAACCTTAGACACATTTCATTGACTTAATGAAGACCATTTAATCAATCTTTCATCAATAGTTTACGTTGATTCAACGACAATGTTACATCAATTTGATGTATTTTTGTCATCAAGTTAAAGTAACTTTTTCACCCTTTTGATGTAACGGGGTTTTCAACAGAGACGCTACAAAAGTAAATCGATAGGGACAGCAAACGACGCCATATTTTTTCACGTGGAAAGATATCATGGAAGATATCAAAATTAATGAACAATGTAAAGGGTTTTTCAATAAGAGCGCTACAAAAGTTTTTTTTAAATAAAACAAAACCGGTTTTAGATACCAATGAAATTCTTTAATCCTGTGAAAGTACGTTCGATGCGATTATGTATGGAACTCGATTTCTTTTGCATGGCCACCACGGGCATGCTTGCAGAAGTCCAAACGCTGAACGCAATTTTCGACGGTTTTCAAGCAAAAATCGGCCGATACTGCTGCAATTTCACGTTCGATATTCGTACGAAGTTCATCAATCGTCGCTGGCTTGTTGGCATAGACCATAGACTTGACGTAGCCCCACAGGAAATAATCTAACGGCGTTAAATCGCACGACCGAGGCGGCCAATCGACTGGGCAATTTCGAGAGATAACACGTTCACCAAACTTAGTTTCCAATAAATTGATTGTGGCATTCGCTGTGTGGCTTGCGGCGCCGTCCTGTTGGAACCACATGTCCTCCAAGTCCATATTATCCAATTGGGGCCAAAAATATTCGGTTATCATTGAACGGTAGCGATTCGCATTCACAGTAATGTGCCGGTCTTGATCATCACGGAAGAAGTACGGCCCAATGACGCCGCCGGCCGATAAACCGCACCAAACCGTAATTTTTTCGGGTGCAATGATGACTCATGGATTACGTGTGGATTGCTGTCTGACCATTTCAAGAACTGAAATTCAGAATTCAGAAATTGCACGTAGCGCTCTTAAAGTTGACGCCACTGATTCCAAATTTCGGTACTAAATTTTAATAATTTCGACTCGTTGTTGGCTCGTATATCTTTCCATGTTGAAATGGCAAACCTTACTGAAGAGAAATGTCAAAAGAGCGGGAAAAAATATGGCGTCGTTGTTGTTGTTTGATTGTTTTAAAAACTTATAAATTTATAAGTGATCTGAAAATTGCAATTAGCCTTTTCATAAACAATAACGTTTTTTTGTATAAATTTTTTAAAACAAAAATATTTCCTGTATTTCCCCTCTCTTAAAAAGACAAATGATGCCACAGACAACTGTTTAAATATTCAGTTTTGTTCTTGATTTCATAAACGCTAGTTTGGACTTCCCCAAAAGTATTCCACTTCTCGTTGGCGTTGAATGGAGAATGATGACTGACACTGCGTATTCACCCATGGGAAATGACAGAACAGTGGTGATATTATGACACCATAAACAAATATAAAACCAATTACACATGATAAATAGTCAAACAAACAAAACACAAATCCTAAAAAGAAACATAGAACATGGCAAATAGTTGGTTGGTTTTCCACAAATCCCCCTATGACTAATTGTATAGTGGGCGGTATGCGAGTTTCCCGCATAATTTTGTATTCAAATTCCAAGGTTATTACCAAATAATAGATGCTGTCTTTTTTTTTTATTCATCTTATCGATTGGCCTTGGGAGTGGGGGTCATTCTATGTATCTGTGTGTCTTATCATATTGTGAAATATTATGTTTTTAAATTTGAAATTTGTTAAAGAATTTGGTGGAAAATTTTATTATTTTTAAAATAAAGATAATATTGAGGGGGGGGGGGGTTTGCAATCAGCTCGTAATTGGTGGTAATTGTTTATAAATATTATTCACACATATCAGTTGAGAATTTGTGCCAAAATGACTTATTTCAATATGAGCCTAAAGAAATTGGAAAGACTTGTGCGTTCTTGCAGTGATGTTTTTCAATGAGTGGTTACAGCTTCCAATATCCTGCTTAGGGTGTCCCATCAATAAAAAATTTGTTTTTGCTCAAGCTTTATTTGAAAGCTTATAGGGTAAATTGGTTTTGAGAATTATTTCAGATTTTTCGGAAGAGGTTTTAGAGGTCGCGCAAGTCGAATTTCCCCCAAAAATCGTGTATTCCGTGCGTTTTTTTAAATTTTACGTAAAACTCGTTCAATAACCACGATATTCTTAGTTTGTAAGTCAACAGTTTTCAAGATAAACGTCGAAACTTTTATTATATAGCACAAACCACCACTTTTGGCAATGATTTTGCTCAATAAGGTACAACGTTTTGATTTTTTTTTTGTAAATTTGTTGGTACATTTTCTAAATAACGCTTTATATCTTATAAAATGCCTACGATAATTTAAAAAACTAATGGTGCACTTTAAAAGACGTATAAATTCCAAGCAATTTTGTAAAAGAAAATTTTGAATTTGCTGTTACTGCTACAGAGTTATAGCATTTTAAAGCCTGTTACCCATTTTATGAAACTAATAATATTTATTATAAACCTGTTTGCTATTTTTGCATCGGATTTGCTTTAAATTTCTATGAAAATTTAAAGTACTAATGATGCACTTTTAAAGACGGAGCAATTTTGTAAAAAAAATGTTGAATTTGCAGTTACTGTTTCAGAGTTATGCCACTTTAAAACTCTTTACATATATTATATGAACCTAATAATTTATAAACTGTTTGTATTTTTTCATCGGATTTGCTTTAAATATTGCATTATTGAAAAAATCTATATGCGCTAAGTAACAACAAAGAATTACAAATGGCCCCGGCAACATATTGCAGGAACCATATATGTATATGATTGCTTGCAAACATATACATATATGTTTCCTGCAAGATGTTGCTGGGGTAGTTTTTTTCTGCGTGTAAATCATTGTCGTCACTTAGCGCATGTAGATTTTATCATGAATACAATGTTTAAAGCAAATGCGATGAAAAATTTTCAAACAGTTGTTGGCGTAGACCATAGACTTGACGTAGCCCCACAAGAAATAATATAACGGCGTCAAATCGCACGACCGAGGCAGCCAATCGACTGGGCCATTTCGTGAGATAACACGTTCATCAAACTTGGTTTCCAATAAATTGATTGTGGCATTCGCTGTGTGGCCTGTGGCGCCGTCCTGTTGGAACCACATGTCCTCCAAGTCCATATTATCCAATTGGGGCCAAAAATATTCGTTTATCATTGAACGGTAGCGATTCGCATTCACAGTAATGTGCCGGTCTTGATCATCACGGAAGAAGTACCGTAATTTTTTCGGGATGCAATGATGACTCATGGATTACGTGTGGATTGCTGTCTGACCAATAACGCATATTTTGCTTATTGACGAAGCCATTCAGCCAGAAATGAGCCTCATCGCTGAAGATGATTTTCCGATGAAAATCCGAATCATTTTCAAGTTGTTGCTCAGCCCAATTCACGAACATACGACGCTTATGGTGGTGAAGCGGCTTCAGTTCTTGCGTCAATTTGATCTTGTAAGGATGCAGGCCAAGATCTTTTCGCAAAATTCGCCACAACGACGTCACAGAGATGCCCAACTCTTGAGAACGACGTGTAAGAGACACATTTGGGCTTTCTTAAACTGAAGCCTCAGCGGCAGCACTATTCTCGACACTACGGGCACTTCTTTGTCTCACTGGCACGGGAACATTTTGTACTGTGCCCGTGGATTCAAATGTTTCCACTAGACGCCCAATTGTTGATCTGGTAGGACGATTATGACGACCATAAATTGGACGTAGCGCTCTTAAAGTTGAGGCCACTGACTCCAAATTTCGGTAGTAAATTTTAATAATTTCGACTCGTTGTTGGCTCGTATATCTTTCCATTGTGAAATGGCAAACCTTACTGAAGAGAAATGTCAAAAGAGCGGGAAAAAATATGGCGTCGTTTGCTATCCCTATCGATTTACTTTTGTAGCGTCTCTGTTGAAAAACCCTTTACAATAAAAGTTTGAACGTTTTGCTTTAAAAATGTTGACTACAAACTAAGAAAATCGTGGTTATTGACCGAGTTTTAAGTAAAATTAAAAAAACTTCCGGAATACCCGATTTCTATTGAAAATTCTACTTGTGCAACCTCTAAATCTATTCCGAAAAATCTGAAAAAAATCTCCAAAATTATTTTACCATATAAGCTTTCCACTCAAGCTTGAGCAACCATGAAAATCGAAAAGGAAAAATTTTTTGGGACAACCTAATCCTGTTATTTAACGAAAATCGATTCAATGCTAATAATGTATTTTTAAGTAAAACACACCTATTTCAGTTCCTTTCCTTTGATACAAATATAAATGTCTTTAGTGTTATTTCTCGTTTTTTGTTGTTGTTTGTTTTTCTATAAAATTCTCCCTGGCATTCATGTTCATGGAATGTTTGACATCAAATATTGAATCATTTGTAGCTTCTTATAATATTAAATTTTATAGCTAAATATAGCTACTTACTACATGTTTTGCCTTTCATGTATACATACATGTTGGAATTTCTATTTTATATTATAATTAAATGTTCTTAGAATTGATAGACAAGTCTAAATGTTGCAATATATTGCAATCCGTAAGATTGTTATACCAATTAACCTTGAACTTTAGTGATGCGTCACGTCACAGATGAGCGGAACGTGTGATATCTCACTTATTTGTATCTATTAATATCACAACTCTACACGCAACGACAAATTTCATTACGCCAAAACGAAATCTTAGATAAATGAACTTCGTTTAGGGAATGTAATTGCAGACAACGAATATTTATTGAAACAAACGTAACATTTGCTTTGTGATAAAATAAAATAAAATGATTTACAAAACCAAACTATATATGTAGTAGTATATAGTACCTAACTCTAAACTCAAGACACGTTTATGAGAAACGAGAAACGTTTCCGTTAATTGTTCTTTCGTTTACCGTAAACGACTTTACTCCAAATTCAAAGAAAAATGGTTGGGTGAACTCCAGTTTAAGTCCAAGACTCAGATTTTGTTAAATTTTATATCTCTCAACATTTTTGGTTAGCGGTCCAAGTTTCCAAATTACGAGACCCCAAAGATCTGATTTATAATTATAAATCGGCACATCGATGGCATTAAAGCTGCAGTTTCTTCATTTTCATTTTGACGATTTTATCAAACAACTCCCTACCGAATCCGATGAGCAAGGAGAACGGTTTCACCAAACCACAATGCCCTCGGAAAAACGATACGAAGGCGACGCATTGCTTGCAGAGGTAATATAAATTTTATTGATGCATTGTTTTGCATTTCTTTTTTGATTTATTTTCTAATACATTTCAGGTATGTTGGCGGAGTCACAAGATCACCCTGTATGATGTTAATGAAGTATTTGAAGAAGAAAAAGCTGATGATGGAGGGCAGTCTGGAAGCAACGTGCCTGTGGACACCATAAGTCCTGAATCAGATTCGGACTACGATTTGGATCCACAACTTAAGAGAGTGCGATTTGCAAGTCTAGGACCATCAACATTATAAACATAATACGAATATTTTTTTTATTATTTTTGTAATAGATGGCATCATAGTACCTCAATGTTGAAGTAAAAAAAAAACTAAGGAAATTAAAAAATTTTCGGGAAATTTTTCACTTTTGCGGCAACATAAACGCTACCTAAACGGTGTTAAGAATCATTCCTAGGAAGTTCACATAATCTAAAAAGTTGTTTATTGAGATCTTAGCTACATATTTGTGGTTGATTGCTTCCTTGAATATTGAACGGTTTGCTACCTATGGACCTGAACACAGGTAAAAGGGTAAAAATCGAGGTAAACATTTTTTTTAAAGTATTTTGAGATTTTGACCTTGAAGATGAAGTTTTCTTGATTTTTTGTGTTCACCAGTTTTGTTCTTAATGACAAGAGCTACAACTTTCCCTCACAGAGTAAATCAAAATTCCGAACGGTTTGCAAGATATGAGCCTGACAAAAAAATCACTTTTTTTCCAAAAATTACCTCAGCGACACTATCGAGAATGTACTTAGCCCTGAACAAGCTTCCCAAAATACCGTTCCGGAACGGTGTATAACTATAGGTCCCAATCAGTTAGTGTAAAAATAAGAAGCGCACAGCTCGCTGATTGTGGGAAACGTTCCCCTATCCCTTCTGGCATGTAGTGGAAATATATGTATAAGTACATGTAGGAGATACTAAAGGGTGTCTCAGTAATAATGCATTTTTTTATTTTAAAATATAAACACGTAGTTTTTGAGACAGTTGTGATTTTTTTATTGAATTGTAAATAACATATGTTCCAATTAAGTATGGAATAAAATATAAGTCAAATGGCCCCCACGTCTCTGACGACAAGCCATTACTCTTTTCATGAAATTTTCCATGACTTTTTCATTGAGATGTGACTGTATCTCACCGATGATGCGTTGGATCTCGGGTTTGGGATCAAGAATTTTGTCTGGTTTATTCGCATAAATCCGAGATTTCACAAAACCCCGAAGAAAGAAATTACAAGGCGTTAAATCGCATGATCTTTGTGGCCAGTTCGCATCAGAATTTCTTGAGATAATTTGTTCTGGAAATCGTTGCTGCAATAAATCGATGGTTTCATACGCGCTGTGGCAAGTGGCGCTGTCTTGCTGAAACCACATATCGTCCAGATCCATGCCATCCAGTTGAGGCCACAAGAACTACGTTATCATGTTCTTGTAACGTATGCCGTTCACAGTCACTGTAATTCCAGGCTCATCTTCTAACGCCGACTGTCTGGCATCCGCACCAGTCGCATTGTTTATCATGGACGCATTTATTTATCATGGATTGCATGAAGATTTTTCGACAATTTTATGTATTCATGAAGTCCTTCAGATGGAAATGCGCTTCATCGGAGTAGATGATTTTTTTTTGACAAATTGGCTTTGCTCCATTACCCATTGAACGAATTGCCGGCGCTTTTCATGATCTGCTGGTTTGAGCTCCTGAGTAAGTTGAATTTTGTACGCATGAAGGTGGAGGGAGGTCTTTTGTCAAAATTCGCTGCGTAGTCCTTCGTGAAATGTGAAGTTGTTGAGAACGGTGCCGAATTGATGTTTTCGGGTTTTCGGCGACACTATAGTAGCAATGTTTTCAAGAAACCGAAAGGTACGTTGACGCAGAGGAGTTTATCAAACCTACACTCAGGGGATGCCCCCTATAAATGCAGTGCATTGTGTCGGCGAAGGAAATTTGAGGTAGTGGAGGGTGGAAAGAGGGAGTAGTGTCTGTTGACATTTGCCTTGAATCGTTGTAGGTCACAATTGCTGGGAAATACACTAGCCGGAAGTTAATTCCACATACGGACTGTACGGTTGAAGAACGAATTTTGTCTATAGTGTGTAGTACGGTCAACCGGCCACTCGATATAAAACGGATGAGAGATCCTGGAAAGCCGCGTACTTCGGCTAAATATTCTCACGTCTGACACATAACGTGGAAATATCAATAGAACAGCGACACGCAAACCACATTTCGATGATGCTCAAGGGAGACAATAGAGTTGGATACTCTACTGTCCCCTACCAACACCGTCGCTCTCCTCTGGACACGGTTAAGAAGCTCCAATGATGTCCCAGGAGCACCTGCCCATATATGGGAGTTATATTCCATCTTTGACCTGATGTAGGTGGTGTAGATATTGAGAAGATCAGATGGAGTGAAGTATTTCTTGCACCGCTTTAAAAAGCCCAGACAGTTGAATGCATCTTTCAACACTTCAAATACATGTTTTGCCCAACGGACATCACATGGTATTTTCATGCCCAGATCATCAAGAGCGTCTGAATCACCAACATCCACACCGTCAATAGACAATGACGACACACCTGGGTCAGCAATCCTCTTATGCAATCCTCTACTGGGTCTTACCCGTATTAAAATCTACTCCCGGACCAGATCCCGGGCGAGTGTTTCATTCATCGTCCGGCGTTTGACTTCAATCTCTTGAGGACTTGGCCTACGGTCGAATGAATAAGAATGACAGAGATTACTATCATCCGCAAAAGAGTAGGTTGGATTCACAGTCTGACCAATGAGATCTTCAATGTAATTGGAGGAAAAAGAGAAGGAGAAAGAACAGGGCCCTGTGGTACACCTACAGTCAATTTATGCTACAAGAGCACCTACTCAAGACCAGTGCAGATATGCCATCTGGGCCCGGGGATTTATTTCCGACGAGATTAGCAAGAACCTTTTTAACTCCTCGCGTTCGAAAAAATATCTTGGGCCTGGAACAAGATACGTAATTGATCACGGGGAGTGGTTGATTGCTATCCGGCAAGGATGAATTCCTTGCACACATTTCAGCCAGGAGGTTAGCTTTATCAACCGGTTCAGTGAATGTTATGTTATCTTTAAGAAGAGTTGGGATAGAGGAAGAACTATCCTTTAGTCTTCTTGAAAATGACACAAAAGCTCTTACTTCCACTAGGGAAAGAAAGGTCTTTAGCACGAATACGCTCTTCATGAAGAAACTTTTCGCATCGAAGTACTTTGGCACACTTGGATCTTGCCTGCGTGCGTACCAGTTCACTATTAACGTTTTTATTAGAACGCCAGTCTCTGAACGTGGCCTCTTTGGATCTGACAACATTCGTGCATGTCTGGTTACACCAACTTTTTTCCGATGGTTTAACCGAAATAATTGTTGTCGGGATTGTCTATAACTGACCCAGTTTCATACCCACCCTTCGAATGGTGGTAGGAAAGTGCACCTACTTTCTCGCTTGCAAAATTCTTCGAAGTTTGCGAAGAGGTCTCAGCATTACTTTCCAAATTTTTTAAATTAGATTTCAGAATTATAACTCGTTGTTCTCTCGTAAGGCGCTCCGTATTTAATAATTGGAACAAAAACAAATTTTGTGACAGCTGCTGTCAGAGTTTCAGAGTTGCCACGTGCACAAAAAAATTACACTAAGTTTAAAAAGTGCCTTCTTACTGTGACACCCTTTATTTAGGATCTCACTTCTTTTTGGATCTAACACAGCTTCGTGGACTTAAGCAGGGAGTCTAGGAAGTTTTTTGCAGAGCACAAATTGTTTTGTCAGGGTCTTACATACTTCAGCTTTTTAAGCGAAATCCTGGATATCGGGACAGGACATAATTTGGCTGTAAAGCCCATTTATCCACACCAGGTAAATGTACTGGTTCAGCGATGGGTATCACAGCGGTCTTTATTGGACTTATCGTGTCAATACCCAGCAAACAACACTGTTTACCCGGAAGCAGAATTGTAAGGCGAAAACATGGTGACAAGAGTTCGCTCGCGAACGTGATGAGAGTAAGACGTGTTATAACCATCAAGTGTGTACTTAACAAAATAAACGTAGATATCCGCGGATATACAACTGAATTTACCCATAGAATAAACTATATTCATTTTGCCAAGGATTGTGTTAAAGAAAAAAAAAACATAATAAATATTATTAAATATTGTAATGAATGAGCATAATGCTCTTAATTCTGATAATGACAATGAACAAATTTAACTTAACTTAACAGAAGAAAGAAAAAGAAAGAATAGTGACAACATGAACTCTGATAGAGAGCCAAAGCAATCGCGAGGTAATTACTTCGCTCCTCTTGCTATCGATGATGATTGTGACAGTGACGTGTTAAAAAGTTTTGAAACACACGTACATAACTATAAGCACAAATTTACACTACAGAGTTCACTCAACAAACTAGATCAAAACAAACCAGATCAAAACAAACCAGTGGAGAGTGAGAGTGCTGCTGCTAATAACATAAATGCAAAGGCAAACAACAACAAAAAAATTCCTCCTATGAATATTTGCGATATTGAAACAAATGAACTTATTTTGTTTTTGAAAAATGGATTAAAAATCAATGAATTTAAAATTAAAGAATTTAGATACAAATAATCTCTTTTCTTAAACTCCATAAATGACTATACAAAAGTTAAAAGCTACCTTGAAAAAATTAAAGCTAAATTTTTTACATTTACTCCCAAGAGTAACAAAAACAAAACATTTTTATTAAAAGGCTTAGAAGCAGATACAAATATGGAAGAAGTCTTAAATGAACTACGTACACATGAATGCGATAATCTAAAGTTTGTAAAAATAACACAATTTAGCACAAAAAACTCTGTGAAAAATGGCTACAAGTTGCCAATATTTATGGTACAAATTAACCCAGAAAGTGACACAAATCAACTTAAACAAATCCAATCAGTAGTGTATCGAGTAATCCAATGGGAACCACTACGAAGGCCAGAGATAACCCAATGTAGAAACTGCCAAGGTTTCTTTCATAGTGCTTCAAATTGCTTTCTGCCAACCAAATGCGTAAAATGTAACAACAGTCATGAAAAGGGAAAATGCTTATTGAATGAAGTGCAAAAAGAGGAGCTGTATTGCGTTCTATGTAAAAAATTTGGACACCCAGCATCATACAAAGCTTGTGAAGTTTATAGAAAGTTACAAGAAAAGCTGAGAAATCGAAAACAAGCAATTACGGAAAGCAAAACTTATAAAGCTACACACAACCCTTATATAAACCAAGGCATAAGTTTTTCCAGTGTGGTAAAAACTGGCGATGCGCAGCCCAACTTGATGTCAAACACAAACAATCCCTTACTTCAGGAAATTAAAAATATTATGACGAATTTAACTACCCAGATGGTGAACTTACAACAACAACTACAATTACAAAATTCACGTATTGATACGCTATTTAATATGCTGGACGTGTAAGCATGACAAACAACGCTGTAAATAATATATCAAAACAACTAAAAATTGTACATATAAATGTTAACTCCCTGATAAATTTAAGCCGTAGATATACTCTAAGTGAATTTATCAAAGCCCATAATCCAGATTTAGTATTACTTAATGAAACAAAATTAAATAAGAAGCATAAAATAAATTTCGATCAATACAATGTTATTAGAAATGATAGGCCTAATTCAAAAAGAAGTGGAGGAACAGCCATTTTAATAAAAAATTTCATTAAGTATAAGCCTTACACCAACTGTGCCATAAAATCATTAAAACTTTTAGAAACCACAATTATTAAAATTCCCATGAATGATAATAAAATGTTATATGTATTATCAACCTACTACCCATCTGGAAATAATGATACCTTTTTTAAACAAGAAATCCATAAATTATTCGAATCTTTTGATATCCAAAATGCAAATAACTACTATATACTCCTTGGTGATTTAAATTGCAAACGTGTTAATTGGGGAAATAAAGACAACAACACAAAAGGCAATATGTTACAAGAATGGCTTTCTAAAAATGAAATATTATTCAGATGTAAATTGTATGCTTCTGCTAAACCATCTTTCCCAAGATCAGAATCATTTATAGATATTTGCATTTTCGATAGCCGAATAGATATACATGCTGAAAACAACACTTTGAATTGTATTAAAACCTTGGACTATGACAGCGACCGTAGTGCCCTGGAAGTCATTGCATCAATTCACAGCGAGCGACAGCTTTTTACTATTTTGGAAAATCCGACACGCAATAAATATAATTTCAAGGCCACAAACTGGAAAACATTTCAATGCAAAATTAAAGAAAAATCAAAAAATACCTCTGCGGTCCCAAATAATTTCAATTTAAGAAACGAAGAAATAGAATTGTACTTAAGATCAATAAACAATCTAATTAGTAGTGTTATTGATGAGGTGGTTCCCCAAAATAAAAATAAATATGCAGTACCAGCAAACCATGTTATCAAAAAATTACACTCAGAAAAAAGTAAATTAGTGACAATTATTAAACAGCATAACAGACTAGTGATCTCACTTCACCCTAATAGAGTTGTACAACTCAAATCAGTTCTTAAACGTTTAAGAAAGATCATTGATGAAAATTTCACCATAGCCATAAACAATGATTTTAAAAACAAAATTTCTAGCATAAAATCAAAAAATTCGCTAGATATGTTTAATAATGTGAGAAAAATCTTCAGAAAATTTGAACCAGTGAATTTAGACGTTATCAAAATTCCGCCCAATCTACCACATATTGTAAATAACACAGGTATTGACGAAAAAACAATTAAAAGAGATTTAGACCAAAACTTTATTTTACATGATGAAGAGCAAGTTGTTAATATTATAGGCGCGTATTTTGAATCGTTGCATTCACGAAAGGAAGTTGATGAAAATAACCCAACACAAACACATGTCAACAGAACATTTAATGAATTTTTGGAACAAAAAACACAGTATGAGCGTAACCTGAATACCATTACCACTTTTACAGATTCACAGACAGCCAATTCATTTTCTAATATAAAGCCAGTAGATTTTTTTGTAACAATAGAAACTATTAAATACACATTTGAAAAATTGCGTAACAAGACTTCCCACGGTCTTGATAATATACCAAATGTTATACTTAAGCACTTACCAGAAAATATTATTCTCGATTACTGCACTCTGTTTAATAATATGATAAATATCTCTTTTTATCCCAAGGACTGGAAAAAAGCTAAGGTAGTTGTCATTCCGAAAAAAGATAAAGATCCTTCAAGACCTGAAAATCTTCGTCCTATCAGTCTTCTGCCAAACATCAGTAAAATATTCGAAATGTGTGTAAACAACACAATTAACGATCTATGTATAAAAAACGGACTTGTGAATGATAAGCAATTTGGCTTCAAACATAAACATTCAACTGTCAATTCCATTAACAAACTTGTTTCAGATATCAACTGGAACTGGAACAAAAAACTATGTACAGGTGCCTGTCTAATAGACATGGAAAAAGCATTTGATGGCATATGGATTCAAGGCTTAATATGTAAGATTATTGATTACAAATTTCCTTTAAATTTAACAATATTGATTTTCAATATGGTAAACGGAAAGTCCTTCTCAGTTCACCACAATGGTACAAGCAGCAAGACTTTTGACATGATCAATGGTCTACAACAAGGTACTGTTAACGCACCAATATTATTTAATATCTACCTTCTAGATTTAGTCAGTAAAATTGACAACATAATTTCTTTTGCGGACGATATTATTATATACGAATCGGGTGATAAAATATGTAATATTAATCAAAAGCTTCAAAAATCATTTGATATAGTCGAATCGTATACCACAAACTGGCATTTGAAAATAAATATAGGAAAATGCGAAACAATTCTATTTCGTCAAACTGTAGATAAATGCAATCATAACATAAAAACTAAATGGAAATCATTTGGTATTAAGTCAAATTTATGTAACACTGAAATTGTAAATAAAAAGTGCGTCAAATATCTTGGAATATATTTAGATAATTTTTTATATTATGACAAACATGTCGTAAATGTTTTAAACAAAGCAAAAAAAGCTTTTTTTGCATATAAAAATTTATTTTATTCAAAATATCTTGAAAATCGTGTAAATAATACCAATACCAATTATTAATAAGACCGATAATTACGTATGGTTGTTCAATATGGTTCAACATATCGCCTTCATATATGGAAAAACTCCGATTATTTGAAAGAAAGTGTATTAGAGCATGTATGTCTGTGAATAGGTCTAGTCAAAGCAATTATCAAAAATATGTTTCAAACTTAAAGCTTTACAATATTGCGAGTATAAGCAGAATAGACAACTTTATAATATATCTTATAAGAAAACATATATCTAGATGTACACAAACCACTCATTTTAATTTAATTATGGCACCATATTATACAGATGTAGAATACATAAAGTCCTCCATTCTCAAGGGATTTATTCCGCCCGAAGCATTCCTGTTCCTTGATAGCAAAGGTATAATTCAGAATGAAAATGGCATCCCAATATTCTATCACTTGTATAGAAGGGCAAATATCAAAGCTATTGATTACAATAGAAGAGATTTTGAAAACCTCAGATTTGATAAAACAATCCCTCAAAAGGACAAAGATCTCATCATAAAATTGGATAAGCAGAAATATTGGTGGCTAAATAAAGAATAAAAACACCTCCACTTCTTACTTCTTGACCCTTTTTATTTAAAATAATATAAATCGTAATGTTTTTTGAACTTTCATTACAAGGAAAAGATTAATAAATTTAAACTAAAAAAATATATACATAAGATTGGTATATTAATAATAATCTCAAACGTTGCTTAAAATTGTACTTGAGAACCCCATGTGGGTCGATGTATATATGTAAATTTTGTAAATTATAACTATTGTTTATTGTAGTATATAAATGTATGAAATAAATAAACAAACTTAAAAAAAAAAAAAAAAAAACATGGTGACAATCGCTTACAAACCTGCTGAAATAAGGCATGATTTTTGTATGGGATGTCCCACTTGGAAGCACTACTTAAAGGCGGCCAAAGGCACGTCATTCATTGCAGTCTAGAAGATATGAAAGATATGAAGATTATTGCCTTATGCTACAGTTAATGTCGACGTCGTTGACGGCGTCTCAATGACGAAATTGTGATGTTCGGCGTAAAATTTCATTTTGCTGTTAATGTCAACGCCGTTGGCGACGTTAACACAGCTGTGTACTACTGCATTCTTACGGCGTTGAGATTAACTGCTTTTATACTAGACTTGTGTCGAACTCGTTCACTAGTTCTCGAACTCGTTCAATTAAGGTGCCCGGTCGTAACAATAACGAACATACTCGCCGTATCGAAAATGTGCATTATGTTCATGAGGGTGATGTCTGGTCACCCTAAATGAACTAGGTAGTTCATGAACTACCCAACTCTATTTCATACAATTTCATACGATTCACCTTTTTTTTGACATTTGACGCCGTCAACGACGTCGACGTTAACTCCAGCAGTATGTTTTTGTCTGAGCAACGCCGCAACGACGCCGAAAAAGTTGAAACAGATTGAACTTTTTCGGCGTCGAATTTCTTACGGCGTTGAGATTAACTGCTCTCGTACAATTTCATACGATTCAGCTTTTTTTTGGCATTTGACGCCGTCGACGACGTCGACATTAACTCCAGCATTACTTTATTGCAGTGCAGTAAGCGAGCGACATGAAAAGAATTAGCTTTGCATTACAATATCGCTATCTCGGTAGGACAACTGTATGCTATAGAATGGTCTTTTCGTTTGTGATTCCATACTTCATTGCAGTTTGGTATACCGGAGTTGTAATGACTTCTAAGTAAGCGCTTCAGTATGGGAAATTGCTAGTGCTTCCAAAACCCTAAAAATGTTTTGCTGGGTAGTGACATCCACTTCTACCTAACCTTACATTCCCTGCTTTGCAATATTGCTCATCTTAAGTTGCCATATTAAAGTTTGTTTTCTTCAGGTGCGTTCTGAATTTCTTTATAGTGGGTATTTCATCTTCATGTACTCAGGATTCCTCTTAGCTCTATTTTGCATGTTACCTCTCGATCGCAATGCGAGTTGCAGCTGCCTGCAGCGTTGCCGTGAATACAGTGCATTTATCTTAATCGTAATTTGGGAAGCCTGGAAGCAGTTTTTCATAAACTATAATTATTTAGGCGGTTGTTAACGTGAAGTATGTACAAGGAGTAAATGTCCTTAAATGTCCTTCAGCTAAACGTCATTAAAATGTAGCACTAATTCGTTTCTGGGGGATAGGTTAGGTTAGGTCGAAAGGAAAGCCCGTCATTTGAGTTAGAAACAAATAACGAGTTCGCCCGAGGCCGTAATTTCGGATGTGCGTGAAGATAAATTCGTATTTAAAATAGCAAAGACACAAACCAATTTACTTAGCAGAGCTCTGTTATGCAACTAACAGAGCTCTGTTACGCACTTTATTTTAAAGTTAAAACGGCAATTTATTGATTTTTTCAATTAAATAATCGATTCAGAAATTGAAAATATAGTAATTAATGAAAAATACACTCCAAGCTAAATATATTTGCTGCACAAACTAATATATATGCAACCAAATCCCTAATATTGGTATTTAAATATGTCACATATAGTGGGACTATTAGGGCAAAATAGGGTCATTTGAATAATTCTCCACGAACCAAACACATGCCAGTCGATAGTCCTTAAGGAGTGTCTTCGAAATATAAAATCTAGACTTTCCCAAGGACCTTCAGAAATCCAGAATTTGAAATTTTCTGTGTGAGGTCCCTGTGCAAGATTTTTGCCCACTGTGGTCAAACGAAGAATTC